>JAMPIV010000477.1:0-600000 GCA_024509875.1 Oreohelix idahoensis
ATGTTGATCAGCATTTCTTAGACAATGATCCAACGTAGATCCATATCTGCTCTCGTAAACTGCCATGACGAAGGAAATGAGCTTCTAACAGGAAACAGCTTCTGACAGGAAACAGCTTCTGAACTTGACCTTCTGAATCTGCAACAGTAATTCTGAGACCGGAACAGTTGTTACGGCACTTGTCCTTCTTCTCAACAGATCAGGAAATCCATTCGCTCGGTACTTGTCCTTCTATTTGTAGACAAACTTCAATACCGCCGAGCAGCGCCGGGTAGTTTCAAAATATCAACAACTGTCAGTACTGCTGCGTCTTTCAAAAAATTTCATCAAAGGTGATGAATAGCAACTGCAATGTTGTCTTGTAGTCTGCTGATGATGTCTGGGTTTGTTGACCCCCTTGAGAGTTGGTACCAGAATAAACCAACTATTGGCCACCATGAATTGATAAGGGTGGAATTAGGATGCCGTCAAATTACCACCTCTATCGACACCAGGTATTACAATGCAAGATGTGGGTGTCTTATCTGGTTTAGATTGTTGCTGTGTGTGTGTTGCAGTAGAACAGTTCACAGGGTACACCACAGGCAACATGACGTGTAGAGTCATAAAAATGGTAACTTCGCTTTAGGTTTATACCATTTATTGCACGCCACAAAACAGTCATGATACTTATGTTATCATCAGCATAGTATAACGAATGCAGCATTCAAACTCATGTTAACTGACAGTCATGTAGAAGTCAATACTCAATAGTTGTATGGAAAACAAATATCATAGCGAAGCTTGATAAATAATACATATAACTTCTGCAACCGTGGTCCGCTGCGGATCCTTAATGTTCATAGACAATAATAATTATTCCTTCCTGATGCTAGCAGATCAGATGTATACAATACGTCCGTTTACTGTCTGCACGTGAGTAGCATACATGGATTACAGGTCAGCTCGACCTTTATAACCTTCCTAAGTCTAACCATCTGACTTGGACGTGATCTCTGATATAACGAATCCTGGAACACAGACAATAGTCTTGTTGGTCTAGAGCGACCCATAGATATATAACTAGTTCAGGTATAAAGATACCGATGACTTAATCCTAGTCAAAGTACCTCTCCATTTTGAATCACACAGGCGAGCAAAAAGGCGACAAAATGACGAACCTCTAGATGATAGCCTAAAGTTCGATACAAGAGGAATTACCTTATTTCGGAAAATCAACCATGAACATATGCCTCCAGGCAGGCTTGAATAATACGGGGAAATAGTCTAGTTAGCTAACTAACTCACAAAGACAATGTATTTCCCTCAGAGAATCACAAGACGCAGTCGCGTCCGCTCGCTAATCAGTCCATTTCTCAACTGCCCGACCTGGGCGGAACAACAAACGACAACCAAGTCGAGACATGCGCAGAGTGACAATCTCTGAGTCGCTGTTCACAATAAGACGATTCTAAGAACATTCGAGATAAAAGTCTTACACAGTCGCGCCTTTTATGGACATGAACAGAAGCGTTAAGAAAGGTTTCAAACATCTACAACAGTTGACTGATACTACCAAATAAGGAGATATGGTCACGCTTCGTTCAAGACATTATAGACCGAACGTGTCTCTATACAAGAGGAGGTAAACTCATAAAAAATAGCAGTATCGATATATCGGGTTCTGTCCCTTTGACCATAAAATATATATAACATGCATTTCAGTCAAATAATGATCATACATACGAAAAACGATCATACAAAGACTTTGGAAAAAAGTAATTATTTGTGCGTAACACTATTCCTATCAAAAACTACTGTTGTAGTTGCTCCAGTACTCACCACACGACAACTGTCTACGTTACGGTCATGTAACTTAACGGCTAAACCATCGAAAGCTTTCGTGGGTTTTCACGAAATTTCATTTTTAGATCACCGCGTTGGTCACGGTCGGTTATACACTGAGGATAGTAATGTCTCTAAGATCCTAAACATTACTACACCAAAAACAAAGAAACAAGTAAGATCTTTGTTGGGGTTGATTCAATTTTATGCTAAATTCATACCTCATCTTTCAACTATTACTGCACCTTTCTCTTCTTTGTTAAAGAAGGGCGCAGCTAACGTGATTCGGTGGTCGGAAGAACATCAAATCGCGTTAGACATCATCAAGGCATTTTTTCAAGAGCTCCTGTTTTACGATTACCTAATGCAAACCTTCCTTTCATATTACGCAGCGACGCGTCTAGTTACGGCATTGGAAGTGTATTGCTCCAGGAATACGAAGGCACCTTGCACCCGGTACTATATGTGTCGAGGAAACTTACGTCAACTGAACAAAAGTATTCGGTGCTCGACAAGGAACTTTTGTCTCTCGTGTGGTCGATAACGAAACTCCAGCGATATCTCCTTGGATCACACTTCTTTGTTGAGTCTGATCAGAAAGCACTTACTGCTTTGAATACGAAAGACGTCAAGTCAGCCAAATCCACAAGATATGCGATATCCCTGCAGCCATACTGTTTTACCATACGGGCAATACCTGGATCGTAGAATGTTTTGGCGGACATTCTTTCCCGCTGCCCGAGTGAATCAAACGAGTTGTTACGCTCTACAGAGAATGATAACTCTACGCATACAACGTCGCATTTATAAACACTACGATCATTGAACTATAATTCGTTACAACAGTAACATTTTGTGTCTACCTAGTCAAGTGTATAATGTTGGAACATTCATTGGAATCGATATGATACATAAACAGTGACTTATAAATAACTTTAATAATAACATAACTTTGGAAAGTTATACCATTTTCTCCAGAAATATACATTGTGTATTTATATAAACATTCGTATAATGTGATGGACTTAATTTTTCACAGTGGAATAGATGGAACTTATACGTGTTTAGACTCTAATATAAATAAACTTCGGGTTTCATAGACTGCTTTCGAAGATAACACATGATCTTCAGAACTTTATTCGAACTTTTGACATTTTAATTAACTAAAACATTATTCAGTAGATTTTAGCAAATAAACTTGGTTAATTAGTTTAATATTTAATATAATTAATTATAAGTATTCTAATACTATTTATTATATCTGGTACTTATCACTCAGTATAGTTAGTGATACAACATTCGTAATTACGTAATGCTACTGATGCGTGATGCCATATGATGATGGATGGTATCCGCATGTCTGGTTTTGTGTAGTGTGCAGATGTGTTCAGTCAAACAATGTTCATACAAAAATAACAGGGCAATCCACATAGGACGTCAGTAAACTCACGACGTATAAAGTCAATGATTCTTGTAACAGCCGTTGACGTTTTTCTTCATTATTTATTGTGGACGCCACAGTGACAAAATGGTTACGCGAATATGTAGGCACATCAAACAGTCATTATCACAGCAACATTCAATACAGCAATAGACGGTAGACAGCATTACAATGATGAGTCAGATGCATGTTATATTTCATAGTGCTGTAAATGTAGTCAGGTGAAAAACTCCATCCTTTTCTATAACAGCCAGGAGATAACCAGATGTATGAGATCAGTTCACTCTCCTTAGTCTGACTTCAGCAAGACAGACACGTCTGCCGAAGTATAAATAATGTCCTCAAAAATATCCTCTAGATAATAAAGGTTTTCCAAACCTAGTTCATTTAACAAAGTAGCAAGTAATGGTCCTTGGGACATGCATCAACCGATGCAGTACAATACAGCGACATGTGAGCTGGGAAAACATCTCGTGACGACGACTTTCGAAGACAGGCTATGAATCGAAATCGCTCACGACCCAAAATCGATAGAGTTAATGAAAAGTCAATTTACCTTGCCTTCAGGAAATACACAGAAATATCACGCCTCCCGACATGTGGGAAACACTAGAGGTATTATCTCGAATAAACGAAATATCCATTAAGAGGACTACACATCCCTGACAGAACAAAAAATAGCGGAGATCCCCTCTTCAACGAGGCATCTCTTTCGCCATTCAAATCGCTCACTCCACTAGTGGTGGGCGGAAACCGATCGACCAAAAAACAAGACCAGTCATGCGCAGTCCAGCGCAAAAAGACCACAGCTCAAAACTTAACTGCATTCAATACCAACGCGGGAAGACAAATGCTTACCGAGAAAAGTGACTATAAATTTCAAGCAGTTGTTGCCCTTGCGTTATAAAATAGATATTGTAATAAAACGATGTTGCGAGAATTTATCACGCAACATATCACCACCTCCTCCCGATAAAAAAAAATGTGGAACATATTTTTTTTTTTTTAAATATCAAAGAGCATGCGATAAGCGGCTCAAAACGCACGAATTATGCGCTGATAATTAATTAAATTGCCTAACATGAGGCTAAATATAGAGTGTCTGGTGAGGATATACCTCAACAGAAAATAAATATGTCTCAAAAAATATTCAGATCGGGGAGGTGTCACCAACACACATCACGTTAGCATGTAAACACAATATACGTATGCAAGTTACCATAATCATCATTAAACAGCATACTCTAATATTGTCTTTAAAAATGGATGTACAAATCTGATAGGAAAATTTAATTAGTACATTATTTGACATGTAATGACATAAGTACATAGTAAAGTTAAACTACATGACGATCCAGGACATATGCTCTGGTATTCCGAGGGTAAGTACACAATCTAGAACTCGTCATGCTTGATACTAGTAAGGTAAGTCCTCAGCTCAACAATGACATTCTGAGAAAGTACAAGCAATATAATGCTAATTAATAACTAATATGCTTCATAAGGTACAATACATTATTAATAATTGTGGCTGTTTAGTAAACTAACGGCCCTTATATTAACTACTCAGTCCTCCTCTATCATCTTAAAAAACGAACAGAAGAAGATGACAACAAAGCACGGTAGTGTGTACATATAAAGTAAGTACAGATGTGCTAATCTATTGTAGAAATATAGGTGTGTTATGACTCTGTAATATATGGAAATATAGGACAGAAGTATTAGTTGGAGTCATGTGGGCATCTAGACAAAATGTCAGCCATCACGGATAGCTCGTACCGTGAAGTGAAAAGGTTGAAGAGCTATAGCATATCGAGTGGATCTCGAACTCTTCAAATTCTTAGTCTGAATAGCTGTAAGAGCTTTCTGATCAGTCTCTAGAATGAAATGTGCGCCCAGGAGGAATCTTTGTAGCTTTAGAATTGACCAAACCATCGCTAACAACTCAGGTCTAAAACCGAGTAGTTCCTCTCTGCCGCATTTAGTTTTCTAGAAATGTACATAACAGGATGCAGAGTATTTGCATATTCTTGCATCAGTGCTGCTCCAATCCCAGTGGATGAAGCATCACTCCGAAGAACAAAAGTCCTATCAAGAGTAGGTAATCTTAAGATGGGAGGAGAAGAAAATATATTCTTGATTTGGTCTAGTGAAGATTGGCATTCTTCAGACCAACGGACCAGATTAGGCGAACCTTTCTTCAACAATGTTGAGAGAGGTGCCATGATCGAAGATAAATTTGGAATAAATCTCCCATAAAATTGAATTAAACCTAAGAGACTCCTAACTTGTTTCTTCGTTTTAGGAACAGAGATGTTCAGTATTTTGGAAGTATTGTGGTCTTCTGTCTTCAAGAGACCATGACCAACACGATGACCCAGGAAAGAGATTTCACCAAAACCAACAAAAGCTTTAGAAGGTTTCGCTGTCAAATTATTCTCACGTAGAGTGGACAGTAAGTCATATAACCCTAAATAGTGATCTTCCCAGGTATCACTGAAGAGACAGATGTCATCTAAGTATGCGATGACATCCGAACGATGTGACAGAATTCGACGCATCATGCGAACGAAAGTGGCAGGGGCGTTCATGAGACCAAAAGGCATAACATTCCATTGAAATAGACCCCTAGGTGTAGAAAAAGCAGTAAGAGGTTTGGCATGCTCTGCTAAAGGCACTTGCCAATAACCTTTAGACAAGTCAAGTTTAGTGAAGAATCTAGAATTAGAAAGTCTAATCAGTAGATCTTCTAACAAAGGCATCGGTTCAGCATCGAACTTTGTGACCTGATTCAATTTGCGATAATCAACACAAATTCGTATGTTCTTATCCTTCTTCCGGACAATAACCATGGAAGAAGAATATGGTGAAGTCGATGGTTCAATTATATTTAATTGAATCATTTCATCCAATTCCTTTTCCACTTGCGACTGAAAGTGTAATAGGAATAGGATAAGGCCTAACCCTAATTGGATTATTGTCGGTAAGAATTATGTCATGTTCTATGACATCTGTGTGTCCAGGAATGTCAGTGAGAACATCCTGAAATGTTTGTAACATCGACGAGACTTGTCGATGTTCGTCACCAGAAAGATTAGGAGAAACAGAAACGTTTTTCCAAGATTCCGTAGAATGTAATGGAACCACTGGAAGGGGAAGGTTAACATCAGAGAAGGTAGATTTCCTCATCCTGTATGACAGACAGGGATGAATAATGACCGTGAGGTGCAGGAGCATCATCCGTTGCCTGGAAAATAGGCAGCAAATAGTCCGGACGTTCGTGAAATTCCGAAAGCATGTTTATGTGGAAAGTTTTATGCTTTCCATCAATATCGACCACATAGTCAACATCGGAAATCCGAGAGACTATTGCATACGGACCTTTCCATGCAATAAGAAGTCTATTTTCCCTACTGGGGAGTAGGACGAATGCTTTGTCACCTGGACAAAGTTGTCGTAGACATCTATTCTTGTTAGCAAACTGTCTTGCCTTCTCTTTAGCAATTTCTGATGAAGCAGTTGCTAGCTTACATGCCTCAATGATCTTTTGTCTAAGAGCAATGACATACTCATATGAGGATTGAGTTTCATCGCTAATATCATCGGCAGTGATGAGATCGTGTAATAAAGACATAGGGCCGCGTGGACGCGCGCCAAAGACAAGTTCGAAGGGAGAAAATCCTGTGTGTTCATTAGGGACTTCTCTATAGGCAAAGAGAGCCGCGGGTAAAACCCTGTCCCAATCTTGAGGATGATTTTCAGTTATCTTACCAAGCAAAGTCTTGAGCGTTCTATTCAGACGCTCAACTAACCCATTAGACATAGGATGGTAGATACTACTGAGAGATCGTTCAATATGTAAGGTAGACATTACCTGTGACATAGTGTCAGATATGAGTTGAGTGCCATGGTCGGACAATATTTCTCTGGGGAACCCCAAGCGAGAAAATATCAACCAAAGAGCATCTGCGATATCTGTAGTAGATATGCTCTTAAGAGGAATAGCCTCTGGCCAACGTGTGCACATATCGACACATGTAAGGAAAAACTGATGTCCTCTGGCCGACTTGACCTTAAAAGGGCCAATAATATCTATGGCCATTTTCTGGAACGGCCGAATAGGAATGTCAGCAGCCTGGATAGGCGCAGCATGTCGTGGTCCTCTAGATTTGACCTCCTGACATACCTTGCATGATCGGCAGTAAATACGAATGTCCTTATTGACAAAAGGCCAAAAGAAAGCCGCAAGGACTCTCGACTTCGTACGGGAAAAACCCATATGTCCAGCACATTGCGAGTCATGAGCATGTTGTAATATTTGCACTCTCATGCTCTTGGGAACAAGAATTTGCGAATGTGCCGACGTAGTCGAATCTTGTACCATACGTACAAGTACGCCGTTTCTCATTGCAATCCAAGATTTTCTATTTGTATCCTGATTCGGATCACCTTTCTTCGCAAGAACGAAGAATTTTTTTAAAGAAGGATCTTCTTCTTGCAATTTTATGAAAGAGTCACGAGTGATTACTAAGTGACTATCTTGGCTATCAACTTCATTATCACTATTCAGTGAAGTTTCGGGTGTTTGTAGAGCTTGTGCTCTTGTAACTACTGCATTTGTAGCTTGCATGTTATTATCTTCCCAAGCAGCAATCTGCTGTGGGGTACACTCCCTAACTCCGTGAATACGACCAATAATAAGGTCCGCAATAGGATTAGGTAAGAGACAAGCATGCACATCTCCAGTAAAGAAAGGAGTGGCAATGCGAATTACAACAGTAGGATATTTTTCTAGAGTGCCGCCAAATGTGACACATTTAATAACCCTTCCTGTAGCACAAGATGGATCTACAAGCGATTGTCTAACACCAATAGTGGTGCATCCGGAATCGAAAAGTAGTGAGACCGGAGTATCATTAACAAGACCCTTATGTAGAATTAAAGAACCCCTCCCGTCATGCGCAACAGCAGCAGGAAGAGCGGGAAGTGGGTGACCACAACTCAAAGTAGTTATGGTACCCGGTTCGAATAAAGTACTGCAGTGGGGGCATTTGTTTGCTCTCTCAAAGTCAAAAGCAGAACCAGTGACAGCGTCAAAGTTTTTACTATCAACAACATGATTACAGGCTCCCTCAGTTTCCTGTTGTACAGCATTAGCCTGCTGATATCTCTTTTTTTTGTGTTGAGATCTACCCCGACTATTATTACCTCTGAAGTTATCAGAGTTATTATTATCTCTGCAGTTATTATTGTCTCTATTGTAATTGTTATCCTGGTTCGAATTCCAGTTTCCACGATTACTATCATGTTCACATTGATGCGAACATCTATTTGTTTGGTTCTGAGGTCTTCGGCAGGAATAACCTCTATTACCATATCCTCTTTTGAAATGCTTATAATTATTAGGGTGATAGTAACGAGTACTATCAGGTTGTCTCCAATTCTTCGAAGAAGAATCACCATGAAATTGATTTCCATGATTTTGACAGAAATTACCGCTACTCTTCCTATCAAAATTTTGTTGGAATCTACGAGCAAAGTTTTGGCCATACGGAGCTGCCGAAGCAACTGGTAAACCTTTTTTCACCTTAGAGTTACCCATGGTTATGTGTGGGTGCGCAGTTACGTATTGGCAACAGAAATCTTCCATTTCTTTTATTGTTTTAGGTTTACGTTCATGAAGGAAAGCAAGGAAAGACTCATTGACAGACGACATGACTTTGTCTCTAAGTATTAAGTCCATAAGTCCTTCATAAGTTTTTTTTCCGTCTTAGATAGTTCAACCCATCGTGAGAAAGTAATGCGTATTCTTGCAATAAACTCGGAGAATTCAACTCCATTTTCAGGTAACATGTTTTTAAATTGTAGACGATAGCCGTCTTCGTTAAGCTGATATTTCTTTAACAAAGCGGCCCTGACAACCTCATAATTGTTCTTGTCAGGTTCATCCACCATATTTAATATACTTAGAGCTTTACCTGTCAGTATCCCTGATAACTGATAAACATATTTTGCTTTGTCTATGTTATGAGCTGTACATGCTTGTTCAAATCTGTCCAGATAGAACATTATGTCATCACTGGAAGGACAAATGTTGGTAACTTAATCTTAAAAGTATCATTATTAGCCTTACCAGAAGATGAACCCTTGTTTGAATCATTACCATTACTCATGCTCGTCAATTTCAATTTTTCCAACTCTAAAGCTAAGACCTTTTCTTCATGTTCCATTTTTGCTTTCCTCTCATCAGACTCTCTCTGTAATCTTCTTTCCTCAGCCTGAGCCTCTTTTTGAAGTCTTTCATTTTCAGCTTCTTTTTCAAGTCTTTTATTTTCAGCCTCTTTTTCAAGTCTTTTATTTTCAGCCTCTTTTTCAAGTCTTTTATTCTCAGCCTCTTTTGAAGTCTTTCAGCTTCTAGCTGTAGCTGGAGTTTTCTCTCCTCAGCTTCTGATTCCCTTTTTTGTTTTTCCATTTCCATTTGGAATCTTTTTTCATCCACCTGCATCTGCAGTTTCTTTTGTTCAGCTTCCATTGCTTTATCATATCGAGCAGTTGCAAATTCTTCTAACTTATCACCAGTCTTCCCAAGCAATTTACCCTGCTCAATAAAGTGCTCAAATGTAGACATGTTGTCTAACATATGAGTCCAAAACCTGAAATAATTAACTAATTTATTTCAAACCTAAGTGTAACAAGTCTTAATTAAGCACTTGTATATTCACATCACATTATATTATCCCAGTCTCTGTGGGAAACAAGTCTCCAATCAAAGAACTTGTATATGAAATATCAGCACTCAATTCTTGATCATAAGTGCACTTCTCATTCAATAGTGCACGACATTATTCATCATTCATTTATCATCAGTGTAGTAGTAACAGTGCATTAGCATAGCCCATTAACTAATTACTATAACTGTAAACAATGACTATGTAAACACATGCAGAATGTAAACATTGAAAATGTAAACAATGCAAACAATGTAAACAATAACAATGTAAACAATAACAAAGATCAGCAACAATACAAAAACGTTCGCAGAAATCAACTAAAAATAAAGCAGAAATTAATGAAATATCACAAAAAATGTGACGATATCTGCGCTATAATTAAACAAAATACATGACACCACAGTGTATAAACAAAAATGTTGTATGAAACTAAATTATAGACAAGAGTAGGCTAACAATACAAACAAATCAAAACAAAACTAAAGAATGCGAAATAATAACGAAAACAATATTAAAACATGTCATCACAGCTAACATAAATAGCAACAGAAGTCGCTTAGCAAATTCCAGTATCGGAAATTTGCAAACCCTACAGAAAACGCTCACAATAGACGACCTCTATGACGTGGCATAATCTAACGGAGACACCACCCAACCGAGAACCCGCTGAAATATAAACATATAAATATACAAATAACATATAGACATATAACATATAGAATGAGATGATACACAGAAGACTCAGCAGAAGTATAAGGGCACAGTTTACATACAAACAGGCCACTTAACTTATAGGCTTCCAATCGTAGAACAGCAGAAAAAACGGATGTCAATCAACGTCCTAAAGAGCGAAGCTCCAACGATGATGGCACATCTGAACTGCTTCCACTGCTAACACGATGGTACAAGAGCTTCTGAAATACTGTGTGTTGAGTTGTTTCGGCACTTGACCTTCTAATCCAAAAGTAAGTTGATGGAAATCGGTACTTGGCCTTCTTCAGAAAACAACCCGTTTCAACCGGCACTTGACCTTCACAAAAACGACAGCACTGGAACCTTGACAGCAGCAACTTGCTTGACTTGCGTAAAAGATAACAGCAGTCCGAGTTATCCGGCAACATGTAACAACGCCGGGTACTGTCAAATTCTTGTTTCCGTCAAAAAGTTGAAATTTTGACTTTTACCGGGCAACGCCGAGTACTTTGAAAATTTTGAAGATGTTGACTGTATTGAAGAATGTTAATTTCTTGAAGGATGCTGATGAATTCTTGTTGAAAATGAAGTGGGTAAGGGACCCCGTGTTTGCTGGTACCAGAATCAAACCAGCTTATGGCCACCAAATGATGCGTGATGCCATATGATGATGGATGGTATCCGCATGTCTGGTTTTGTGTAGTGTGCAGATGTGTTCAGTCAAACAATGTTCATACAAAAATAACAGGGCAATCCACATAGGACGTCAGTAAACTCACGACGTATAAAGTCAATGATTCTTGTAACAGCCGTTGACGTTTTTTCTTCATTATTTATTGTGGACGCCACAGTGACAAAATGGTTACGCGAATATGTAGGCACATCAAACAGTCATTATCACAGCAACATTCAATACAGCAATAGACGGTAGACAGCATTACAATGATGAGTCAGATGCATGTTATATTTCATAGTGCTGTAAATGTAGTCAGGTGAAAAACTCCATCCTTTTCTATAACAGCCAGGAGATAACCAGATGTATGAGATCAGTTCACTCTCCTTAGTCTGACTTCAGCAAGACAGACACGTCTGCCGAAGTATAAATAATGTCCTCAAAAATATCCTCTAGATAATAAAGGTTTTCCAAACCTAGTTCATTTAACAAAGTAGCAAGTAATGGTCCTTGGGACATGCATCAAGAAATATCACGCCTCCCGACATGTGGGAAACACTAGAGGTATTATCTCGAATAAACGAAATATCCATTAAGAGGACTACACATCCCTGACAGAACAAAAAATAGCGGAGATCCCCTCTTCAACGAGGCATCTCTTTCGCCATTCAAATCGCTCACTCCACTAGTGGTGGGCGGAAACCGATCGACCAAAAAACAAGACCAGTCATGCGCAGTCCAGCGCAAAAAGACCACAGCTCAAAACTTAACTGCATTCAATACCAACGCGGGAAGACAAATGCTTACCGAGAAAAGTGACTATAAATTTCAAGCAGTTGTTGCCCTTGCGTTATAAAATAGATATTGTAATAAAACGATGTTGCGAGAATTTATCACGCAACAGCTACTAATTATCTGTAGACACTGATAAGGTCGTTGATAACTTCCAGTGTTGTATTCGTATTCTTATTTTTTTTTTTTTTCACTTCTCATTCGTGATACATTCTTATCTTTTCATTTAAATTCATGTATTACCATGATTTTTTTTTAATTGTTGTTGCATTTAGTTTCATTTAATCATCCTAAATGTTTTAATTTCTTTCATTTCTTCCACTTTGTGCCAAAGTTGGTCAAGGTGATGATATGCTTTTGTGCATATATTTTGATGTTGAGTTGAGTTGAATTTGATTTTACATTCATTCTCTTATTATTGATTAATATACCTATCATGTATTATTATATATATAGTTGCTAACTTGATTCACCTCTCCGCGTTAATTAAAGAAAAAATTTAATAGAATTAAATTTTTTGCGGGCGGTGGTAAGGAAGCTGTTGCCTCCTTTATGCTTTATGAGTCCTTAACATTCTCAAGTAGTCATCAGGTCCTACTTTTGTTAAGTGAGTAAGCACCAACTTAGGTGGGTGTTATTTTATGTATAGTTCATTTATCGCGCACGTAAATGCACAATTTTGTGTATGGGTATCTGCGGGCGCGCTTGTTACCAAACAAGCCAGATGACGTAGGAGCGTTCAAAAAAGAACAAGCCGCATCTCATGCCAGACATGGAGTCTGTGAATATTCTATTGTGTACCCATCGTGTTTGGGGTTAAAGTATTCTGGGACATGACTTCTTAATAGAAGCCATTGTCGGCTTACATGATACGTAAGTCATATCCAGTTATTGTAATCATGGTATATGTTATTGGACTTTAGTGACTGTATCCTTCGTTGGCATCTAGCTAGTCCCTTCTCGCTAAGGGGTTATAAAGGATCAACTCGGTACTGCATTGAAAGTATCCTGATATTTTTAAAGGATTTTTATTGCTCCGTCATTTCGTCTTATTGATTTGGATTATGGGAACGCCGTCGTACGTGACGCGGCGATGAAGAGAGGTTAAACAAGTATCGTACTTAACCTTTTATTGTCATTTCATACATAACGTATGCAGGAATCCTAAATGTTTAAAGGTACCAGGCTAAATATGTATCAGAACAATGTTATAGGACAGTGTCGAAATAGGCATCCCTAGATTTGTTGTACGGATGACTTCATAAGTTTTATCACCGACGCAAGGTCAAACCATTATATTATATGAAGGAACTGCGATCCTACAAGTACTGTATCCATATATGCCCCATGTAATTTTTGAACTGTGAAACCATTGTGTGGGTACTGTTTCCTGTTTTCTCGTCCACGTATTTCGTCCAAATAAAATGATGTTGCAAGTTGACATGATGAGTTCGCCAATGTCCGAATCGGCACTAGTTGCTGTGCCCAATTATTGAAGTTCCCGAATTCACATTCCAGTAAAACGACATTCGCGTATATTTTCAAGTATAAAGATGACCGCCTTATTGTGGACCGTCAACATTACACCACTCCTTTGGTGTACTCTAGTCAGCGGTTAACACAAGCAAGAAACAGGGCGGTTACATATACATTTTATGCAACTGAGAATTCTGTGGAGAACATCTAGCCAACTTTGTTTTTCTGTTACCATTTGAGCTTGAAGCTCTACGTCAATGATTTCTCTGTTCTCAATAATATTTCTTTCCATTTCCTTCGATTGGTTGAAACAGTATCGATGATTTTTTTGGCATTTTCATGTGTGCTAAATCTTTTTGGTACCTTCCAGTAATTGGACCAATTTATCTGCTCCAAAGAAGACTGATTGCCAGTTTGAGAAAATAGCAAACAACAAAAACAAAAGGCTGATTTTTTTATTTTTTTTCTGAAGAATAAACAAGCTAGGAACGCCAAACGTCTTCTCCATATATATTTCCCAACCATCTTTTATTAATTGCTTGATTTTGTGTGGGAATAAAGGCTCTTCATTAATTTGAAAATACTTCGAACAATATCTGATCATTTATGTCCCCACTGCATCTGATAAAATGAATTTCTTTGATGTCTTATCAAACTCTAAGAAGCCTACGTCATGATACTGAATTGCATCTGGTATGGTCCGTGCTGTATTTTCATGTTCTTCGCTGTTCAAAGTTCCAGTATCTTCTGGCATATTTCTCCTTTTGCTGTCACGAGCAACCCTAAGTATTTGAAACTACACACTTCCTACAACCTCTCCCTTCCAAACAAACTCTCAACTGATGCTGTTGTTCTCTCTGCAGCACACCATTACCTGACCCTTTCCTACAGCTACACATACCTACACATAAATGTGAAGTGGGATAAATGGGATTGTCATAAATAAGAAGTGGAATTTTTGCACTTTTTAAATCATAAAAACGGTGCCCCCCAAATTTGGCGCCCAAGGCACGTACCCCACCTGCCGCACCCTAGTTACGCTACTGTATTATTGTTATGCTGCATTATAGTGCTATTTACTACTTCGTCTCGCAGTCCCAAGATGCCAGTTTTGTAGTCCCTCATTTCAACAAGAGACGAGAAGAGGACGCTGGCGATGGATAGGACACACACGCTGAGGAAACTTGTTGATAGTAATACAAGGAAGTCATTGTTCTAGAATACCAATTGTAAGAGAGGTAGGAGGCCTATGAAAACTTGGAGAAGAGAGGTGGAGACATAAATGAAAGAGACGAGGAAGGCATGGGAAGAGTTTGAGATGATGGCACTGAACAAGAGGACTTGGCATACGTTTGTTGACGGCCTTTGCTCCCAGCGGAACCGAAGGGTGATGATAATAGTGCTATTATACAATAAAAATAAAGGAATGGTCGGAAGCACGAACAGCGTTGGCACTTTGATTCTTACTCCACTTGAACAAGTATTCATTAGCAACCTATGTTATAAAACAGATCAAAAAGAAAACTCTATGAGCTGAGAAACAAAAATGAAGCATTTCCAATATTTTGGATATGGAGATGTGAAGAATTGTTAAATTAGAAAGACGCGTATAACTATATGCAAAATAATAGAAAACAATCGCGTCAGCCTATATTTTACGCATTTGACTGAAAACATTAAAGAAACCTGTCCGCCCCGTTCTTGCGGAACGAAAGGCCGGTGTAATAAGAAAAAAAGAGTCGTTCTAGAGCTACTGGAACTGTTAGATGACAGAGGCGGAAGAGTTGAGCAACTTCATTGGTTGGTTCACTTGCTCGAGAACGGTATTCCAAGAGCGCTTGCCGACTAATCCTCTGAAGTCACGTACGCACATAGCTGCCAACGTGTACACAAAGTGCGAGTGAGAGAAGGAACTACGTACTGGGCATTTTCTCAGGTCAGAACTTTCAAAACTTTTGCAGTTCTCATTTTGACTACGGTTGACTTACAAGCTGATCAGGTCAGTTCCGCGAAGGCAGAAATTATTTAATATTTTTGTGTTGTTTGCACCATATAGGCCTACCGTCGAAACTGGTTGTTATAATTAAGGATAGCCTACTTACCCAAGTTTACGTTTAAGAAAGAATTGGGTAGGCTAGTTACTTACGTAGTCAGCATGTTTTTTAAAAAAAAATATTAATGATGAAAATATCCTGTTCAACCTCTGATTAGTTATAATTAGGATATAATTAGGATATAGGGCCTAGGCTATATTGTTTTCAATTCCAAATAATATGAACAACTGTCGATAGGCCTATGGGAAAGTGGCATCACACTTGTTAAATCATTGCAAATAGGGCAAATCACAATTATCAATTAGGCCTATGCTTGTATGTTACAAAAACAAACACCCCCCCCCCGCCAAAAAAAAAAAAACAAAACAAAAAAAACGAGATAAAAACGCAGAAACTCCAAACAAGAATAATATTAAATGGGAGGGATGTAAAGGCCTGGAGGTTCCAGTTATATAATTGACTTTAACAGATATTTAATTGTCTTTCACCTGTCAAAAGTCATATGTACTGTAAGAACAGCATCAGACCTTCACATTCCCAATTACTATATATTAACCTTTGTTCGTTTTAAATACTGTGACTATGTTATGCAATTCCCTCGGTCTGTCTATTCTCAACATCTCTTCTATATTTATAGGTAAATTTGATGCCTGCAAATAATCCAATTGGCCTATTGGTATTCTCATTTGTTCATACCTCTTACATTTTAACAAGAAATGTTCTATATTATTGTCATGAAGACATCCTGTACAGTAAGGTTCTTCTATTCTGAAATAGCCTTTTCCCAGCTGTAGTCTGAGAAGTTTCTTATTACTGGGAATTTTCAATTCCCTAGATATCTGACATTTTCTTTTTGGAGCCTTGAATATCTTATATGCATGTCTTCCTTTCAGATTTTTATCCCACTCTGCTTTCCATTCATCTGTTATTAAATCTTTAATTAAGCTCTTAATCTCTGATTTACTCATCCCTACATTTATTAGATTTTTTATCAGATCTACCTTTCTTGGCTTCTTTATCTGCCTTTTCATTTCCCTCTATGCCAACATCTGAAGGTATCAAAGTAATTAAGATTGAACATCCTCTGGAATATAAGTATGTAGTAGTAGAAATATCTCCTCTGCTATATCAGGTCTCTTACATTCTCGTAAGTTTCTAAGTGCTTGAATTGTTGAAAGAGAGTCAGTTAAAATTGTTAGTTTCTTGGGAGGGTTATTAGAGAACATTTCTAGAGCTTTTAGTATCACCATCATCTCTGCAGTGAAAATGGATGTATTTTCCGTGATACTATACTCTTTTGCCATTTTCCATAATGGAATGTATATTCCTATCCCCAATTTGCCATCCTCTCCCTTGGATTCATCTGTTTATACAGTAATGCTGTCTTTTGATAGTTGTATATATTTATTGGCTATGTTTTTAATATTTTCTATATTATTTGTTTTCTTAAGTATTTCTGCTAAGTGGTAGTCCGTGTCTGGCTTCTTGATCTCCCAGGGTGGAACCACTGGCTTGTATTCACAACTGTTATTAACTGATGTAATTAAAGTACCCAGATGGGCAATTTCCTCCATACACTTTCATCCTGTAGGGTATCTATTGGTATTCATTGGATTGGCCTCAGTTGTTAGTTGGCATCTGGTAAAAGCTGTATGTGCTGGGTGAGACTTATCTAACATAATTTTGTTCATGTAATTTAGTCTTAACTCCTTTCTCCGTAATTCTAAGGGTAGGATTCCTAAAGCCATCTCTAGAGCTCCCATTGATGTTGATCTGATTGCACCTGCTATTGTACATAAAGCTTGATGCTGAATTCTGTCTAATTTAATCTTGTTACTGTGTGCAACAGTCATATATTATACTTCCATAATCTATTTTTCCTCTAATAAAAGATTTATAAAAAGTGAGCATTGTCTTAGTGCTTGCACCCCATCCATTACCTTTCAAATATCTTAACAAGTTAGTCAATCCTCTGCAAGACTCCACTAGTTTATCTATGTGTTTATTCCAGTTTAGTTGTTGGTCCAATGTCATTCCAAGATATCGAGTGGTTTGTATTGGATTAATGTTTTGCCCTTGGATATTTATGTCTATAATTTTATTTTTAACAACCCTACCTTTACTGAAGATCATTCCCATTGTTTTATTTGTATTCAGCTGAAATCCCCATTTTGTCATCCATTTACATACTTTATTTATTTGCTTTTGTAGATCCTTATATAATTTTGGCAGATGTTTCCCAGTTCTCCATATAGCAGCAACATCTGCAAACTGTGACAATTTATTTGTTATATCATTAAATTCTTCACCTAAATCATTTACCATTATTGTAAAAATTGAAGATGATATTACTAATCCTCGGGATGTGTTTTATAGTTAATAGATTGTTTATGTCTGTCTTACAATGCAGTCTTGGAGATTATCGCATTTTTGTATGTCTTTTATGTAGAAAACTAAATTATTCAACATTTTAAGATGTTTCATTCTGGAAGAAATAGGCCTACCTCATTCAGACCCTTATTGGGTATAATTAGGGTATTGGCCTAACGTGTTTATATATATATATATAAAGCCTGCAATATCTCCAAGGTATGCCTGTATATATATTTGTAAATGAGTCTCTTAGAAATAACTCTAAGAGATTCATATTCTATGCGGAACAAATTGCAACGTTCTTTTGGAGATTACCTTAAAGTGTAATGAAAATTAAATCTTCTTCAAGTAGGCTACCATACCTAGTGGTGTAAGGAGATCATGTCTCTCCACAACTTCCTGTCTCCAGAACAATTTATCAACTCTGCTGTTGACTTCTTTCCATGTCATGATATCAAACTGTCCAGTATTTGCTCTCTTTGTCTTCCCCTATCTCTTGTTCCTTCAATCTTACCTGATTCTTCTTCTCAAAACATGCCCCCAAAAAAGTGGATTGCTTCTTTCTAAGTTGTGAAATACGTTTCCTTTGCGCATGGGCGTTTTTCAGGATATCCTAATTACTTTTTGGCTGTCCATGGTATTTTTAACATTCTTCTGTGAAACCACTTCTCTATGGCCTCTAGTGCCTTCCCTACTTGTTTACTAATTGTCCATGACTCACTGCCATATATCAGGATTGGTTGTACATAACACTGAAGAACTCTCTTTCTCTTTCTTACTTGCAATGACAAAGAATTGTTGCATAAAATACTCTTCATTTTATAGAATTAAATCCAATTTGATATAAAGGCACTCGCAGATTACAAGTTTTATATCCAAGCTGTGTCAGCAGAACTAGTTAATTAAAAACGTTAGAAAGTGTATTTGAAAGCGGTAAGAACATTATGCAGACTAGCAACATCTATTATCATTCAAAAGGCTAATTCAGAGACTATCAAGATTCTTTTTACAGATGGCTAGTGTAGACCTAATAGAAAAATCGATGAGGCAACATTCAGCTGTTCAAAGAGGCTGTAAGAAATATAACACAAAATAATGCAACTTGGGTAGAGGAAGCAAAGTTTGTGAGACACAAGGACAGTTACACATAAAAATAACGAAAGTGAAAATAAAACTGGTCATTGGCTTTGTCAGTGTTTTCACAGAGAATGGGGAGCTTAATAATAACTAAAATGAAAAATTGCTAGTGCTGGAAATTAGTGGCAAACTCTGCATCTCAGCCCTTTTGAAATATTGCTGAATGCAAACCAGCACAAATTTAAGTTATTAATTAAAGAAAAGTAACAACTACTGTCTTTGTACATCTTATTACAGAATTTACTCCATCTTTGTACTGCGTGTCTTTTGATCAAAGTTTGAAAATTGTCTTCTTTATTTCCAAATATTTTGTTACCTTACTAATGTATTTTTTCAGGTTAGTGTGTTTCGTACTTTTAAAAATTTATTTTCATTATTGCAGTTAAGTTTTATATTTCTGCTAAAGTATTTTTAACATTGAAAATCATTTTTATTGAAACTACATTATTTAAATGCTCTTTGATTAAAGAGAAAACAAAACAATTAGCAAAACTGAAGGGGAGATTAAGGTAATAAGTGAGGCAGGCACGTGTTCTTTACTGTTCATTCTTATTAATTAATTACTATTCTGATTGCATCTCAGGCCTTTGTAAGCTGACCCAAACTAAAGAGAAGGTGCTAATATCAGTCAGTACACAATCCTGTCTTAGGTTCTTTGTTTAGCATATTTCATTTTAAAACTCTTGTGATACGTCGCCACCTTGTTGTAGGGAAGAGCTTGTATGCTCCCATGACTGCGAGAGCTTTGTCTGTGGTAGCATAACTACCAGCAGGGTCTCACAAGCCAGACAAGTTGGGGGGTAGGGACAATACCAAAGGAGACACAACATGTTGCCCTGCAGGCAGGCTGGGAACAGTCAACGGCTGAAGATGGCTAATCTAATAAAAAATGAAATCAGATGCATCTCCGCCTAGGCCGGTCCCAAGCCCGGCTGAAAAAGCAGGAGGGCGGCCTGCATGGAGGCTGTAAGGAGGCAGCCCATCCACCATGCAAAGGCACAACAGGCCAATCACCTGTTTGCCTTAAACTTTTGATTATGAGAAGAACAAGAGAGAAAACCGGACTGATTCTAAAGGCGACGAACTGGAACAGACTATGGACTACGACTTATGGAACTTGGAACACAAGAAGTATAAATGGGAAAGAAGAGGAGCTGGTGGAAGAGATGAGGAAAGCAAAACTAAAAATCCTGGCTATAACGGAAACAAAGAAAAAATGACAAGCAGTGATGGATCTCGATGGCAACATGCTGCTCTACAGTGGTATACCCACATCTGAAAGAGCTAAAGGGGGCGTGGGTTGCATTGTGGCCAAAAACCAAAAAGATAGTATCAAGGGATGGAACTTTGTCTCGGAGCGCATTATGGTTGTAAAACTAAAGGAAGGAGAAATCATAGTCAACCTGGTCATAGTGTATGGGGCAAATGAGGATGAGAGAGCAGAGGTCAAGGAGGAATTCTTTGAGCTGCTTCAAAGGACAGTGGATGACTGCCTAGATGAAATTATCATGCTCGGAGATTTCAATGCCAGAGTTGGAAATGACCATGCTAGATGGGGTGGAATTATCAGAAGATATGGAGAAGATACTCTCATTGACAATGGAAAGCGACTCCTTAGATTTTGCAGTGAACGACTATGCCATTGTTAGGAGGAGCTCATTCAAATATGTCCGGGATGCTAGAGTCTGGAGGGGGCCAGAGATTGGAAGTGATCACTACCTGCTTACAATCAAAAGAACAACTGAAAGAGTTGCTCAGCCTAGGAACTGCCCAACATCACGCAAGAAACTAAGTAAACAAACGGGAGAAATGAGCATTAAGACCTACAAGCTGAGAGAGCCAGAAATTAAGACCAGATATCAGGGGCTTATTGCTGCAGCAGTGAGCAACACAGAAGAACAACCTGATGACTTGGAAACCCTCTGGCTTAAATTCAAGGACATCATAAAGACAGCTGCTGCAGAAGCATGTGGTGAAGTCCGACTTGGGAACAAGAGAAAGAGGACACCTTGGTGGACAGAGGAAGTCAAAGAGAAAATAAAAGAGAAGAAAATGGCATGGAAACAATACTTAGGAGCTAAAAACACAACAGGATAAATGGAGAAATATAGAGAATATGTGACACTCAGAACAGAAGCAAAGAACAAGGTGCTAGCATAAAAACAGAAGTCCTGGGAAGAATTTGGAGAAAAGCTAGAAAACGATGCACAAGAAAACCAGAAATTGTACTATAAGACCCTAAAGAACATGGGGAAGAAAAAACAATGCCCTCTCAAATTTATAAAGGACAAGCAAGGCAAATTGCTTACTGCCCCGAAGGAAGTAATGGAAAGATGGAAAGAATATTTCTCAGAACTCCAGGATGGTGAGCAAGGTCAAGCATCAGAAATGATAACCACTAGCACAGATGAGAAAACCAATGATGGTGAAGATGACATAAAGATGGAAGAACTGAAGGCAGCACTGGAGAAAATCAAGATGGGCAAAGCAGCAGGGCATGATGGTATAACACCAGAAATGGTTAAGTTCATGGGAGCATCAGGCGACCTATTACTCTTAAGGGTTTTACAGGCAGCGTGGTACAACAAGACCATACCAAAGGATTGGGAGATTGCCATCATACAAGGGGATTGACATAAGTCTTGGGCCTGACCATGAAGGAGTCACAGGAGGAAGATGAAACTTGGCACATTTAAAGTTCATCATATTTGCACAGAATGTGTGAAGTACCAGATCTTGGCAACATTTGAGCGGCTGCACTTAAACTGTTGACACCAGTTTTTTACCGAAGTATATGAAGGACACGAATCACGAAACACTGGTTCCATCTCCCTGTGTATTTCTGTAGGTGTTTTTCCCTGAAACATCAGAAATTTTATCACAGCTCTGGCCTCCTTCTTTTCCATTGTTTTGTCAAATCTTTGGAGCAGCAGATCCGGTCAATAGGGTACATTGCGCCGTGCACTGTAGCGGGAAAACTCATTGAAGAAACAAATGAGTACTTCACACATTCTGTGCAAATATGATGAACTTTAAATGTGCCAAGTTTCATCTTCCTCCTGTGACTCCTTCATGGTCAGGCCCAAGACTTATGTCAATCCCCTTGTAACACCAATTTTCAAAAAGGGTGACAATCGACAGTGTGGAAACCATAGAGGCATATCCCTTCTCGGTGTCCCTGGTAAAATCTACTCTAGAATCCTAGAGCAGAGACTCCGACGCCTAGCTGAGCCACAATTGGATAAGGTCCAGTGCGGATTCTGAGCAAACCAAAGTACTCAAGACCTAATTTTCACACTCAGACAAGAGTCATGGGCAGTGACTACAACCCACAAAAGCCAGATCCAAACCTCAGAAATGAGGTATCTGAGGAAGGTGGTTGAAGTAACAAGAAGAGACATGGTCCACAACCAGATGATACGTCAAGGCCTAAAATCCCACCCCCTGCAGACCCAAGTAGAACAGTCCCAACTAAGATGGTTTGACCATGTCTGCAGAATAGGAAAATATCGGCTACCATGACAAGCATGGGAAACAAAGAGCCAGGGATCCAGACCCCCAGGACGACCCAGAGTCCGCTGGGAGGACAACATTAGACAATCATTGGAGGACTAGAATGGAACCAGGCCAGGAGGAAGACAGCCGATAGGATAGTCTGGCGCTCTCTCTTCCAAACCTCTACACCTCACGGTAGAAGGGGAATGACTAAGTAAGTAAGTAAGACAGCGAGAATAACTGCAAGAAATGACCAGAAAATATAATGAGAATAAATGCAAGAAATGATGAAAGAAGACAGTGAGAATTAATGCAAGAAATGATGAGAGAAGACAGTGAGAATAACTGCAAGAAATGATGACAGAAGTCTGAGAATAAATGCAGAAAGTGATGACAAGATTGCACTTGAAGAAACAAGGTTGTAGAATCATACATATATCTTGACAGCAGAATAGGCAGAGATAGAGGCACAAACAATGATATCAAAATACAAATACAAAAATGCAGTAGGAGCTTTCGTTGCACTGGGAAGTATATGAAGATAAAAAGAAATGAAGTCCAACACATAAATCAGAATTCTGAACTCACATGTTAAGGAAGTTCTATTGTATGGCTCTGAAACGTGGAGAGTGACAAAAACAACCACTAGAAAGTTACATCTTTCATAAATGGGCTCTTGCTTATAACAGAAGGATAGGAATAGTATGACAAGGTCACCAATGTGGAACTGATGACAAGAACCAGTGGAACATGAGATGAGAAGATACTGCTGATGGATTAGACACACACTGAGGAAACCTATTGATTAGCATTACAAGGAGTCATTGTTTGTGGAATCTCCAAGGTAGGAGAGGTGGAGGTAGACTGAAAAACACGGAGAAGAGACCTGGAAACAGACATGAAAATTATGAAGACGTAGAAAGACCTTGAGCTGATGGCACAGGACAGGGGCAATGGGCATGAGTTTACTGATGGCCTGTGTTCCTTGGAATGCTGAAGGATGATGATCATTAATGTGGTTTAGAGAGGCCATTGTATATTATCATAATTCATCAGAGTCTGTGTAACATAAATATTTAAAACAAAATTGTAGACTTTTTTTTTTTTCAAATGAATTGCTTTAGTTTTAGTTGTCCTATCAGTTTAGAATGTTCTTCTGGTCTCCTGACTGCTTGTGGAGCTTATAAAACTGACACATTTTCCCCACAGAGACTTATATTTTGTGACATGACAGAGATGAATAATATGCACATAATCAATATTGCTACAGATATATGAGATGAGTATCTTAGAAGTTGTTGCCGTGTGTACGTCCCGGGGGTTTGTGATGAGATAATGACAGACTACTACTCCCCTCAAGCATGTCGTACAAGGCAAATAATATGAGGTTGTACATGAGGCAGACAACCTTATCACATAAAACAATTTGCTGCAGAAACTACTGCTACAACAGCATGTGAATGTTTGGTGCAGGCTTCCTGTAAGGGGACTGGCTTCAGTGGCGGCCCCATGCTTTATAGGTAGCAACAAGAAAAATGATGTTGATCTTAGTTTTATTTCTCATAAATATAACAACTGAACTGAATACTTTCATAATTACTGTTTTATATATATATATGTTTTTTTAAAAATAGCCATGAATGAGCAGATTGATCAGGTCAGAGCTGACTTACCAGGTTATGAGGATCTTAAGGGGGCAGCCTCTGCTCTTATGCGTCTGCAGGACACTTATCAGTTGGATACCTCATCTGTTGCCCAGGGTGACTTGGCTGGGGTCAAATCTCCTGTGCTGTCAGGTAGGGCAACCATTATAAGTTCCTGAAGGGAGATCATTACTTCAATCATTGTCATCAGATTAGATACTTTCATATCAAACTGTCTTAACATTTTTTTTCCCCCCAGTCAGAGTGGCCACATCCTGGTAAAACAAGGTGATCACTTTACACGCCCATTGAGGCATACTGGGAATATAGTGTTAGGCTATTTTCTTGACCATCGGCACACTAGGGGTGATGTGGTCAGCATCACGGCGGCCGTCTTAACCTTCCCAGAGTACTCTGGTACCCAGTTCCAAAAAAATCCCGCCTCAACTGGGGATTGAACCATGGACCACCGGGCTAGGAAGCCAGTGCACTAACCACTGTGCTACTGCGGCTCTCTGGTAAAACAAACTGTGGCACAAATTCTGTAGCACAGATAAGATAAGATAGGTGTTATAGTTGATCAGTCTACCCAGAATCCTGGTGACCTTGCACACACATGCACACAAGCGCACATGCACTTTCTCTCTCACTTCCATCCACAGAGTGACAAGAAGCTGTAAGGGCTGAAACACTATTTTGATGAGGGTGGAAACCTCTGAGGATCAGATTCTCACCTGTTGCAATGCTCATTATAACGTTTTTCTTTATATATACATGTGTGTGTGTGTGTGTGCACACATGAGTTATGACTGTCAAGTGCAGCCTGCTATTGAGTATTTAATGTTTTTGTGCCACAAATGGGGTTTGAACCCCATCCAGTTTTATTGTAATTTCCAAATTGGCTGTTTCGAGATTTCATTCATACTGCCATATAGAGACAGTTGTGTTATTTAGAAACTGATTGTCCTAAATTCCGTTGGCGTTATGATAGCTCCACGGTCAGCTTTATGCCATATCTGTAGTTTCTTCAACATCTTCTGTTCTTCTTGACATTTCGTTCAGCAGATCAGGAAGTGATCATGACATGTTCTACAGCCATGACTGTTGCTGTGAGTCTCTCTTGTCTCAAGTCTTTGACCAGGTCATTGTACTTGCCATTTTAAAAGTGTGCTACTCATATAATCTGGGTTCACATTGCACATGTCAGCTGAATCATTGCAATCTGGTTTGATGATGGGGAGTGCGGCACTGTGTCTGGTCATCTTTGAGACTTTCCAGTAATTCTAAGGTATGTTTCCCATCTGGGTTAGCCTCAGTTTTCAACTCATTTGCACTATCAAGAGTTGTTGGTAAGCCAATATTAGTTGGTGGACTGAGTGTTGTGCTTTCTTGAAATAGGTATTGGTAAGATTAGATCTTGTTTTGATGTTTGCCTTCACCCTTGCCTAAGGAAGGTTGTCCTTGAAGCAAGCAGTCTCATTTTGTTACAAAAAGTGCTACATAAAATGTTACGGGTAAAATAGATTTGATTTTGAGGCAACCAGTCTCATCATGTTATAAAAAGTGCTATAGAAAATGTAAGAGTAAGATACATTTGAGTATCATTATTTTTCAAGAAGTCAGTTGTATGTTCAAGAAGTCAGTTGTATGTTCAAGGAGTCAGCCTTGTGGGCACATTAGTCATTAAGCAGGTTTTAATTAAAAGAATTTCCTTACCTTAAGTTTTTAAATGTAACAGTATGGAATATGAGTACATTTTAATTATTTTAAGTCAACTGAATCATCTTTTAATTTTGTCTGTCATCCTTAAGGTGTGTCATCCATTTCTAAGGCTGATAACCAGGGAATTACGTCACTTGAGATTCATTTGAATTTTGCTTAGAATTTATTTTATTCTCTCATGCATATAAAGTCTTTTATTTTTCCCTGTTTTCATATCTTTAATGTTCCCCTCTAGCATGAATGCCTTCATTTTCTCAGATACCACCTTATGTAGTTTACATAATGTGCTTAAGATGAATAACATTAGTTGCAGTAAAATGTGTGTAACAAGGCTCAGATTGCACAATACCATTTCTGGAAAAACTCTGAAGAGATACAAATGGCCTCAAACTTTCTCTGAAAATATTCAAGTAGACTGTCTGAGAGTGTACAAAGAAGAAGAAAGAAGAAGAAGAAAATGCACAAAAGGAAAGAGTAGTTTGGCAGAATCACGTGAAGAAATCTATGACTTTAGGAAGTGTAGTTTGACAGAATCACATGAAGAAAGCTTTGACTTTAGAAAGAGTTAGTTTGACAGAATCACACGAAGAATGCTTTGACTTTAGAAAGAGTTATTTGACAGAATCACATGAAGAAAGCTTTGACTTTAGAAAGAGTTAGTTTGACAGAATCACATGAAGAAAGCTTTGACTTTAGAGTTAGTTTGACAGAATCACATGAAGAAAGCTTTGACTTTAAAAAGAGTTAGTTTGACAGAATCACATGAAGAAAGCTTTGACCTTAAAAAGAGTTAGTTTGGCAGAATCACCCAAAAAAAAAGAAAAAGCTTTGACTTTTCTAAGACACCCAAAAAAAATAAATTATAATAAGTAAACATTTAAATGTGAGAAACATGAACTTTATCTGTCATAGGTAATAATGTGAAAACATAAGAAGCAGGCCGTGGTAATGATACATTTATTTGATTTTAGCTTTGTTCATGTTTGTTTTGCTCTGAGAAGGGCCTGTTATTGGCCAGTAAATTGGCTTTTTTGCATATTTGGTTTAGTACAGTATTTCCTTTTCATTGTGTATTGCATACCATAATTTACTTCAGTGAGTAATGTTGTATGTGCCCAAAAAAAAAAAACGTAAGCATGACTGTTTCAGCATCATGTATGTATCCAGCATGATCTTCTGACTGAGAGACTGATGCATGATGCATAAATGACCTTAACACACTGCCTGAGCTAACATTTACTCTTAACCCTGGATGATATTGTTTGCTGCTGACCAGCTGATGAATGCTTTGAGCTGGGCCGGCTGTCCTATAATGAGGGGGATTTCTACCATACAGCGTTGTGGATGGAGCAGGCGTTGAAGTGGCATGAGAAGGAAGAGAAATCTGAAAGCAGACGTGATAAGGCTGAGGTGGAGGACAAGCAAGACATATCAGCATTAGATAACGGTCGTGCTGAAGTCATAGATTATCTAGCATTTTCTCGTTATAAGGTGAGAATCTGTAATTTTTTTTCTTTTAGCTACAGGTTTATCAGAAATTCTGACATTCGAAAAGCTCTGAACATCGAATGTTTTTTCTTTAAAAAAAAAATTAATAAAAACATTGTTTCATGCTGTGCAAAAAAAACCCAACCTCGTACAAGAGTCAATTTATCATGTCTTCTTCATGTCTATCTCCAGCTGTCTTCTCCATGTGTTCCATGGTCTGTGTGCTTTACACTACTATGCTAGTGCATGCGCAGTATATAGACAAGTTGACGTAAGCGCTAGAGCTTACAACAATAGCTAGGGTTCTGGATCGAAGGTTGGGCTACTTCTTGATCACAAAATAGCTGACAAATGGAATTTTAAAAATCTCCATATCGCTGTTGTGTGTCAATAATTGTTACTGTTAGTGGATTAGCATTAGGATTTAGGCCTAGGCTTAGCATGCAGAGACAGAAAAAAAGTACCCTAAGTCTATTTCATGCTTTAAAAAAAATAACCCTACAGACTAAGAAATAAATACCCAACAGCAGCAAATTTTGTGGATCCGAGTTGTTGTTATAGATGCAGAAGCTTATGGGCTGTCGTGCTTCAGCCTAGTGCCATGTAGAGGTATCTGCATGTTTATAGTTGGGCTACTTCTCGATCATGAGTTGGGCGGCATCTGAAATTTAAAAACTCCCAGTTTCCCATTCTCATCCCAAAGCATTTTGGATAAAAGGTTACAGCCCTATTGTTTGCACTTTTTTTTTTTGTTGTTTTTTTTTTTTTGCTTTCTGCTAGACTTTTTATTGTTGACCTGAGCATTGGGTACTATTATTTTGCTGTATAATCGTTTTATTCCTTCTGTCTTGTTTTGTTGTATATATGCTCAATATTTTCTTCTCATAGATGCTGAATTCAGTTTTTTATCATTCGTACATGTTGACAAATTGAAAAAGTTAAAATTTATGAGAACTTAATAATTCATTCATACATTCATTATCTGTTGCGTTCCCTACGGAGCAGAGAGCCACAACTGCAGCTGATCCCCTTGCAGGAAACCTGCACCAAGCATTCTTGCCGCAGTGGTTTCTGTGGCAGTTTGTTTTACATGATAAGATTGCCCCAGCCTCATGTACAACCTTATATGGCGCCTCATGTGACGTGCCTAAGGGTACAGTAGTCCTGTTCTTTCTCTGTCCCTTCAAAGCCTGCCTCCCCCTCCTCCCCCCCCCCCCCCCCCCCCCCCAGGGAACAACATGGGGCAACTTTATAATTACTTGAAGTTAATTATTTATTTTGAAGGTGTCTTTTCCTTTCAAGATGGTGTAAAAAAAAATGTGCCTGCCTGTTTTTCAGTCTTGCGAAATGCTTAATGATTCTAGTGTTAAAGTCTGGATGGATTTTATTAGTTTGTTCTCTGGCCATTGTGTCATCAGAACCGTAAGCTTACTTACTTAGTCGTTCCCCTTCTACCGTGAGGTGTAGAGGTTTGGAAGAGAGAGCGCCAGACTATCCTATCGGCTGTCTTCCTCCTGGCCTGGTTCCATTCTAGTCCTCGGTCCTTCAAAGATTGTCTAATGTTGTCCTCCCAGCGTACTCTGGGTCGTCCTCGGGGTCTGGATCCTTGGCTCTTTGTTTCCCATGCTTGTCGTGGTAGCCGATCTTCTCCCATTCTGCAGACATGGCCAAACCATCTTAATTGGGACTGTTCTACTTGGGTCTACAGGGGGTAGGATTTAAGGCCTTGACGTATCGTCTGGTTGCGTACCATGTCTCTTCTTGTTACTTCAACCACCTTCCTCAGATACCTCATTAGTGCTTCGAAACCTGTAGCATAGAAGTGCGTGCTCTGCTGTCACAGCCACATTCCCACCTCACGTTCAACCTCTGCATCACCCGTGAAATGTTTACTGCCAAGGTGAGCTTTTAGTGGACCAAACAGGTGAAAATCACTCAGGGTTAAGTCAGGACTGTAAGGCGGATGTTCAAGAATTTGCCAGTTGTTCAGTTTTCTCCTGGGTTAATTGAGCCATATGTGGTCTGGCATTGTCGTGATGGAGCAGTACTCCTCTAGTCAGTAGGCCTGGGCGTTTTCTTCGAATTGCATCCCGAAGCATCAATAGAACTTCACAGTACGATGCTGCATTCACATTCTCACCTTTCTTCTGGAAATGGGCTAACAGCACTCCGTGAGAATCCCAAAACACTGTAAGCATAACCTTCCCTACTGATGGCGCAACCTTGAATTTCTTGGCTGAAGGTGAACAAGGATGCTTCCATTGCATTGAATTACGCTTTGATTCTGGTTGGTAGTGATGCACCCATGATTCATCCCCAGTAACAATCCTGTTCAGCATGTCTTCTCCTTCATCTGTGTACCGAGACAGATGTTCCAAGGACAGTCCCATTCGGTTCATTTTGTGTTCCTCAGTCAGTTGTCTGGGCACCCACCGTGAGCACACTTTCCGGAAATTCAAATGGTCATGCATTATGGCGTAGGCTAAGCCATGAGAACATCCTATTGCAGTTGCTACACTGTCTATCCTTATGAAAATCATTTGCAGGAAGTCCTTTTGCCCAAAAAAACCGCACAACAGCGTGCTGTTCTTCGTTTGTACACTCCACGAGCACGGTCGCCATTTTTATCTGCTCTGCGCATGCGACACCTAGCAGTCTGCTACCTAAGCTAATCATAAAGCTGGATGATACTGTCGCATAATGACACCTTTAGAAACTACCAAATACCATTTTCAGCTTCCCCATATCAGTTTGTAACCTACTTACTGACTTCCCCTGTGAGTTGTTTAATGTGGGACTGATTAAATTACTGAATGTCAAAGACTGAGAGATTAAATCACTAAATTTGAGATTTATGTTATCATCATCAACATCATTATCCATCCATCCATCCATCATCATCAATCCATCCATCATCAGCAGCATCAACATCATCATCATCCATCCACTATCAACATCATCATCATCAACATCATCATCAACAACAACATCATCAACACCATCATCAGCATCATCATCATCATCATCATCATCATTTTCATAATCACTACTCTTCAGCTTCCCCAGGAAAATAGGTCTTCAGCAAACTTATTCCAAGTTTTCCCATCCTGTGCCATCAGCTCAAGGTCTTTCCGTATCTTCTTCATGTCTATCTCCAGTTGTCTTCTCCATGTGTTCCTTGGTCTCCCTGTACCTCTCTTTTGTACCCTGGGGATTGCAGAACAAGGACTGCCTGGTAAATACTATGAGCAGGTTTCCTCAACATCTGTCCTTTCCATCGCCCGCGTCTTCTTCTTGTTATATATGATTAGTTAAACTTCTGAACTTTGAAATGTGTGATATGTAAGTGATGAAACTTATATAAACTTAAGAAGCATGTAATTTTTTTTTACTGGACTAGTGATCATTGATGAACTAAGTGGAACATGAGGGGGGGTGGTCTGCCCTGTGGGTGACGATCTGCCCGCGGGTGATGGACTGCCCGTGGGTGATGGTCTGCCCGCGGGTGACAGCCAGGAAGGGGGTGCTATCAGATGCTATTATGACAGAACTGTAGTGTTGAGAAATCCACATAAACATAATATATTTTTCAGTGTGTTTTATGGGAGTGCCAATGGGATAATCCGCCCTAGTGCCAAATGTGTTAAGTACGCCCCTGCCAGTAATTTATAAATTGTTTTTAATGGCATTTACAGTGGGAAAGCCTTTTGATCACCAGTTTTAACCAGCCAGGGCAGTCCTACGTGGACTAGGCTGAATTATTTCAGCAGTAGTATGTATCTACAATATGGCCCTGGCTCATCTGTTAACAGCATCCGTGCAGTGTTAGCAAGGCCTAGAATGACAAATTGAAGTAGCTTAAAAAATAAGAACACACATCTGACGAAAGTGCTTAACTGTTTGAACCAATTTGTGACTAGGTATTTGAGGCATCGGCACACACAATAAACCAGACCAAAAGGTCTTTTGTATTTGGACATGCGCCCTAACATAACTGACGGACCCTGTGTCTAGGTTGAACGGGGTGCCTCGGCAAAATGAAGCAAAATGCTATTAAAAAGAAAATGTGAAGTATATTTTTTAAGTATAGTTTTTTAGCATCTCCTTGTTTGGTTACAAGGAGCAAAGATTATCACATTGATGTTATCCTAAAAAAAAAAAATTAAGAGGAGGAAGTTAGAAAAAAGTATAGTTTGACAACATTTTCAAATGAATGGTAGGTACATCAGATTGCGGAAATGTGCACTAGCAGTGTATCTTTTTTGTTTTTTTAAATTTCAAGAGTTTTGCCTCGATTTGGTGAGGCACACCACATTCAACTTTGACGCAAAGTCTGTTGGTTATATTAGGGTGCGGGACCCAAAGATGCAGCAATAGAGAATGCAGTCTACGACCCATAGCTTGACTGCTTGCGTCGGGGTCAGCGAACCAGAGCTGACCAAGACCCTACTCCACCTCCACGTGGTGGTCCTGGAAACAGGCTGCATCACTGCAGTCTGGCTGAGAGAGTAGGGATCGAAGAGGGAAGGCAAACCCGGTCCCAAAAAATGCTGTGCTGAAGTCGGATGTGTCGGCCGAAAGGTGCAGATATCGCAGCTCTGGTGTAAACAGACACAACGCAACCAACGTCCTTTTCAGGACGAACAAGGAAGAAGAAGAGGAAGAAGAAGATATTAGGGTGCATATCCAAATATAAAAGACCTTGTGGTCTGGTAGATGGTGGTAACGGTGTAGTCAGTCAGCGTTGTGACCACAGTTTTACTAATAAATTTTAAGTGCAAGTATAAACTGTTAGAAAGCCTGTAATGAATTTTCTGTCCACATTATAGGCAGATTTGTTTGCTGTGCCTTGTGAAATGTGGTTTGCATACTAGCAGCTTGATGCATATGACTAAGTGCTAACATTTGTGTCTGGATTACTAATGTTCATTGGCTGCAGTGATATATGCCTTTTATACAGAAGCGTGCTGCAGATTTTGTAGCTTAGTGCTTCTGAAATTATGATTTGTGTGCTTGCATCTTGACCTTATGCACTGGGAATTAACGCATGGAATTGTTGTGTTACCAGGAAATTGAAGTGTTTAAACAAAGGTGTATGATGTGTTAATCACTCTAACAAGGCTAACCTGTGTAAAACTGCTGAGGCTTGCATGGGCTACCTTCTTTAAAAGACTGTCTTGTGCAGAGACCAAGTTTAGAACCCCTGCTGCCTATAGAAAGTGTGCAAGTTATTCCTACTAAACAGTAATTCAAAGCACTGTGATAACTTGTGTACTTTTTTGCGTGGAAACCCAGCTGCTGATTGCTTTTTGCTGGGAAGACTTAGCTACACAGAGAGTGACTACTATCACAGCAGCTTGTGGATGCAGGCAGCTCTGGACAAGGACACGCAAGAACTGCAAAAAACTGTCAGCAGAAGTGATACTCTTGATTATCTGTCCTACACAAAAGCAATGGTGAGTTCCTGCATGGAACTTTACTTCAGTTCCAGATTTAGAATGATTGCCATCCCCCCCCCCCCCCCCCCCCCCCCCCCCCCCCCCCCCCCCCCCCCCCCCCCCCATAAATTTCTTTAATTTAAATTTTTAGTAAAGTTAACAAATAAACAGTCACAGTGTGAGACAGCTTATGGATCCTGGTCTCTTGCACTGACAACTTTGGAGTTTATTGAACTTTGTAACTAAGCCTGTATGTTTAAAAACAACATATACAAGTATAACCTGTTATTTCTGAGGGACCTATCTGGTTGCATTTCACACTTAAGAAAACTGCAACCTGGAATCCAGACAAGCAACAATACTTATTATTTGTCCCGTCATACACATAAACAGATCTGGGCACTTGTTGGCAGCACCAGCTTGTTGCATCCCCAAATTCAGGTCATTTCCAGTGCCAGCCATCCAGCTTCTGACATCATGGAAATATTATTTTAATCCTGTGCCTGAACTGTTTTTTTTAAAAAGAATTCATAAAGAGTGTACCAGTTTTTAGTCTAAATTTTGTGTGTGAATCATTTCTATAAATATGCACATAGTTTAAATCAGACTGAAGGGAAGTGGACAGTGTCATAATTTGCAATGTTTAATTAGTTTAACACAACCCAGTTAGTATACATAAAAGTAATTTCATGCAGTTTGAAAGACACTAATATTTAACTGTAGAATAAGAATTTACAGAGGGCCAGTTAATGTTATTGTGACGGGCTAGGTGTAGTGGTAGAGGTGAACTTATGTCGATGTGGCTACCTCACACCCAAGACCCATGCACTAAGAAAATTTATTAAGGATCGTTTGACAGGGGTTGAAATTATTGGTTGCTTGCAACCCTCTCAGCAGCAGACTTAGCAATTCAAGCAACACAAAGCTTTATACAGATCAACATTTAATACTACCGAACACCCAGACAGTGTTCGTAGACTTTGTGCTCAAGGCATCTACAGACTGACTCTGGTGTCTAACTTCGTTTGTTCTCTCTGGGCGGCTTTTGCAAAATAGGCCCGTTCGCCGCCCGCTATCTCTTTATATAGGCTCTAGGCTAACCACTCAACTTTAGTGCGCTGCGCGGATTGATTGCGCCACGCAAATAACACACGCGATTATCGCTCTAGAAATAGCGAAAAACACAAATATATAACAACTAATTTGTAGGCTTTATTATGGCCTAATAATATATCTTCTTCTTGAAGATAATGTGGTGACAAGGCACTAAACCACAGAGACAATATGGCTGACAAGATGGCGCAGTCACATTATGATAATTAAAATGAGCTTTTTAGCCTTGGAACATCAAGGTAATCCATGTATTAAAAAAAAATTGGCCTTGAATATGGCGAAATGTCTTACCTTCAATTATGACTGTATAAAAGGAATCACAAAAATACACAGTGTTGTGTTTTTTCACTTTCTAACAAATAAAGAACTTTATGATAAAAACATTACTCAATTTATAAATTCAGATGTTTGAAGATTTAACAGTACCCCCTATCTTCATCTTCGATCTCTGACAAGGTAACTGACAGTGTTGCTTTGGAGAGAAAGAGTTAATGCATGTTAAAGATAACATCCTCAGCTTGTTTTTTTTTTCTTTTCCCCCAGAGCTTTGGATAATTGTGTAGGCTGTGTATGTTTATATTGCCCTGTGTAGTTCCTGGGGGGTCTTTGAAGAGACAAAGAAAGAATATGACTTCTGCACATCGTACAAATATGAGGTTGTGCACGGGGCTGGCAACCTCATCACATAAAACAGGTTGTCACAGAAACCAACGCTGTAAGAGCATGTGACTGCTTGGTGCAGGGAACCAGCTGTAGTGATGGCTCCGTGCTCCGAAAGGAGCGCAGAGGAAAATAATGATATATTTATATTTATGCAATGTACAAAGTTAGATTCATTTATGAACCAGATAACCAGGTTATGATTCATTCGTGGTCTGTGCACAAATTTGATTCTTTTACAGGCATCGTACAGTGAGGATTTATCCTGTGTGTAGATCTGGCTTGAGTAACGGGCTGTATATAAATTTTCTGTTTGTTGTTGATGTTGTTGCTGTATTGTATGCAGGTGATTTGTTTTTGTTTTCTTCTAGGGCTTCACAGACTGGATGAATTTTAGAACATTCTCAGAAATAGTGAAGAATCAGATAACATTCTGTTCCATCAAGTGTAGACATGGATCATTAGGCTATTTAGCTTTCAAAAAAAAGAAGAAAAAAAAAAAGAAAGAGGAGATGGACAATGCATTGAACACAAGATTGGTCATTATCAAAGAACGCATTAATCTTTTCGTTAACTATGCTGGGAGTCTGATTGGCAAAGCAGTTAGAGCACTTTCCTCTCATGGGAAAGTTACTGGGTTTGAAACCTGGCAGCGTCACGCTCCAACCTACCCAGCTGTAAATGGGTACCAGACTCTGCTGTTGAGTTAGGGAAGGTGAAGGCAGAGAGGGAGGGAACTGGTCACCCCTCCTCATAAAGCTGGACATAATATAGTGAAGTCTGGAATACTTGACTCCCCTGCACTGGTATGGGTCTACCGTTTAGCTTTGCTGGATTTCTTTACTAGGGACATTATGTTACAGCTGCTTGAATTTGTCGTATATTTAATTTGTGTTTGCAAATATATAAATTGTTGTGTAACGGTGATTTGTGGCACTAAACATATTAAAAGCAGGCATATAAAAGATGCCTTTTTGGACATGAGCAAAAACAACAGCTTAGCTTGAAGCACTGTTCATACTTGATCACATGGGAGGAAAAAAATGGAATCAGATTATGTCATGACCTCTCCCTTCCCAACCCTTCACCTGATAAAATAGGATTTTTTGTTTTGATTGATGAAGAAAGATTCAACCTCTGATGGGTTATAATTACGGTATAGAGTGCCTCTATGTCCATATAATATGTTCAGTTGCCGATATGTGAATCTGGAATCATATCTTCATGTTTTCAAATGTGCGTTCGCCAGGACCAATTCGTCATTGGAAAGCAAATTTTCTTTCTTTCTTTTTTATTTTATTTTAAATTTTTGTTATTTAAAGAACATTTTAGTGCATTAAAAAATATTTTTAAAGAAAAGAATATAAATTACTGGTAAAAATTACTCATACATGTGTCGGTGACAAGCAGCGAACATTTGAAACTCTGTAAACTATAAGTAGTTTCAAGTAAATGTTGTCTTAAAAGACAGAAAGCGTACATATGTAGGTATTAATTTATTTGGGGGTTGGAGTGGCTAAGATGTATGGCGTCCGCCGTGAATTATAAACGTACCGCTCTTGATTCCCAGTAGAGGGGATATAATTTATGGAATTTTTTGTTCCGATCTCCTGGGTAGTAAGATTGGATGCCTAGCCTTCTCGGATAAGGGCAAAATAATAGGAAGTCCCGTGTGTAAGTTGCACACGTTAAAAATCCCCTGGCAAGTGGAAATCGTAAAGAGTAGGCCACGTGGCCGCTGCCTTGGCAAAATTTAAAAATTAGGAAACCTACCCACCACAAAAATATTTATAGAATGTGATTCCTATATAACACACACATTGGGATTCTCGCCGGTGCTACGGAGTTTGTGAACAATGCTGAGATCCTCCTTGTGTGATCTAAGGGAGGAGATTGGAGCACTGAAGGAGTTGTCCTTGTGCAATGAAGATAGTCCTTCAAACCAAACCAAACCAATACCATTTGACAGTTTAGACAGAGAATTACTTTGGAAACTTCCAAAATTGATGCCCACATATTCATCATGGCCATTGTCCTTTTTGCTCCTCATGGAGCCGCTACCACAGCTGGTTCTCCCTCCAGGAAGCCAGCATCAAGCATGCACATGCTGTGGTAGTAGTGGCTTCTGTAGCAGTTTGTTTTACATGGTGAGGTAGCCAGCCCCCTGTACATCCTCGTATGTCGTATCATAAGACATGAAGTTGCCAGCCTTATATTCATCGTCTTGTACGGCGGCATGCCTGAGGGAGCATTAGTCCTATTCTTTCTATCTCATTAGAGACCCCCTGGAACTACAAGATTGGTACGCCTACATAATGGTTACGCCTACATAATGGGTACACCTACATAATGGGTATGCCTACATAATGGGTGCACCTACATAATGGGTACGCCTACATAATGGGTACACCTACATAATGGTTACGCCTACATAATGGTTACACCTACATAATGGGTGCACCTACATAATGGGTACACCTACATAATGGGTGCACCTACATAATGGGTATAACTACACATTGATGTGGGTAATGAAAGGCAGTGCGCCAGTTGTTTGTGCTAGGGTGAAGCAGTGCTCAGTCACATAATTTGACTGATGATTATGACTATGGCACTGGTAAAATGACTGCCGAAATACTGCTTCAAAGGTGCCCAACATATGAGGAACAGAGAAAATGCATATGGCCATCACCAGTACCATTCCTGGAGAAAATCTGCTTTCTTTGAACTTATTCAAGTTCACACCTGAGGGTGAACGAAGAAGAAGAAGAAGAAGAAGGATTCTTAGTCACTGACTGACAAAGCAGTCAGTGGCCATCACGCCTAGTGGTGTCTTGTAGGGCAGCAACAAACTGTCCCTATTTTGCTCAGTCGGTGGCCATCCTTCATGCCATGCCCCAACTCCGGTTTGTGTATCATCCTCCACTGTTCTCTGCTAGGTTGTCTTTAGCTGCCTCTCTTTCACCGTCCTTCTGGGGTCCATAGCATAGCAGTTCTAGTGATGGTCTCAGGGTCCCTATACAAATATAATACAGCTGATATACAAGTTAATTAACATAAGTGCCTGTGTGGTGAGGACAAACAAACAGTAGAACATGTCCTCCTAGACTATCTGTTCCATGAGAAGAACAGAGTGACATCATGGCCTTCTCCAGCCAAGTTGAAGGAGAAACTGTATTTCAACGAGAGACGCCTGAGCTTATTTTCTTGAATTAATTATATTTGTCTTTTTGTCTGTCTCTTCCACTGCATTGTCTGTTTCTTCCACTGCGTTGTCTGTTTCTTCCACTGTGTTGTCTGTTTCTTCCACTGCATTGTCTGTCTCTTCCACTGCATTGTCTGTTTCTTCCACTGTGTTGTCTGTCTCTTCCACTGTGTTGTCTGTTTCTTCTACTGTGTTGTCTGTTTCTTCCACTGCATTGTCTGTTTCTTCCAATCTGTTGTCTGTCTTTTCCACTGCACTGTCTGTTTCTTCCACTGCATTGTCTCTTCTACTGTGTTGTCTGTCTCTTCCACCATGTTGTCTGTTTCCTGAGCTGAAATTGCTGATTATTACAGACAAGTTACATAAACTTACTGTTTTTAACCTGTGTTCCTTGTTGTTTAGCTAGGAGATGTAGCCCAGGCCTTGGAGTTGACCAATGAGCTGTTGAAGATAGGTAGGATACTTTTGTTAAAAAAAAATATGCAATGTGTCTTGTTTATTTAATTACTCATTCTGAGTCTGTCTGTCCTATTCATAAACATCAGTTTCAGATGAAAGAGAGGAGGAGAAGGAACATAAATAAAGCAGCTGTTACAATCCACAAACAAGTCAGGCCAAGAATGATAAGTACTTACGTCAGCGTAGGGACACACTCACTGTTTGTTCTGGCCACAAAAAAAAAGAGTATGTTCTTCTCTGATTCTGCCTCAGGTTGTTGATCATGTCCAGTCATATCACTTTCTTGTGCATTTCTGTCTCCACATGGCGGTGGTCCAGCCTCATTTTTACACATTTCTCCTTCTTTCCTCTTATGGGCATGTAGGAAGTATGTATAATGTAAAAAAAGGTAAAGGAACCCGTTACACGCCCATTTAGGCATATTGGGAATATGGTGTTAGGCCCATATTATCTTGACCGTCGGCACACGAGGGGTGATGTGGTCGGCATCACGCCGGCCGCCTTAACCTTCCCAGAGTAGCTCTGGTACCCATTTGGGGCTGGGTCGACCCAGGAGCCGTTTGTGGCCTAAAAATTATATAAATTTTTTTTTTTTTTTTTTTTTTAAATATTTGTAAATAGGAGTTCTGCCTCATTGTGGAACATGTTATATCTTGTGCTTTAAATATGCAGTGCTTTTTTTATGAGATTGGAAATTTGTTTAGTTTCATTTATGTGTCTGATGGTATACTGCAGTTAAAAATTATGTTATTTCATCATATTGATTCACTAATGAACAATAATGAGAGCATATTCTTATAATAGACCCTAGCCATGAGAGAGCAGGGAACAACAAGCGATATTTTGAGGCCATGCTGCAAGAGGAGAGCCAGAAACAAAAACCGCAGGAAAACAAGGTGCCCGGCTACCAGCTCAACAGAGACGACTACAGAAATTCCATGGAGTTCCTTACATATGAAGCTTTATGTAGGGGAGAGGATGTTGTGGTATGTATTTTTGTTTTCTGTTATTTATTGCATGTGGGATGACAACCTCTTTATGTCTAGCAAATTGCTAAAGGAATCATCATTGCAAGAGTATATGTATCCTTTGATGTTTATCTAAGTATATGGAGACCAGCTGCAGAGGTGGCTTGTTCCATATGGGGTGACATGGGAGATAATGACGACTTAACTCTTCAAGTCCCAATTGACTTTATAAAGGCTCAGGGGTTAGACGCGCTTGGCCCAATCGACTTTAAAAAGCCTTTAGTATATGTGCCTCTGTTTGAGACTGTTTCTAATTATAACTACCCACAAAGTCATTTCCGACTGCAAGTACATTCTTTTAAATACCGCACTACCGCATGTGTTTAAGAGTGAACGTGTTTCTGTTTTGAGATATTTATTTTAGATTTTTAAAGCAATTTTTTTTAAGCGCATATCCTCCATTTTACCTTGAATAACTAATCATTTTTTTTAAGCGCATATCCTCCATTTTACCTTGAATAACTAATCATTTTTCAATGAAAGCTTTTATACTTGTAGCACAAGAGTAAAGTACATCCAATTACCTTCAGTTTCATATACAACAACAAAGTTATTTATGCATATGAACATTTAAAAAAATTATTTCCAAACAACAATAAAAACGCACTGGGGTGGCCATTTTTGCTTGGGCCAAACCCACTTTTTTGCTTGGGACTGAAAGAGTTAAAAGGGAAATAATAATGACAATTTAAAAGGGAAATGATGATGACAACTTTATTAATTTTGAATGAATGTCGGTTTCATGGGGCTTCTGCTGTAGGTAGCCCCCCCCCCCCCCCCCCCCGCCCCCCCGCCCCCCCCCACCCCCCCCCCCAGACAGGATGTCTACCTCAATCACATGTGCTGTTGCAGGGGTGGCTTCAATCATGTGGAGTCGGTCATATTTTAGTGGAGTTGGTCATATTTTAGTAGAGTCGGTCATATTTTAGTGGAGTCGGTGTCAGAAAAAAAATGTCCCGACTCTGAATTTTACGATACTTAAGTCAAGGCAGATCCACGTTTGATCCATGCAAAGGAGTGGGGCACTTAAAAGATTTAAAATAACATTTTAAAGTAGTAGAACATAAAACCACTTTCATGTTAAAGTACATCCATTTTTACTTAATGCAGGAAAATTTCAGTTGCTTCTGATCATAAACAAAGTTTTTATCACAATTTGGAAACATATTGGCACATTTACAAAAAGCACACAAGAAATGAAAATAAACTTTATACAAGGTACACTGTCAATTTTCCTGTCATTCTTAAAATGAAACTATTTTGCTTCATGGTATTTGGAGTGAATAGTTTAAAATGTACTCTATGAAAGCGACGTATTCATTTCTTCACACACATACCATACTTATACATATAACTCCACATAAGTGCATAACTTTATGTCATATCACTAGTTAAATAAACTGTAGTCGGAGTCAAGAAATATTTTTGCCAACTCCACAACACTAGTTTCCATAGCAGTGTTTTGTGCGCCCTGAGTAGTTGACGGGCGTCTGTGAGGTCACAAAGAAAAGGCTAGGATTGCTGCATGTAAAATAGCATGTTGTAAAAGGTGACTAACATGTGGTTTGTACATGAGGGCTGGCAGTCTCATTATGTACAACAATTTGCTACAGAAACCATTTCTGCAGAAGTTTGTGCTTTCCCAAGGGGACCGTCTGCAGTGATGGCCTCCTTGCTCCATAAGGAACATTAAAGGGGATGCTGTTGTTTTGCCTGATGAAGTTGCTCCATGCACAACCTCACCTGACGCGTCTCTTATGATATGTGTGGCAGAATCTGTTGGCTTATTCTTATATTACTCTTCTCAGAGCCACACACGGGCCTCTGTTGATTTGCTGAATATGAACATTTTTTGTTTTGTGAGAAGTGCATAGAGCATCTCATTAGCTAAACAGTTAGAGCACTTTCCTCTCATGTCACAGTTACCAGGCTCCGGCATCGAAACCTGGTAGCATCACTCTCCAGCCTATCCAGCTGTAAATGGGTACCTGATGCTGCTCTTGTGTTAGCGAAGGCAAAGGCAGTGATTAAGGGAATTGGTCACCTTATGTTATAAAGCTGGACCTAGTATGATAAAGTCTCTAACACTTCACTCTCCTACAGCAGTTTCTGCTATCAATCAATCAATACCCTTTAGCTCCCCGAGTAGCATATGCCTTAAAAAAACACATGCCAAGTCTTCCTGTCCTGTGCCATCTGCTCAAGTTCTTTCCATGTTTTCCTCATAATTTTCACCTCTGTATCCAGTTCTCTTCTCCATGTGTATTTTGGTCTACCTCTGCCTCTCTTTTCCTGTAGATTCCAGAATAAGTACTGCCTTGTAATGCTATCAACAGGTCTCCTCAATGTGTGTCCTATCCATCACCAGCATCTTCTTCTCAACTCTTGTTACACTGGCACTTGTCTGGTTCTTGTCATCAATTCCACATTTGTGACTTTGTCATACCATTTCAGTCCCTCTATTCTACTCAAGCACCCGTTTATAAAAGTCTTGTCATGGATTTCTTCTTCTTCTTCGTTCATCCTGAAAAGGACGTTGGTTACGTTATGTCCGTTTACAACGAAGCTGCAATATTTGCGCCTTTCGGCCGACACATCCGACTTCAGCACAGCATTTTTGGGACCGGGTGTGCCTTCCCTCTTCGATCCCTACTCACTCAGCCAGACTGCAGTGATGCAGCCTGTTTCCAGGACCACCACTTGGAGGTGGAGTAGGGTCTTGGTCAGCTCTGGTTAGCTGAACCTGATGCAAGCAGTCTAGCTATGGGTCGCTAACTGCATTTCTCACTGTTGATGCATCTTAGGTCCCTGTCATGGATTTGCCTCCCCTGCTTTGCAGTAGTTGTCCAACAGTGGCCAAAAGTTAACAGTATCTAATATGGGTCTTCAAAGGTGTCTACCTTCGCACAAGGTTACTCTTGGCAGAGTGTTAGATAGAAAGATAGTGATGCTTCTATCTCAAGGGTGTCTTCATAAGATATTTCAGAAGTCAAGACCAATGCTGCCTTGGGCAGGAAAATTGTTAACTTATATCTGATCCGCTGCCTTTTATGAAGAATTAAGCAATTATTAATTTCAACTCGTTCAAGCCCCTACCTTGATTTACTCAGTGGAATTCTTCTTATTCTAGTAAAACTCTGTTTAGAGTGTATTTAGTAAATTGACTGAGACAAACATGAAGTACGAGGGACGGTCAAAAAGTAATGCCTCGTAATTTTTAATTTCATTCAATAGGCAAGAAAACAGATAAAATTCACATTGAAATGTAGCCCCAAGTCTGAACTTCAAAAATTTATTTCTCAATGTAGTCTCTGTTATTTGTTACAGTTTTTGTCCATCTTCTCACAAGGGCATGTATCCCCGCACGATAAAAGTTTGTGTCCTTTTTCCTAAACCACTGGCGTATGGCGCGTTTAAGGGTCTCGGTGTCCTCAAAGTGATGTCCACGAAGATCTTCTTTCAGTGGTCCAAACAGATGGAAGTCAGAAGGTGCAAGATCGGGACTGTAAGGGGGATGTGGTAATAATGTCCAGCCAAATTCTGCAGTCGCATCAATGGTGCATTTAGCGGTGTGTGGCGTGGTATTATCGTGCAACAGTAGTGCAGTTCTCTGATCTTTTAATGGGTAAAGTCACCGAAGACGACCTCTAAGCTTCTTCAAAGTTTCAATGTTACGGTCTGCATTCACCGTGTTTCCCTGTTCCAAGAAGTCGAGAAGAATCACATCCTTCTCATCCCAAAACACGGAGGCCATAACTTTCCCTACAGATGGTGAACTTTTGAACTTCTTTCTTGTCGGCGATGTTGTTTGATGCCATTCCATTGACTGCCTCTTGGATTCTGGTTAAAAAAAATGAACCCAAGTCTCATCACCTGTCACAATATTCGATAAAAACTCTTCTCCTTCAGTTTCGTAACGGTGCAGGAGGTTGATGGCTATGGTTTTCCTTGTTTCTTTAAGTCTGTCTGTCAACATTCTGGGTACCCACCGTGCACAAACCTTTGAATAACCCAGGTCTTTAACCTTTAGCACGCTGCATTCTTTTCCCAAAACTATGCTCCTGCCGCTGCATTCTTTTTCACAACCCCCCATTGTTATAGTGGGTGATTTGTAAATTCTATAGTTTTTGTGTTTCTTGGTCATTTGCTATCATTTTTGGAATTTATATAAATAAATGAATGATGAATCTGATGATATAAAATTTGTTTGTGTTCATGTTAGATGTGATAGGAAGAGAGGAAAGGAAAGATGAAAAAAACGAAAAAAACACTTTAAAAAATATTTAAAAAAAAATTTTTAATTTTAAAATTATTAAAAAAAAAAAAAAAAAATAACCAACACACGAAGAGTCCATATCCCTTGCATCTCAATGAAAGTCATTTGACCAATAGACCAATACAAATCAAATGACGATCTTTTCGTTACACCCATCATCAGTAGCAAAGGAATAAACGCTCTCGTCAGCCGTGATATTCGATCTTAACCCTAAACCTTTCCGACACACTTAATCCTAACCCCTAAAAAAATACATACCAGGAAAGCCATTCTACTTTCGTTTCAGTCTCAGCCATCAAACATATTCTGAGAACCGATATCAGCGCTTATAAAGACAAAAATTTCATCCTTACCTCATGGCGTCAGAATCCAATGAAATTATAACGAAAATGGCCGCACGTTCGATGCTGATTCATTTCGATTTAAAAAATTTACAAAAAATAAACGCGGATACACCCATCACTTTTGTAAAATCGGAAATGGAAGCTAACTCTCTTGTAAATGACTTTACAACCTAACATCCGGGGCTGAAAATCACGTGTACACAAGTCATGTGCTAGAAAACGATGATAAACGCAGTCGACATATGTTGACAACAGCTGGGAGAACATAGGTTGCCTTCGTCGACATATGTCGACGGCAGCGTGCTAAAGGTTAATGATGTTCTGGATACTGCCTTTACTAATGGACAACATGGAAGAAAGTTCATCCAGTGTTACCCGACGGTCACCACGAATGATGCCATCAACTCGATGAATGTTGTGTGGAGTCACTGCGGTAGACGGACGGCCAGTCCGCTTTGCGTCAGCCATTGAGGATTGACCTACTTCAGCTTCGTCACAACGATGTACCCAACATCGGACAGTGCTAACATCCACTGTTGAATCTCCATAAACATTCTTCAAACGTTTGTGGATGCGAATTGGGGTCTCGCCTTCAGCATTGAGGAATTCTATGACGTAACGTTGTTTTAACCGAACGTCTTTGGCAGCCATTTTTAAACTGTTACAGTGGTGCCACCTGTTACTGAAACAGGTTGGTAATGCTATACAGTGCAGAAGAGTGAGGAATCCTGCTAAATTTACAAATTGCACACCGATGCAGTATTTACATACATAAAAAATAGGAGGCATTACTTTTTGACCTTCCCTCGTACATTCAAAATGACTAAATCGACGTTAAATTTGTATATTTACAAATAACAGATTTAATAATCATTTAGGTTTTAACAAGGTTTTAAAAAAATGAATAATTATTTATCAGAAAAATTATCATCACTGTTGTTATGTAATGGTAGTTTGTAAAGGAGGTCACTTGGCAGCTTTTATGTGTTACTTAGCTGTCAGTGACGGTTCTGCTTCTTCTGATGGTTTGGTTCTTGGTAGATTGAATCGCTGATCCCGCTCGTCACTGGTTAAGGTTGTAGGGCGCAGCACGTTCCCAGAAGTGTCAGGGAGTGTCTACGAAGTTGGTCCCTTGTCTTAAAGCCCTGTCTGATGATGGTATCTAGCTTCAACTTTAGGCCACTTGTACCCTTCTTGTTCCAGAGATGACCGGACTCACTTTTCGCTAGAGAATCGTCTTATTTTTCAAATGGGCGTTTTATGTCCTGAAGGTCTCAATGTTCAACATCATTTTGCATAAATTCTGGTAGCTTTTCTCTCTTTTTCATTCTTCTTTATTCGTTGTTTTTTCGATCTATCTTCTTATGTTTTGGTTTTGGTTCATTTCATATCCTTTTGTATCTCTTTAAAAATTGTCGCTATCTTATACGTCACTTCCTTCGAGATTTCTTGGAGAGAGTACTACGGTCTTGTGTATTCCAAGCATATGTGGTTCTAGCTAAGTGACTTTTACTTGCTCCGAAGTTTTGTTCATTCTTTTTTTTTCGTTTCGTTTATTATTTACTTTCTTGCTTCGGTATTTTTGTTAGGTTTTTCGATTTTCTTGTATTATCATTGTACTTTTTCCATCTGCTTGTATCACTCATTTTGTATTGTTTCTTATCACCATATGTTTTTGTAGTACCTAGGCCTACATGTAATTCTTGTCTTTGTCACTTGTTTGTGGCTGATGAAGGGTAAAACCCGAAACGTCCCTTGTTTCATGTGAACTGTTATTTGTAAAACTGATTCAATACCGTTTTATTAGTTTATATACTTATGTTCCAGAGATAGTACCCTCAACTGGTACCACCAACTAGTATGGTAAAAGAAGAGAAACGAATACCCTCTGAGTATTGAGTTTCCCGATACATACTTATGTGTCCCCATCTTCCTATTCCACCATCCCATCTACCTCAGATTTTACTCGATGAGAATTTCAGGCGAATCCTTCATTTTTTTCATAAGTGTTTCTTCACTGTGTCTTTCTTGGCTTCCCCTCTTTCCATTTTCAAGTCAGTGCCTGACAAGTTACACGAGAAGACATTTTCTCAGTGTAAACTTTATCTTCCTCTAATTTTGTTATGTCTTTCTTGCAATTTTTTGTTTCTTGCTGTAGGAATAAGCTATTTAGTAATCTTCCTAAAGTCTGCATGTCTGTCTTCTGCAGCTACATTTTCAGAAAGATTCTCTTAGCTCAACTTGCTTTTCTTTCAATCTGTATTTTCTTCTACAAAGCCTGTTGCAGACAAGGACAAATTGGTGTGCCGTTATCGAACCAACAATCATCCATTTCTGCTGCTGCAACCAATCAAGGAAGAGATTGTCCACCTGGACCCATTTGTAACTGTCTTCCATGATGTGATCAGCGATGAAGAGATTAAACAAATCAAACATCTGGCAACCCCAAGGGTAGGTAATTTAATGCACTGACTGTTGTGTTTCATGTGAATAAGATACTGTGTTTTATTACGTAAGGTCCATTACTGACATAGTGTTTCTCATGTGTGCAGTAATATATATCTTGTGAACTGTGTTTCCTGTTTATTTGTGTAGGAAGTCAGGTTCAGCACTGATGTAGTATTTCTAATGTGAGTAGTAATGTATATCTTGTGGGTTGTTTCCTGTTTGTTTGTGTAGTAAGATAGATCCAACACTGACATAGTGTTTCTCATGTGAGTAGTAATATATATCTTGTGAGCTGTGTTTTATATTTGTGTAGTAAGTAAGGTGCAGACATAGTATTTTTCATGTGAGCATTGATGTATATCCTGTTGGCTTGTGTGGTAGGTAAGGTTCAATATCGATTTAATATTTCTGATGTGAATGTTGTTTCTTGTGTTTTTGTGTAGGTAGTAAGGTCCAGCAGTGAAACATTATGTATCCTGCGATCTATGTATTTTTCTCTTTTGTAAAAATCATTTGTACTATGGAATCTGTGTTTTATGTTTTTTTTTTTTTAATTGAACAAACTATTTCAGCTATTTTTTTCTGTTTGTATAAAGTAAGTATATCACTGTTGAACTTTTATATTATGTTAACTGTTTTCTGTTTCTATGTATGGAAGTGGAAATGAACACTGAATTTTTTTTGTTTCAAGTGAACTGTGTTTTTTATTGTTAGGAACAGTTATACAGGTCCAGCAATGAACTTTATATATAATTTTTTTTTAAATTGACAGCTAAACAGGGCTACAGTTCAAAATTCCAAAACAGGAGCGTTAGAAACAGCCAATTACAGAATTAGTAAAAGGTAAGCCTTTCTGGTAGTACACAAGAAGTAGGCCAGACTTTTTAAGCATGGAACTAATTTTTAGCCTAGCATTAAGTGTGGTCAGTGTGGAGCTGATGACATGAATCGGACAATTGTCAGTGAAACAAGAGGCGAAAATAAGACACTGGTGATGGATAAGATACACATTGAGGAAACCTGTTGATAGCATTACAAGGCAGTCCTTGTTCTGGAATCTCCAGGGTCAGAGAGCAAGGCCAAAATAACACAGAGAAGAGAACTGGGGACAGAAAAGAAAGGGATGAGAAAGACATTGAGCTTATGACAAGGGACAGAAAGACTTGACTTGTGTTTGTTGAAGATCTGGGCTTCATATGGAGCTGATGATGGCAAGTGTTGTCTTGACAGTAATTGTAACAGTTTATTATGCTAAGTAAGCGCTGCCAGTGTCTTGATAGTAACTGACTAGTAAAGTTCGTTCGTTCGTTCGTTCGTTGACTTTTATTATATTGCTACTATACTGTCTTTTCATTTTTTTAAATGCTTTATTATGTTAGCTACTGGGACTGCTATTGCTTACAATAAGTATGACTGTTCTAAAATGTTATATAAAGCACTTAGCTTAAAGCAGACACATCAAATTTTTTTGTCTTTGAAGCTTTGGAATTTAAATATAGATTTCTACATATATATATATATTTCTACATAATATCTTCTTCGTAGATTCTTGACCAATGATTGACAAAGCAATCAGTGACCATCATGCCTAGTGGTGTCTTCTTCTTCTTGTTGTTTAACTAGTCACTTCTCAGCTCCCCCTGCCTATCACAAGGTCCACAGTGAGATCCTCTTGCATTCGTTCAACCAGATAAAGCCAGAGTTATGTCTGGGGCTCAAGCGACTCCTCCAAGCTTAGTGTGCAATGCTGGGTTCTCAACATGTTTCACCACAGGGGGAATCCCTGGACGTGTATGGATGATTTCAAGAGCCCATGAGGGTGTAATTAGCCTCACAGACAGAGGTTCACATCCACATCTAAATACTGTATCATTGTGCCTAGCTGGTGGTCATATAAGGATGACTCCAGATATGCCTCTAAGCATAGTAGCGTCTCGTAGAGCAGCAACACACTCTATCCACTTTGCTCGGTCAGTGGCCACCCTTCATGTGGTGCTGCAACTCTTGTCCATGCTTTCCAAGTGTATAATATCTAATGAGAATATATGAGCAAAGAGCCAGGGATCCAGACCCCCAGGACGACCCAGAGTCCGCTGGGAGGACAACATTAGACAATCATTGAAGGACCGAGGACTAGAATGGAACCAGGCCAGGAGGAAGACGGCCGATAGGATAGTCTGGCACTCTCTCTTCCAAACCTCTACACCTCACGGTAGAAGGGGAACGACTAAGTAAGTAAGAGAATATATGATGAACTGGCCCTGTGTAGTTCCTGGCAGTCTCTGAGGAGACAAAGAAAGAATAAGACCACTGCTCCCTCATGCGTGCCATAAGACGAATAAAATGTTGTGCGTGGGGTTGGCAACCTCGTCATGTAAAACAAACGGCTATGTAAGCCACTGCTACAAGAGGACAGACATGCTTTGATGCAGGTTTCTTGCAAGTGGACCAGCTTCAGTGGTGACTATGTAGGCAGGTAACTGATGATGCTGAACTGCCATTTCTGTGACGGAGTACTGCTGCTTTCTTTCAAGGAAGTTGAGGGGAACTGCGGTAAGACGTGGAGTACAATGGATGGGTATGAAAAAAAATTGAAAAAAGGTGATTCGTCTTACGAGGACAAAAGAAGTTATCTCACTAAGTTAAATGATTTCTCTTCATTAAACTTCAAGTGTTCTTGTCATAATAGGTAAATAATAACATTGGCAATGTTTAATCTCAAACCTTGAGCAAGTTTGTTGCACTGAGGTAAGTAACTAGCATTGTCCATAAGTAAGGTTCGATCCAACCTGTATATCTTGAGCGTAAAGGTTCTCATTGCAACTCTGGACTCAAATGTCAAGTGCAGTATTCTAAATACTTGGTTAAAAATCAACAGTAAGTGTCATGTTGTCATCTAATCAATCCAAGGTAGAAAATGTCCATCTTACCATCAAGATGCAAAGGATTTCAATTGAACAAAAGGTGAAAAGTCAATGGTGTCTTTCATTTTAGCCTATCATCTCAGAAAACAAATGTTCAATGCTCAAATTTATGTTCCTGGATCAATGCATAGATGCGTGAAAATAGCCGAAGTTACACTGTTCAGTTAGGCTCTCTCTTCAATTCTGGAAAACAGTTCTTTCCTTACATTGAAATGTTAGAAGACTGGTTGGCATCATTATCTGAATGTGGTAATCTTGAAAGCGTGTCTGCAACGACATTAATGTGTCCTTTTATCGGCCTAATCTCATAGTCGTAAACCTGGAGATTTAGAGAGTATCTTGCTGCTCTTTGATTTTTGAAGTTGGCGTGCTGAAGGTACGATAATGCCTTCTGGTCTGTTTCAATCACGAAACGAGCACCTAGAAGGTAACGTTGCAATTTGGAAACTGACCATATTATGGCCAACAGTTCTCGTTCCACAATGGGATACCGGGATTCGGTGGGTGTCAATTTACGTGACACATACAATACTGGATGTAGGACTCCATTGAAGTGTTGCATAAGTGAAGCACCAATGCCGTTCAGGGAAGTGTCGGTTCTGAGGACAAAGACCAAACGAGGATCAGGTAGCTTCAAAATAGGCTCAGTTGAAAAAAAATGTTTAATTTGATTAAGTGCTCTATCACAGGCCGAAGACCAAACGATTTTGTTAGCAGAACCTTTTCCTAACAACGTGGACAAAACTGAGGTGACAGTAGAAATGTTCGGCATAAATCTATGATAGAAGTTTATTAGGCCAAGCAGACTACGAACTTGTTTCTTGGTAGTAGGAATAGACAAGTTCAGAATTTTAGATACAGTTGAATCTTCTGGCTTGAGACAACCGTTTCCTACTCTGTGACCTAAGAATGATATTTCTTTAATATATGAATTTTAGAAGGCTTAGCAGTCAGATTGTGGGAGCGAAGAGTATCTAGCAAAGATTTCAGACCTGAAAAATGTTCGTCCCAAGAGTTGTGGAATAGACAGATATCATCAATATAAGTTATAATATCTGATCTATCAGAAAAGAGTTTACGCATCATGCGCACAAATGTGGCGGGCGCATTAACTAGCCCAAAACACATGAAATTCCACTCAAAAAGACCTCAAGGTGTGGAGAAGGCAGTTAAGGGTTTAGATCTTTCTGTTAAAGGCACTTGCCAATAGCCTTTAGACAAGTCAAACTTACTAAAGAATGTGGCCGTAGAAAGTTTAGAAAGTAGATCTTCTAATAGTGGCATAGGTTCAGCATCCGATACGGTGATAGTGTTAAGCTTTCTAAAGTCTATACATAATCTGATGGACTTGTCCTTCTTGCGAATAATAACCATTGGGAAAGAATAGGACGAGGTGGAGGGAGAAATAATGTTAAGACTTAACATCTCATCCAACTCTTTTTCCACCTGTTCCTGGAAATGCATAGGAATAGGATATGGTTTGACACGAATAGGAGCATGATCTTTAAGCTGGATGTCATGAAAAATGACAGAAGTGTGACCTGGAATGTCTGTCAGAACTGTTTGATAAGATTCCAAAAGACAGTGAATTTGATTCTGTTGGCACATAGAAAGATCTGGAGAAATTGAGACATTTTTCCACGATTCTGTAGCATGAAGAGGAACTACAGGAAGAGGTAAAGAAATGTTAGGGAAGGAAGACTGTTCTTCCTGAATGACTGATAGAAAAGCGTGACGATCACTAGGCTCATCAACAGCTTCAAAGACTTTTTGCAAGTAGTCAGGCCGAGTGTGAAATTTTTGTAACATATTGATGTGGAATGTTTTGTTTTTACCATTCACATCTACAATGTAGTCAACATCTGTTATTTTGGCAACAATTTTAAATGGGCCTCTCCAAGATATCAGTAAACGATTCTCTTTTCTGGGTAACAAAACAAATGCTTCATCACCAGGTGCTAATAGCAGGGTTCGTAGCGACCTTGAAAAACCTGGAAAACGAAAAAAAAATTCCAGGCCTTGAAAAGCCTGGAAAAATGGATAACAGCCTTGAATTTCCCGCATCGGACCTTGAAAAAATATTAAAAATCGGAAGTTTTCCATTTTTCGGTTATTGATGGTATTTTTCGTTAAACTTCAGTTACCGCAGAATTTTTACTTCCCTTTGGGCACAAAATCCATTTCCAGACGTTTTCGGCGGTTCGTGTTTTCGGCGATTTGCGTTTTCGGCGAATTGCGTTAACGATGTGAAGCAGATTTATTTTTAGCACGCGTGTCTGTTGTTACTCGAAAGCGGTAATTTCCTATTACTCGTGGGTTTTTGCTCCGCAGTGAATATGTGTAGTTATGTCTTGTATCGTAACAGTTAGGGTTAACGCTAACCCAAATCCAAACCCTAATACTAAACCTAACCCTAACTGCTACGAAAGGACACATAACTACACATATTCACTGCGGAGCAAAAACCCACGACAGGGAAAAAATGTATTTATAACCTCAGACCTAAGGGCCTTTTATATTTGGATATGCGCCCTAATATAACCGACTAGGTTGAACGGAACGCGCCTCGCCAAAACTTAAAAAAAAACAAAACAACAACAACACCAAGAACTTGTCTCTACGCATTCATGTTGTATTAAATCGTTCATTTCAACTGAGGTAAGTAATAAATTCATTTATAAAACATATTTACATAGGCTAAGTGCGGTTTATAGATAGGCCTACTGTACTTGCGGCCGTAATTTACAATGTAGGCCTATTTACAGTTATTTTTAACCATGGCCAAAATTAGTGTTTGAATGAAATTTCTTGGTTTACAACTGCTTACGAGAATATGTTTGACACAGTTTGAGATGGTCAAGAATAGAAATTGATGGCGATTCCATATCCTATAGCCTACTCTGTTATCAGACGTGTCCCACTGTTCATTTCACCACATTTTTGGGAAATAAATATATTTTGAATGCTTTTTATTATATTTATGATGAAGAGACATATCCCGTTCTGCTCTGCAGGGTTATAATTAGGATATGCCTAGGCCTACATGTTTTCAATTCCAGATAACATGAATAACCGCCGATACATGAAAGTGGCGTCACATCTGTCAAATCACTTTAATTAGGATAAATGAAAATTACCAATTTTGTGCATAGACCTATGTTATTTAAAATTTTGAAAATAATTAAAAAAATTTTTTTTTTTTAATCGAAACAAACAGAAACGATAAAACAAAACAAACCCCAACAAAAAAAATCAAACAAAAATAGTAAAGATGGGGAGGGGGTGTGTGTGTGTAAAGGCCTGATGTTTCCAGTTAGATATTTAATAGATTTTCACTTATCATAAGTGTTATAAGGATATCATCATACCTTCACCCTCCCAATTACTATATATTAACTTTTGTTCTAGTTAAATATTGTTTGACTATATTATTCATGCGTTTAGAACTTTGACTTGGTAAATATACATGTCGGCGTCTGTGGCCTAATGGATATGAACGCAGTTTCATAATCCAGATATACCAGGTTCGAAACCTGCTGCAGGCGGTTTGGTAGCAGATCGCTTTGTGTGGATTTTTAACAATGGTATAAGCGCCGTACCGTTCAGAAAGCAATGGCAAACTACTGAATGAAAAAATTGCCTAGAAAAATCACAAACAGCCAATAAAAGCTGGAGTTGATTGCCACGTCCTGTAAAGGATAAGCAACTAACTTTAGGCCTACTTATAAGTTATTTGTGTGTTCCAGTTTTTTTTGTTTTTTAAACAGAAAAGAACACAACCCTAAGGAGCAGTTTTTCCCTCAGAAACATCAAAACTATCTAACACTATTCCCTCGGACACGTCAAAAACATCTAACACTATTAGGAGACCTACAGATGTGACATCATTTGTGACCAAGGAAGAAACTCTCAGAGCTGAGATTATTTGGACTCTTTTATTCAGTGAAAAGTCACCATAGTTTTAATTCAAATTTCATACGCAACAAGGGACATATTCTCTTCTGTGGTAGTTTTTATTCAGCCATCAGCTTTATTTCAAGACCTGAAATTCAGATTGGTGCATTTGGAACAGTAGCTGAAAATAGGAAGCATTTTCCTGTAGCATTGAAGAAAAAACAACTCAAATTGAAAAAGACAAATCATCCTGTGTTTTGTGCGACAGAAGATAAGGCATGCCGACAGTCACCTGGCATGATATGAAAAGATTTAACCTTATATCTACTGTTCACTCCAATGATAATATAAACACGGCAGAAAGACAAATTCTTTAGGGCAGAACAATTCAGAAGCCTTTGCTTGCAGAAAAATACAGCAAAAGTATGGGAGGTGTCGACTACTTCAGCCAACTAGGTGCAAGCTACCCCTACCCACACATATCCTATTTTTATATCATTTCTTAGTTGAAACTGCCCTGGTCAATGGGCACATAACCTACAACACTGCCAACTCTACAAAAAAAGATCAAAGCAAAGATCAGGATGTCAGTATGACTCTTATTGAACCTGCTATTCTTCGACGTAATGTGACACCTTCAAAACCACAGGTCACAACAACACGACTTACTGAGCACCACTTCATTGATAAATATGAAAGGACAAGGTACAAACCAGACTGTAAAGTGTGTAAGGCTGCAGGGAACAGAAGCCAGACTTGCATGTACTGCCCAGATTGCAATGTACCTCTATGCCTGATATTCTGCTTCAAGTTATACCACACAGTCAAGGATTATCAATGATCCAGACAAAGACTCTTGCAGAGGCCTACAGCTACAACTTCAATCCCAGTTAATAAAGGAAGCAGCTCAGACTCCAACTAGAGGTACGTAGCTACTCAAACATTTACAAACGCTCATTGTCATGCCACAGACGCAGAATACATTCAAAAAAGACAAACACGAAAAATAGTTTTTTTTGCATTTTATTCACAATTTTATTAGCCTTTTATGTTGATATACGTTAATCATTAAATCAATATGTCAATCAAGCTTATTTTATTCATTGACATCCATGTCACTAACATTGTATTGCGCTGACGTTGAACAAATTCGCTAAAAACTGGGAAAAGATGTCTGTTTTTCAATCTTTTATGGATTTTTTAAAAAAAAAAATGTTCTTTTTAAAGAAATCTGCAAACACCCTTGGTAATGGGAGACGGTAATGCTCCGGAGTGCTGGTCAGCAAAGTGATAATTATATCTGAGAAAATTAGATGAGGAAAATATTAGAGTTTCCCATCCTTGAAAATCACGTGCTGGACCTGGAAAAACCTGGAAAAAGCCTGGAAAATGCTTGAAGAAATTTGCTATGAACCCTGTAATAGTCTCAGTCGTTTGTGTTTGTTCTGAAATATACGAGCTTTTGCTTTGGCTGTTTCTGATGAATCAACAGCTATCTGACAAGCACTAATAATATTTTCTCTGAGTTTAACCACATATTCATAGGATGATTGAACATCAGGAGATAACTCCGACCCTGTGAGTAGTTGTTTGATGATGGACATAGGTCCACGTGGTTTAGCCCCAAAGATGAGCTCAAAAGGTGCAAAGTCTGTATGTTCGTTTGGGATTTCCCGGTATGCAAACAATACAGCTGGGAGTAACCTATCCCAATCCTGAGGATATTTCTCAGTCACCTTACCTAGTAGTTGTTTTAATGATCTATTTAAACGTTCTACTTTTCCATTTGACATGGCGTGATATACTGAACTGAGAGATCTATCAATGTTGAACAACCTCATAACATGTGACATGACATCTGAAACAAACTGTGTTCCCCTATCAGATAACAATTTGTCTGGGAAACCCAATCTGCTGAAAATCAACATCAATGCATCAGCCACATCAGTAGTAGCGATATTCTTCAGAGGTATTGCCTCAGGCCACCTTGTGCACATGTCAATGCAGGTTAATATATATTTATGACCTCTGGCTGAAAGAACTGACAATGGACCAATGATATCCATAGCCATTTTAGTAAATGGACGGAGGGAAATATCAGAGGCCTGAATAGAAGCCATGTGATTTGATCTTTTTGTAGCCACTTGTTGGCATGTACGACATGATTTGCAAAATAAATTTGTGTCTCTGGCCACTCCAGGCCAATAAAATGAAGATAAAACTCTATATTTTGTCCTCGCAACCCCTATGTGACCCGCACAGTTTGATTCATGAGCATACCTCAGAATGTAGGTTCTAAACTTAGATGGAACCATAATTTGTTTGCGGATGGAGTTAAATTCTCTAAAGTTCCGAATAAGTATGTCATTCTTGAGAGTGTACCATTGGTGAGCATTGTCTACACCATCATCATCATTTGATTTGACTAATCTAAAAAATTTCTTAAGTGAGTCATCAGATTTTTGGCATTCACCAAATGACCCTTTGCTGATAAATGAAGTATGTTGTACATCATCAGCGTCATCATTACCCACCACAATATTTTCTTGAGCTTGTGCATGTGACTGTGCTCTAGTGGTTACTGCATTCACAGGCATAATATGTTGACATTCCCATTCTTCAATTTCCTGTGCAGAACAATCCTTAATTCCATGTAAGTTTCCCAAAATCAAATCTGTCACTGGTGCTGGTAGCATACACACTTTAGTTTCACCTGAGAAAAAAGGTGTGTCGATGTGTATTATAGCTGTGGGGTAATACTCTACCGTGCCTCCAAAAGTGATACACTTTACTTTTTCTCCCGTATAACATGATGGATCAACTAGAGAAGCACGCACACCTACAGTAGTGCATCCCGTGTCACGCAATACTGAAACAGAATGACTATTAACATAACCCTTATGTAAGGTCAATGACCCTCTTCCATCATGCGATGCCAACACAGGCAAAGGACCGGAAGTTAATGCAGGCAAGGGATGACCACAGCTGAGCCTGGACACCACATCTGGTTGGAACAGAGTGCTGCACTCTGTACACTTTGAAACATTTGACAAATCAACAAAACAAGCATTGGCCTGATTACTGTTATCATTTTGATTCATTACCCCTGTATTGTTATCATGTACAGAACCAGAGTTTGCACGTTCCACACTACGTAAACGATAACCATTATTGTTCTGGTAACCTCTGTTGTGATTACTAAAGTTATTGTTATTGCCATAATAAGCTCTATTGCCTCTGTTTGGGTATGAATTTCTAGCTCCATGCCAACTTCTGTCTGAGCGAGGGTAGTGTTGATATGATTGGTTTTCCTCATGGTATGGACGGAAATTCCTTTGCTTTGAAGTTGAATTATTGTTAAAATTGTACCTTCCACGGTATGATCCAGTGTTTTGCTCCCTGCTCCATCTAAAATTTCTGTCACCACTATTTGATCTGTACTTAGGTGAGTTAACCTTTAGCACGCTGCGGGCGACACATGTCGCCGAAGATAACCTATGCTCTGCACGCTGGAGCTGCCATGTGTCGCCTTACGGATATCACCGTTTCTAGCATGAGGACTTGTGTACACGTGATTTCAGCCCCATATGTTAAGTTGTAATGTTATTTGCAAGAGAGTTAGCTTCCGTTTCCGATCTTAAAAAAGCGATGGGTGTATCCGCATTTATTTTTTGTAAATTTTTTAAATCGAAATGAATCTGCATCAACACACAGCCATTTTTGCTCTAATTTTATTGGATTCTGACGCCATGCGGTGGGGATGAGATTTTTGTCTTTATAAGCGCTGATATCGGTTCTCAGAATATGTTTGATGGCTGAGATGGAAACGAAAGTAAAATGGCCTTTCAAGTATGTATAATGTTAGGGGTTAGGACTAGGAATATCGGAAAGATTTAGAATTTCGGCCGAATGTCACAGCTGACGAGAGCGTTTGTTGCTTTGCTACTGATGATGGGTGTAACGAAAAGATCGTCATTTGATTTGTATTGGTCTATTGGTCAAATGACTTTCATTGAGATGCAAGGGATATGGACCCTTCGTTTGCTGGTTATTTTTTTAAATTTTTTTTTAAATTTTAAAATAAAAAAAAAAAATATTTTTTTATTATTTAAAATTTTTTTTCGTTTTTTTCATCTTTCCTTTCCTCTCTTCCTATCACATCTAATATGTACACAAACAAATTTTATATCATCAGATTCACCATTCATTTATTTATATAAATTCCAAACATGATAGCAATTGACCAAGAAACACAAAAACTATAGACATTAAGGGTCACCCACTATAGAAACGGGACGCTGTGAAAAAGAATGCAGCTGGAGGCGAAAATTTTCGCCAAAGAATGCAGCGTGCTAAAGGTTAAAGTGTACAGATTTTGCTGACGCCACAGGCAAAGATTCCTTTACATTGGAATTACTGACTACTTTCCCGGGATGTGCGGTCATGTATTGGCGCCCTAGTGATTCCATAGATTCCAAGGATTCAGGCTTCCTTTCATGCAAGTACGCCAAAAACTCGGGACTTATGGAGGATAACACCTTATCTCTCAGCATAAGATCCATAAGTTGTTCAAACGAGTGTTCGATTTTTGACAACTCAATCCATCGGTTAAAGCACAACTTAATGGACGAGATGTATTCTGAAAAATCTTTATTGGAATCTGGAGTTAATGTTTTAAATCGAGGGCGATACCCATTCTCATCTAACTGATATTTTCTCAACAGCAAAGCCTTGATTGCATCATAGTTCTTACGACTGCTATCATCCATGGTACCTACAGCTAACAAAGCATCTCCTGTCAATAATGACATCAATCGAGTACACCATGATGGTTTTTCTAATTTGTGTTCTTCACACACAGTTTGGAATCTGTTTAAGAAAACCGATATGTCGTCTATGTTTTGATTAAATTTTGGTAAATTCAGCTTAAAAGAAGCAATATGCTCTTTTCTAGAGGAGCCTTCAACCTCATTACCATTTTGTTTAATTGTATTTTGCAATTTAAGTTTTTCAAGCTCTATTGTAGCCATCTTTTCCGCATGTTCATATTGTGCTTTCTGGGCTGTTAATTCTCTTTCTTGTTCTTCTTGTCTTCTTCTTTGTTCTATGTCTTCTTCTATCCTTTTTTGTTCTCTTGCCTTTACTCTCTCTTCTTTGTCCCTAGCCACTTGTTCCGTGGCAAAATCTTTAAGGGCTGACCCTTCTAAACCAAACTCCTTTCCAAGCTGGACAAAATGTTCTAAAGTCGACATGTTGTAAACTTATATTGTAACTTATTTAATCCTTACTTAGTCTATACACGACTTTAATTCTTGCTGAGCACCCCCAGCACACTTGCCAATATTTAGGATTCTCAAGTTCACTCAAAATTAAATTATTATATCATCAAAGAATAACAATAGAGCATACAATACGATATAGACTGAAAAGACAACAGTGTAAGCAACAGACAAAAAAAAAAAAAAATACTAAGAAAGGAGAAAAAAAAAGAATTTACAGCTACATAAATGACATCACCACAACAAAGACAATAAATATACGTAAATCAAATAAATGATAGAAAGGTTAGACCTACAAAATACAAACAATAATGAATAAAAAATAACGAAACATTCGACAACCACGAACTACAAGAAACATAACAGCACTTCTAAACAATGATGAATGTAATGAACTCGTATAGCACGCTAAACATACAGCATTTTTAAGCTGAGCTGCTCCACGAGAAGATTACATTCAGACCCTATAGACACCTTGATTCTTGGCTCAGCCGCAGCGAGATGCTCCCAAAAATCAAGTCCCTACCAACAAAAACTCGCTTACAACACAATAATACACATAGCACATAAATGGAGAAGAGCTCTGCTACCAAATCGTAAATAGCCTTAGACCACATAAATATAAGAGCACTTATCTTCAAAACAATCCTCCTCTCAGAAACGCCTCTGAAAAGTACGGTATCAGTGCTACACTACTGCACATAAAACAGAGCAACTTCATCTCCAGTGGTCTTCAGTGACATATCTTGCCGTTTCGCCATTTTAAACTGCCGGTTGCTTTGGAACCGAAACACTTGATCGACGGGGGGAACTCTTCTGATGATCAGATTGCCTCCTGTTGTATCGCTCTGTAATAGAGTTTCCTGTCACAGAACGAGTTTGCTGGTTACAATCTTCCGCTGATTACTTGAAATACTTCTGCCTTTCTGCCTCAAAAATATGACAATCGACAGTACTTTGGCTGAAATTGCCGTTATAAATAATGTTTCTTTCATATTCTTCATTAAAAACTTCTGTAGCGGAGAAAAATCTTTGCTGGCTTCTCATGACCCAATTTCAGCTGACCTCAAGACGAGCTGAACTCTCCCCGGCTAACCTGTGGCTAACCTGTGCGCTGGAATGTCGCGCGTAAAAGTATGGTTGGCCGTAAGCGTACTTTCTTCACTTTTTATAATAATAAGTAAATAGTTCCTGCAGTGTCTTTATTTAACACCCATCCCCATACTTTCCACCAGAAATGTTAAAGGTGTTTTCAAGACTTGAACATACGAACACTGCAACATGTAACGCGAATAATGGACGTTCACTTCGAAGTCATTTATATAGATTTATTTTACACAGGACAAACGATGAGCTCCAAGTTTTGATGAATAATGGCGGCATGCATTTTCATATCAGCAAGGAATACAATACAACGACCGGTAGGCAGAATTACCGTCAGTAAAAGTCATAATGTCCACGAATTATCACTGCATATCAAACTTGTCGAAAAGTCATTTAATATTGTACTAAATACTTTCCTTTACACGCCATCCATCACAAGCACACATAGAAATATATTCTTCATAGAATCTGTAACTTATACAGTGGACTTCTACAAACACAGTCCGAGCTCTCACACTTGCGTCCGAACACCTTCAAGTACACAGGCCACAAGAGGGCGTTACAAGTCTACCGCCGACGTGCATACCTAATTTTTACTGAAAACTGACGTCACTAATACTTATAATAGAGTGGTTTACTAGTAGTGCGTCTGTGTGTTACTTCATCGGTTCACATCAATGCCTTCCCTTAGAGAATGCAATGATGTGTACGAACATACGCGTAACAACCACTAATTTGGTCAAAAAACTGACCATTGAATTCAAAGGAATTCAGTTGAAGGACCAGTTCAGCAAGACGGAGAAGAGTAACAGTGGATATAGAAGGGCAAGTGCGCTGGTCAAGAAAAAACCGAAGAGCTCGGAGACCATCAGAGTGGGGAATAGAGGTATACAGAGAACAGACGTCTAACAAGAAAAGACGGTAGGAGCGGTCTGCTGGGAGTCGGATAGAGGAGAAAGTTGTAAGAGCATGATTGGTGTCTTTGACAAAGGAGGGAAGATTCTCAACGATAGGCTTGAAAATGCTATCGAGGAAGTCAGAAATGTGTTCAGTAGGACAGGAACAGGCTGAGACAATAGGTCTGCCAGGGTTTTCGATCTTATGAATTTTGGGGAGCATGTAGAATACAGGCTTGCCCAAAGAGCTGTCATGAATCCTAGGATGAGATGCTTCGGGAGGAAGAGCATTACTAGTGATGAGCTGTTTAATAGTGTTGTGTACAATGCGATTGTTAGAGACAGTCGCATCGCTGGTCCTGGGCCTGTAAAAAGAGCCATTGGTCAACTGGTTTTTACCTTCACTTAGGTATAAGTCCTTCTGCCAGATGACAATGGCTCCTCCCTTGTCAGCCGGTTTGATGACAATGTCGTCTCTACGGCGAAGAAGGGAGAGAGCACAGGACTCTGCCGAAGTGAGATTGGAATAATGCAATCTACGAGGGCGGAGCTGCTGAATGTCATGGATGGTGTTCTTGATATACAGGTCCAGGGCATGAGAGGCCCCAGGTTTAGGTGTGAAGGGAGGTTTCGTAGAGTCAGAAAAGCGTGCGAAGATGTCGGATTCAGCCTGAGACTGCGGAGTGCTGTCTTCCTCTCTAAAATGGAGCTTCAGCCTCATGCGACGGTGAAATCGATGGACATCTTGGAGGAGATTGTATTGATCTAGGGTCGGACGAAGAGGAACAAATTTTAGGCCCTTACTGAGAACAGAGCGCTCTCCCTCAGAGAGGGGCAGATACGTTGGGGTAGTTCATTGTTCAGTTTCGTTTTTTAGTTTTTAGTTTCTTAGTATGTATTGTGTACTTCCGGGGCAGAAGTCACTTCCTTTCCAACCACGCGGTCCATCAGCGGACAGCAACAGTGATAGGATTTATGCCTTGCCTTCAGGGAAGTACCTAGGTTTTATTTTTATATTTATTTTAGTTCTTATGTGTCCTATCTAGCCTTCACTTTCTTTCCTTTCCTGACGAAGGCCTTGTGGCCGTAACGTAGACTATTTTCTTTGTCTTTTGTCCTCGTAAGACGAATCACCTTTTTTCAATTTTTTTTCATACCCATCTGCTTTCTTTCACAGATTCTTTGGATTGAGCTGAGATAACTTTTATTAGTTCATCAGTTTTGTTTATTCTCTTTTTTTCGTTTTGTTGATTATTTACTTTCTTGTTTCGGTATTTCTGTTAGATTTTACTATTTTCTTGCATTATTATTGTTCTTTTTCTCTCATCACTGTGGTTGTTTACTTTTTCCATCTGCTTGTATCGCCCATTTGTTGTATATTTCTCATCACCGTATAGTTTTTTAGTACCTGTATGTATTCTTGTCTTTGTCACCTGTTTGTGGCTGACGAAGGGTAAAACCCGAAACGTCCCTTGTTTCTTGTGAACCGTTATTTGTAAAACTGATCAAATCACGTTTTATTGGTTTTAATACTTATGTTCATAAATGAAATGTTTATAAATATCATAATGTCCGTTTTCACTTACTATGGAGCCTTCCCTTTTGGCAGTAGTATCTTTAATACTCTTGCTCTGTTTTCTTCTAGGCAGTAATTTCTCTAGTCCCTCTTGTTCTTAGTCTTCCCCATAGCAAGAATTTATTGAACTCACTTATTCATGATCTTTCTGTTTCATATCCTTTTGTTCATAGTCTTTCCTTTACAAGAATTTCTCAAATCCTTTTCATTTTTTATTTGTCAGTTATCCCTAGAAACAAGAATTTTCATTTTCATTCTTCCTATCAGTAAAAATTTATCTAATCCACTTGTTTACAATCTTTTTATTTAAAAAGTATTTCTCTAAATTGTTTGGTTCAATCTCTCGATCACAAATTTCTCTAATCCACTTGTTGACAATATTTCTCTCTCGCAAATTTCTCTAATCAAGTTGTTTTCAGTATTTCTGTCTATCAAGAATTTATATAATCCACTTGTTTATGCGGTCTTTCTCTCCATCGAGAATTTTTCTAATCTACCTGATACAGTCTTACTCGCTAGCAAGAATTTCTTTAATCCAGTCGTTAAAATCTTTCTCCCTATCTATAATTTCTCTAATCCACTTGTAACAGTCTTACTCCCTAGCAAGAATTTCTTTAATCTGCTCGTTACAATCTTTCTCCCAATCTATAATTTCTCTAATCCACTTGTTACAGTCTCATACCTGTCAACCTCCTGAGACAAAAACCTGTACGCCGGCCAAAAAAATCCTTACAAACACCCAAAAATCCTTACGCAAAAAATGTATTAATAAATTATACACAATACAGTTTTAAAACGAGAATCGACACATACAAATCTATTAGCATTTGAATTAGTGTAATATAAAACATGCTAATTGTCTCATGCTGTTCTTTACATATAAAAAACTTAGTGATCGTGAGGTATTATTCTTTCAATGCACAGTGTTTTGTATTATAATCAACACATGCACTTTTAGCACTTTGCAGAATTGCATTTGTGGTCTTAAAGTCTGCACAACATGTATCAATGTTAATCTTACACTGTAAAAAAATAGTGAATGTGTCTGCATTCATGGACCTCCTGCAGTCTGTGGATTTTTTTATTGAAAAAATAAAGCAGCGAAGTTTACGCAAACAAACTTTTTTTCTAGTTATTTAGGGCCGACACAGAATATTATGACATTCATTTATTGTAAATATTTAAATGATCAAAATATGACTGGAAAGATTAAGAGAATGACAAAAAAAAAAAAAAAAAAACAACGAAGCAAAGCAAACAGCTAACAGCAAAAAAAAAAGAAATTAACCAAATTATGAACAGAATATCAAATCTAGGAAGAAAAACGTAGCACCAAAAATTTACAAAATTATTTAAGAGTTGTTAGCCTGGACCAGTGATAATAGATTGTCACTTTGTTGAAAAATAAAGCAGCGAATCTCGACCGCTGGAATAAAGTAGGTAGTCCTACTCAACGCAAATAAACTTTTTTTTCTTCTACTTTTGTATGGCCTACACAAAATTTTATGATATTAATTTATTGGAAATATTTAAATGGTCAAAATATGACTGGAAAGATTAAGAGAACGACAAAAATAAAATACAACGAAGCAAAGCAAACAGATAACAGCAAAAAATAAAAAAATTAACCAAATTATGAACAGAATCAAATCTAGGAAGAAAAACGTACTACCAAAAATTTACATAATTATTATTTAAAAGTTGGTAGCCCAGACCAGTGATAATAGATCGCCACTTTATTAAAAAATAAAGCGGTGAATCTCGACCGCTGGAATAAAGTAGGCCTACTCAACGCAAACAAACTTTTTTTTTTCTAGTTATGTAGGGCCTACACAGAATATTATGACATTAATTTATCGGACATATACTGAAGGCAAGATATAAACTGGAAAGATTAAGACAGCGATTAAATTGTAACAAAGCAAAACAACAGCCATATTTAACCAAGTTATAAGTACTTAGCTTTTTTAAACAAAATGGCATCGAAGAGTGGTGGCAAGCGTGGTTGATAACAGGTAACTTTAAAAATACGTCATGTCACGCTGAAAACCAAAAGTGTTTGAGGCTGAATTCAAAGTTTTTGCCGAATTGTTGGGTATAAAAAGATTTGATCGGTTGCTGGGAGAGACCTCAGTTTAAAATTACGCCGAGATTCCTGGAATTAAAAATAACAAAAATTGGTTTTAAAAAAAAACCTGGGCTACAAAATATTTTTTTTTCTGATTACAAATTAAAAAAAACTTGGGTTGGAAAATATTTTTATAGTTTTTTTTTAATATAACAAAAAAATTTTTTTTTTCTTCCGATTTTTAATTTTATTTTGGAGAGGGGGGAATAATCCGTACAACGAGTCTGTACAGCCATACACTGCTAAAAGTATCAAAAATAACATACATTGTACGAAAAATTCGTACAGGTTGACAGGTATGCAGTCTTACTCCCTAGCAAGAATTTCTGTAATCCACTTGTTACAATCTTTCTCCCTATCTATAATTTCTCTAATCCACTTTTGTTGTGGGAATGACAAGAATAAAATTATGGCAAATTTGAAATGTCTTAACATTTCCACAGTGCATGGTTGAGAGGAGATGAGCATCCAGTGGTAGAGAAACTGAATGACAGAATGGCTGCCATAACAGGGCTAGAGATGAGTACTGCCGAGGAATTACAGGTGTTTTTTTTTGGGTTTTTTTTTGGACAATAGGGTATAATAACTTTGCTTTCAATCAATTTAGGGTTTGGTTACATTAGCACTAAATTATGTGATTTGTGAATAAGTTGTACAGAAATTTGTTCCATATTTTTCGTTTAGTAACTTGTTTTACGTTTGCTCAGATTAGCTTCCACATTTTGTCAGTCAGTAAAATCTGTTGTTGGGATATGAACATTTGTAAAATAGAAGATTTGAACCTTAATATACTTATGGGGAGGGGGCCAGAGATTGGAAGCGATCACTACCTGCTAATAATTAAAAGAAAAACTGACGGAGTTGCTCGGCCTAGGAATTGCCTACCATCACGCAAGAAGATAAGTAAACGAACAGGAGAAATGAGCATTAAGACCTACAAGCTGAGAGAACCAGAAGTTAAGACCAGATATCAGGGGCTTATTGCTACAGTGGTGAGAAACACAGAAGAACAACCTGTATGACCTGGAAAACCTCTGGCTTAAATTCAAGGACACCATAAAGACAGCTGCAGCAGAAGCATGTGGTGAAGTCCAACTTGGGAAGAAGAGAAAGAGAACACCTTGGTAAACAAAGGAAGTTAAAGATATTATAAGGAGGCAGCCCCTCCACCATGCAAAGGCACAACAGGCCAATCACCTGTTTGCTTTAAACCACGATTACGAGTAACACAAGAGAGAAAACCGGACTGATTCTAGTCCGCTGGGAGGACAACATTAGACAATCTTTGAAGGACCGAGGACTAGAATGGAACCAGGCCAGGAGGAAGACAGCCGATAGAATAGTCTGGCGCTCTCTCTTCCAAACCTCTACACCTCACGGTAGAAGGGGAACGACTAAGTAAGTAAGAGAAGCAAAAGGCATGGAAACAATACTTAGGAGCTAAAAACACAGCAGGAAAAACAGAGAAATATAGAGAATATGTGATACTCAGAACAGAAGCTAAGAATAAGGTGCTAGCAGCAAAACAGAAGTCCTGTGAAGAATTGTGAGAAAGGCTAGAAAAAGATGCTCAAGAAAACCAGAAATTGTTCTACAAGACCCTAAAGAACATGAAGAAGGAAAAACAATGCCCTCTTAAATGTATAAAGGACAAGCAAGGCAAATTGCTTACTGTCCCAAAGGAAGTAATGGAAAGATAGAAAGAATATTTCTCAGAACTCCTTGATGGTGAGCAAGATCAAGCATCAGAAATGATAACCACTAGCACAGAAGAGAAAACCAATGGTGGTGAAGATGGCATAAAGATGGAAGAACTGAAGGCAGCACTGGAGAAAATCAAGATGGGCAAAGCAGCAGGGCATGATGGTATAACACCGGAAATGGTTAAGTACATGGGAGCAGCTGGTGACCTATTACTCCTGTGGATCCTACAGGCAGCTTGGTGCAACAAGACCATACTAAAGGATTGGGAGATTGCCATCATAACACTGATTTTCAAAAAGGGTGACAACCGACAATGTGGAAACCTTAGAGGCATATCTCTTCTCAGAGTCTCTGGTAAAATTTTCTCTAGAATCCTGAATCAGAGACTCAGATGCTTTGCTGAGCCACAAATGGATGAGGTTCAATGTGGATTCTGAGCAAACCGAAGTACCTAAGACCTGATCTTCACACTTAGACAGCTGAGTAAAAAGGCCCTTGAGTATAAAGGTGAGATGCACCTTTGTTGCTTGGATCTGGAAAAGGCATTTGACAAGGTCCCCTGGAGCAAACTTTGGGACTGTTTGGCAAGGAAGAACATTCCAGCACCTCTGATACGTGCTATACACTGCTTCTACAAGTCTTGCAGATATTATGTGAGGATGGCAAACCATAAGTCAGAAGAGTTCAGACGCAGCAATAGAGACCGCAGTCAGCGACTCATAGCTTGACTGCCTGCGTCAGGACCAGCGAACCAGAGCTGGTCAAGACCGCACTCCACCTCCACGTGGTGGTCCTGGAAACAGTCTGCAGCTGTGCAGGCTGGCTGAGCGAGTGTGGATCGAAATGGGAAGGCAAACCCGGTCCTAAAAAATGCCGTGCAGAAGTCGGATGTGTCGACTGAAAGGTGCAGATATCACAGCTACGTTGTAAACAGACACAACGCAACCACCGTCCTTTTCAGGGCGAACGAAGAAGAAGAAGAAGAAGAGAAGAGTTCAGGACCACCACTGGTGTAAGACAAAGGGATATCCTGTCACCTTATCTTTTCATACTCCTCATGGACGATGTCATCAGTGCATGTAAGGAGAGGATAAGAAAGTATTTGGTGGGGTACTGGAAGATGAGACACGTCAGTATTTCAGAGCTGGCGTTTGCTGATGATGTTGCCCTGATTGCTAAATCAGAGGCACATCTTCAATCCAACCTGCAAGTCTGGAAGGAAGAGCTGGAGAAGAGAGGGATGGTCGTAAGCAGCTCTAAAACAAAAAACCATGGTGATATCATGAGAGGAAAGAATGCATCAGATTAAGCTGGGAGAACAGGTCCTGGAGAAAGTCAACCACTCTAAATACCTCGGAGCTGTCATAGACCGAAAGGGAGGCATCAAAGAAGAGTTGGCCACTCGAAAAGCAGCAGCTGGGAGACTTTTTCAGGCCATAAATCGAGGATTCCTCAGCAAAAGAGAAGTTGGTAAGAAGACAAAGATGGCTGTATACCGCTCCACCTATGTCCCAGGCTTGACGTATGGATGCTAGTGTTGAGGACTGCTTCATGGTGGGTAATCATCTTGGCTGGATTATTGTCGGTCGGAATGATTGCACCATTTAGCATCCCAACTAGAGACACACTTAGACGTATCACGTATAGGATGATGATACGAAATACATAGTTACAAACAGTCTGCCTGTGGCCTTGGTGCCTATCGAACATGTTTTTCAAATATGTGGCTTGGTCACTAATATATGTGTAGCAATAGTCTGCGTTATGCCCTTCAGGCCGATCGGTAGTGTATTTTAATTGATATGGTTTTAACCACTCTAAGGTGTATAGTGACGTGTGGCCATTGCCATTTAGAGTTATTAATAAGAAGTGTTTTTCAGGACCTGAGTGTCCAAAATTGATGCGTTAGTAATAGAAATGGCGTGGTAAGCCAAATGAGAATAAAATATGAATTCAGAATTGATTTAGGCTAGCAAAGCTAGAATGATTGTGCAGACGCAAATAAACTGTATGATAATATAATAGAATAATGTCTAATGCGATAGCATAAAAGTTAGAGAAATCTGTGATGTCTGAGAACTGTAATTAATGCACAAGGGTATGTGCAAGTTTATAAAAATGTTCAAAGTCTATTGACAAAGTAACAGTGTGAAGTTACAAGGTTTATTGTAAATAACTATATTCGATAATAAACGTGAACAGTCGTCGATGGTGGCGTTTTCTTCTTGATGAAGTTTTATCAGTTGCAAGTATTGAAGGACTGTTACAGTTATTCTTTAAACTTGATGTTGGTGTTTAACATTCGAACAATGAGCAAGCCCTAGTTTTACTTGGTGCAAGATTATAAGAAGAATAGAATAACCCAACACTAAAACGTGAAGAAAGAAAGAATAGATTCTTTAATGAACAATGAAAACGGCAATAATATTAACAGTCTTCAAGAACCCGAAGAAGCAAATCAACAACCCAGTTTTCTAACATTGGGAGAAACAACAAATTTGCATCAGTCATGGGCAATTACAACCCACAAAAGCCAGATCCAAACCTCAGAAATGAGGTATCTGAGGAAGGTGGTTGAAGTAACATGGCCCGCAACCAGACGATACATCAAGACCTAAAAACCCAACCCCTGCAGACCCAAGTAGAACAGTCCCAACTAAGATGGTTTGGCCATGTCTGCAGAATGGGAGATCAGATCAGATACCACGACAAGCATGGGAAACTAAGAGCCAGGGATCCAGATCTCCAGGACGACCCAAAGTCCGCTGGGAGGACAACACTAGACAATCTTTGAAGGACCGAGGACTAGAATTGAACCAGGCCAGGAGGAAGACAGCCGATATAATAGTATGGCGCTCTCTCTTCCAAACCATTACACCTCACGGTAGAAGAGGAACGACTAAGTAAGTAAGTAAGTACATACTTAATGGTCAGTGTATGCCCCATGTAGTTCCCAGGGGTCTCTGTGAAAAGACTAGGAAAGAATAGGCTACTGCTTCCACAGGTATGTCAGAAGAGGCGGCTAAAATGAATTTATGCATGGGACTGACAACCTCATCATGTAAAACAACTTGCTACAGAAATGTTGGATTCTACAGCACATGAATGTTTTGGTACAGGCTTTCTGCCAGGGAGCCAGGAGCAATAGTGGCTGCATGCTCCACAGGGAGTGAAAAGGGAAATGAATGGCCAGTGTATGTGAAGTTGACACACTGGCAGTAGTGAAATCTGAAGCTATAATTTATAGATGGACTAGCTGTTAGTACCCGGCGTTGCCCGGCTTTTTCTAGTAACGGTTTATGACACATACGTAAGTTAGACACATGGAAGTTACATAAGTTACAATTAATATATTTGACTACATCATGTCATATTTAATTATCGTTATTTTCAACTGTATTTTGCCTTTTATTTATATAGATGTTGTGACAGATGCTTATAATTAACTTGTCCTGGTATTTGTGTCTGGCTGTGAAATTAAATGACACAGCACTTTTTGTTTTTAATTAAACATGCTACCAGGTTCCAAAAAAAAAGCAAAGAACAGTAACTCTGTAACCTACATGGAAAGACTTTAAGCTGATGGCATGGGACAGGAAGTCTTGGAATTAAGTTTGGTGAAGGCTTATTCTCCTTGAGGAGCTTAAGGGTGACAACGATGAAACAACCATACATGTTGTAAGAAGTGACTTAGAGAAGTTGGAAGCGTGGGGCCGGCTGCCCCATCCTGTTAAAACTTTAAGCCACAACAACTTAAACAGCGTGAAAAGTCACCAGTGTGGAACTGAAAACAAGAACCAGACAAGTGCCAGTGGAACAAGAGGAGAAAACGCTGGTGATGGATAGGACATACATTGAGGAAGCTTATTGATAGCATTACAAGGCAGTCCTTGTTCTGGAATCCACAGGGAAAGAGAGGCAGAGGTAGACCAATAAACACACGGAGAAGAGAACTGGATACATAGATAAAAATGATGAAAACATGGAAAGAACTTGAGCGGATGGCACAGGACAGGAAGACTTGGCATGTGTTTGTTGAAGGCCTATGCTCCTTGGGGAGCTAAAGGGTATTGATTGATTGATTGATTAAAATTTGAATTTCAGTATGGTAAATGTAATTGTGAAAGTGATAATGATATATGTATGTATTTAAGCAATTACTGTAAACATTAAAATATTTTAACATTTTTGTTTGTAAATGTACAGATTGCGAATTATGGTCTTGGTGGTCACTATGAGCCTCACTTTGATTTTGCCAGAGTGAGTATGTGTGTGTGTTAAATGTCACATTATAAGTAGGCATCATAGTAGTACATCTATGTTTGTATTTGTGTTATGTCACATTATAACTAGGTGTGTATTACATGTGTTAGTGTGTGTGTTACGTCACATGTGTGGTCACTGTGAGCCTCACTTTGATTCTGCCAGAGTGCATGTGTAGTGTTTTAAATGTCACATTATAAGAAGGCATCAAAGTAGTATATCTGTGTTTGTATTTGTGTTATGTCACATTATAACTAGGTGTGTATTACATGTGTTAGTGAGTGTAGCATTGTACATGTGTGGTCACTATGAGCCTCATTTTGATTTTGCCAGAGTGAGTGTGTATGTGTCTTAAATGCCACATTATAAGTAGGCATGTAGTACATCTATGTTTGTATTTGTGTTATGTCACATTATAACTAGGTGTGTCTTACATCTGTGTTTGTGTGTGTTACATCACATTATAACTAGGCGTGTGGTTCATCTACATTTGTGTATGTTTTACGTCACATTCCAAGGCACATAGTGCATCTACTTTCAGAAACACAACTGTGATCACAAATAGGCATCATGCATAACACTAGTCAACAACCAAAATGTACCAGAAATGAAAATAGCTGATCTTAACTAATTTTGGTGTGCTGAAAACGAAAATGACATTTAAAAATGTTGATTGGTTCTAGTTTTCAAGATATATGCTACTAGTTTATTTAATTACGGTCAATTTATATATATGACGCAACTGTTGTGGGCGATTGCATAATTTTTTCTAATGACCAATAAAAATGTAACTAGAAGTTGATGATGCAATCCTACCTATGATTACATCACCTTTGTGTATAAATATCTTATCTCTGATAAAATTTTGCCATTAGTTAGTGCATTTGTCCTTATCAAAAGTATCGTAGTTAGAAATGCCTAGGACATGTGTGAACAGTGCTAATAATTTCTGTTATATATGTGGTGAGGTGACATTTCTATCACAAAAACGAAATATAACTAAAGTGATTAAGAAGGCGTACAGTTTGTATTTTGGCTGCAGAATAGGAGATCAAGATAAGATTACGGTCAATTTATATATATGACGCAACTGTTGTGGGCGATTGCATAATTTTTTCTAATGACCAATAAAAATGTAACTAGAAGTTGATGATGCAATCCTACCTATGATTACATCACCTTTGTGTATAAATATCTTATCTCTGATAAAATTTTGCCATTAGTTAGTGCATTTGTCCTTATCAAAAGTATCGTAGTTAGAAATGCCTAGGACATGTGTGAACAGTGCTAATAATTTCTGTTATATATGTGGTGAGGTGACATTTCTATCACAAAAACGAAATATAACTAAAGTGATTAAGAAGGCGTACAGTTTGTATTTTGGCTGCAGAATAGGAGATCAAGATAAGAGCTGGGCGCCACACATATGCTGCAATACATGTGCAGCACATCTTAAACTGTGGTTGACTGGCAAAAGGCAACCTATGCCTTTTGCAGTCCCAATGATTTGGAGAGAGCTCACTGATCATCTCAACAACTGTTACTTTTGCACGGTCCCTCCAATTGGGAAAGGCATATCAAAAAAGAAAAAAATGGACTCTGGAATATCCAAACATCCCCTCTGCAATACGTCCGGTACCACATGGCGATGACCTACCAGTTCCCAAAGTGCCAGAATCATTTTCAGCTGCTTCCACTGATGAAGAAGAGGACATTGGTGATCCTGAACGATCAACCTCAAGCGACCCAGATTTTGAGCAAATTACATCCACTAAACCACACTTAATAACCCAAGGTGAACTGAATGATCTTGTAAGAGATCTGAATTTACTGAATAACAAGGCAGAGCTTTTGGGTTTCAGATTGCAACAGTGGAATCTCCTGGCAGAAGATGTCACAATTTCTGTGTATAGAAACCGCGAGAAGCCGCTTATTACATTCTTTTTCAAAGAGGGTGACCTTTCTGCGTGCCACAACATTTCTGGTTTAATGGCAGCCCTCAAAATCAATTACATACCGGAAGAGTGGAGTCTTTTCATTGATTCATCCAAGACGAGTCTTAAAGCTGTTTTGTTGAATAATGGTAATGTGTTACCGTCAATTCCAGTTGGTCACGCAGTTCACATGAAAGAAACTTATGAAAACATTAAGCAGCTTTTGAAGTGTATAAACTACGATCATCATCATTGGTCACTTTGCTGTGACTTAAAAGTGGTCGCTCTTTTGCTTGGACTACAGGGTGGATACACCAAGTACTGTTGCTTTCTCTGTGAGTGGGATAGCCATGCACGAAGTGACCATTACATCAGAAGACATTGGCCAATCAGGCAGTCATTGCAGCCTGGCAGTAAGAACGTTGAGAACCCAGCACTTGTCGACACCAGCAAGATTTTGTTGCCACCCTTGCACATTAAGCTGGGTCTCATGAAAAACTTTGTCAAGGCAATGGAGAAAACAGATGAGGCTTTCAAATACCTCATCAGAAAATTTCCAAGACTGAGTGAAGCTAAAATAAGAGATGGAGTATTTGTTGGTCTGCAAATTCGAAAATTTCTTCATGATGACGAGTTTCTTTGCGTGTTGCATGGCAAGGAAAAAGCAGCATGGCTAGCATTTAAGTCAGTGGTGGACAATTTTCTTGGAAACAACAGATATGATAATTACAGTGAAATTGTAGAAAATCTCCTTCTGAAGTATAAGAGTCTTGGCTGCAACATGTCTTTGAAAATTCATTTTCTGGATTTTCATCTGGATTTCTTTACGTCAAACTGTGGAGCGGTCAGTGATGAGCATGGTGAACGATTTCACCAGGACATTGCTGCTATGGAGACAAGGTATCAAGGCAATTGGAGCCCTTCAATGCTTGCTGATTACTGTTGGACTGTGATAAGAGACACCTCATCGATTGACTACAAGAAGCAAGCAAAGCGAGCTCGAACAGCGACTGAATAATGACGGAATGGGTTCAAATGTGCCTTTTTAAAACATGATATGCGAACTTTAAATAATGTTTTTATTGTTTCTATCATTTTATGTTGAAATATCAATTAATTGAGTATGTAACCACAATTTTTATAATGCTAAAGTAGAAAGACTAGCTGTTCACCCCAGAGAATTAAACAAGCATACATTATTTGTATTACTGTAATGTAAATTCATCATTAAAAAAAAAAAAACCCAGAGCCAATTGGTGAATTTCATTATGATATTTGAAATCAGCATGTCAAAATCAATAAGAAATGGTGTATTTAATTTCTGGTACAAATAACTTTTGAAAATTTGTTGACCAGTGTAATCAGCCAATCGAACCTTTGGTTGTACTTACTTTGAGGAGCTTTCATCGCTGTGAGAAATTTATGAAAATCAAAAAGAAATTAAATCCATTGCAGAAATAAAGATCTTCAACTCAAATGTCAAGTTGGTCCTATTTATTTGGCCCTGAAACATGGAGAACAACAACCAAGAAATTACATACTTTCATAAATGGGTGCTTGCGTAGAATAGAAGGATCGAAATGGTATGACATGGTCACCAATGTGGAACTGATGACAAAAACCAGATAAGTCCAGTGGAACAAGAGATGAGAAGAAGACTGTGATGTGCAGGACACACATTGAGGAAACCCTTTGATAGCAGCACAAGGCAGTCTTGTTCTGAAATGATCAGGGTAAGAGCGCTGAAAGTTGACCAAAAAACAATTTGTTGCCTTGACACTGCTTTATTCTATGTCCACTTTAGGCAAAAAGTGACATAAAGTCACAAATTGACATAAAATAGTTTAATCTATCATCCAACACAATATCTTACAGTTAACAATTTGAATCATTGTGCAAAATTTCATTTTAATGTGATATATCCTTTTTTTTCAATTACCAATCCAAAAACTTTTAACACATTTTTCTCAAAACAAGCTGAAGTGGAGACGAAATAAAGCAGTTACTAAGGTGACGACTTAGAGAAGAGAACTGGAGACAGAAATGAAAGGGATGTGGAAGCCTTGAGCTGATGCAGTCGACAGGGGGACTTGGTGTTTGTTGAAGGCCTATGCTCCTTGGGGAGTGGTAGAATATTTACCTCTCCTAAAGATTCCTATAGATTCCATAGAAGACTGCAATCTTTAGGAACTGGTGTGTATACGGTCCTGGCCATTTAGGGCTACGCGGCAATGAAAAAGCTGACAGACTAGCTTCAAGAGCACCCATAGACGGTCCATTGGATATGGATAAGGGAGAGACACTGAATGCAGTTAATGACACCTGTTAGAGAATGACACTGCAATCGATGAATCGTCAAGGCTAAGATTGCTGGAACTTGGCATCAAACATAAGACCAGCATGGATGGACGAATGAGAGGATGTATCTGGCATGTATGCAACCAACGTGCAACAGGAACAATTAGCATTCATACCCTTCGATATTTGTTGAGGGAGACTGAGCACCTATGGCTTTGCCTGAGTGCAGTGATGTCGATTCTGATCAACAATACCCCTCCAGAACAGTATTGTGTTTGCTGCCCTGCTAATGTCCCACAACTCCCTGTAAGCTGTATTATTTCTGTCTTGCCATAACAATCATCTGTGCACAGTTTCTCTTCTAACCACTCAGCTGCTGTTCCTTATAACGATGTCCCTTTTACTCCCTATGAATTGTTACAGAAAGAGGAAAAAGATGCCTTCAAGTCTCTTGGAACGGGAAACCGGATAGCAACTTTTCTAAATTATGTAAGTTTGAATGTTCCAAATGTGAAGTGTCTTTGTTTTTCTGTAGTATGCCATTCTTTTTTCAGCCTGATTGGAACAGAGTTCATTGTTTAAATGAGAAATGTAGTCTATAATTTAGTCTTTTCATTTTTCACATGTCTTTCTGCTTCTATCTTGCTCTGTTCAAACAGCACAGTATGTATATAAGATGGAAAAGCAGCTGATCCAGATGGCATTCCAGCAGAGGCCATCAAAACAGATATTGATACCTCTACAGAGATATTATTCAAACTACTTGGCAAAGTCTGGCAGAGAGAGAAAATACCAGCAGAATGGAAGGGAGGTTATCTGGTCAAGTTGCCTAAGAAGGGAAATTTACAAGAGTGCACAAATTATAGAGGAATAATGTTACTATCACTACAGGGAAAAGTATTAAACAGAATCATCCTTGAGAGATTAAAAGAGTCCATAGACAAGCAACTGAGAGATGAACAAGCATATATATATATATATATATATCAATGAATTTTAGTGTTGCACATTTATAATATATTATTGGATGATGATGAAATTATTGAACTTCTCGAATGATGATGGAAATTATTATCATTGTCATATTTCGCTCCATGTGCAGCTCAGAGTAGCTGGTCCCCTGGTAGGAAGCCTGCTTCACAGCATTCATGTGCTCCTGCAGCCCCAGTTTCTGTAGCAATCTGTTTGACATGATGAGGTCGTTTATTGAGTGACTTATTGTTTAATGAGTACATAATTACTTGCTTTATTGAATCATCATTTTCATTATTGCTCCTTGTGGTGCAGTGGACACTACCACCGCAAGTATGTTCTGTTATGATTTGTTTTACATGATGAGTTTGCAGACCCAAGTAGAACAGTCCCAACTAAGATGGTTTGGACATGTCTGCAGAATGGGAGATCAGCTACCACTACAAGCATGGGAAACTAAGAGCCAGGGATCCAGACCTCCAGGATGACCCAAAGTCCGCTGGGAGGACAACATTAGACAATATTTGAGGGACTGAGGACTAGAATGGAACCAGGCCAGGAGGAAGACAGCCGATAGGATAGTCTGGCGCTCTCTCTTCCAAACCTCTACACCTTACGGTAGAAGGGGAACGACTAAGTAAGTAAAGTAAGAGTTTGCCAGCCCCATGTCCAACATCTGGAGGCAGTAGCCCAGGGCTTTCTTTGTCTCCTCCGAGACTCCGCAAACTACATCATCATAATTTTTCTTCTTTTTTTTGCTTCCCACAGAGCTTGCAACCACCCCTGTAGCTGGTCATGAGTCCCAAGTGTCGACCCCTATTTGTCTTTTTCCTGCCTGCGCTGGGGATTGAACCCACTCCACCTTGGTTGTAACTTCCACCTTGACTCCTGGTTTTATTTACACTGCCGGCTTGAGGCAGTTGTGAAAGTAACCATTTGTTGTCAATAAATTACTGTCTTGAATTCCACAGACCGTTGGAGTTACTTCACAGCCAGCATGATACCTTTTCCGCCATTTTGCTAAGCCTCTTAAGTGCACTTGTTCTTGACCTGTCGTTTCAGGAACGATTATCACTAGAAAGATTAGCCCATCTTTTGCAGTTAGACCTGCTATCACTGACCACTGGGGTACCTGACTCTGCTCTTGAGTTAGGGAAGGCAAAGGAAGCAACGAAGGGAATAGGTCACTCCCACCTCTAGAAGCTGGACCTAGTATAATGAAGTCTCTAACGCTTCAGTCCATTACATCAGTATCTGCAGTGGAACTACCGTTACCTTTACCTTTTTTTTTTTTTTTTTTAAATTGTCACATTGCAACAGTTGAAACAATATCTGTTTCTCATACACCTGTATCAATTTGATTGCTTCTTGTAGATGTCTGATGTTGAAGCAGGTGGTGCTACTGTTTTCCCTCATATTGGTTTGAAGCTTTACCCTAAACAGGTGAGAGTAGATCTGATGTCTTGATGAGTAAGGTTTACTTGTATTGAAATGAGGTCATGATGAGTGTTTTTATTCTGTGGCAGATGTCTGTGTGATTGAGACTTATTAACTGACAGTGCAGATTTGTTACGGTTTGCTTTTTTGGTTTTTGTTTGTCCCTGACAAAGGCCTTGTCACCATAATGTAGGCAATTTTTTTTCTCCGTTGTACTAGTAAAAACGTATTATCTTCTTTTTTTTTTTTTTTAACTCACCCTGATTACAAACAGGCAAGGTGAAATCATGACTGTATTAAAGGTTGAGTGTTACACTGTTATCAGTTAAACTTGACCAGTGTACAGTCATTAGCTAGTCTTGTCCACTTACACAGTCATTGGCTAGTCTTGTCCACTTGTACAATCATCACTTTTTCAGTCATCAGCTACTTTTGAACACCGGTTCAATCATAGGCTGATTTTGACCACTTGTGCAGTCATCAACTCGTGTTGTCCACTTATACAGTTATCAGCTACTCTTTCCTGCATGCACGCCGTTCTTAATTGGTGGAGCGATTTGTCTGGTTAATTCCAATAACGAACGAGACTCTAGCCTATTAAACTGACAGCAGGCGAACGCTGCCCCCATGAGACTGTGCGTGGCACTCCTGTACGAGCCTTTCCAGTTCAGATGGGGCAGAGCTGTGTGTCTGTTTGGATGGCGTCTTTTGGCAAGGAGGTAGAAGTGGTGGCTGTGACACCGCCACCACTGCACAATGACCCCCATTACAGGGTAGAGAACCATCCTTCTCGTAGCATTGCACACATGCCAATTAGTGGGTCTGCTGCGCCCACTGAGTCGGGGAAGGTCTCTGGGGTTGCAAGAAAGCCCAAAACCAACACCCCAAATTTCGTTACAAGGGTAAAAGAGTGAATAACTCGAACCCATGGGGATCGGAACAAACAAACAAACAAACATCCTGCATGCACAGCCATCAGATAGTTATGAACTTTTGTACTGACATCAACTAGTCTTGATCGCTGGTATGATCATCATCATCTTGACCACCTGTGTCGCCATCAAGTATTCCTAACCACTTTTGTCACCATCAAGTATTCTTGACTTCTTTTGTTACCTTCAAGTATTCTTGACCACTTGTATGGTCATCATCTAATCACCATGGGTCGGAGTGGTTAAGAGGTATGGCATCTGCCTCAAGTTCTGGAGGTACCAGGTTCGATTCCCAGTTGAGGGAATATAATTAATGGAAATTTTTTTTCAGAACCAGTGGTCCTAATGATGTCATACTCCCCCCTGGTCTCCTGGGTAGTGAGATCTGATGCCGAGCCTTCTCGGATAAGGATGAAAAAATTAGGAGGTCCCGTGTGCAAGTTGTGCACATAAAAAATCCCACGGCAGTTGGAAATCATAAAGAGTAGGCCTATCAGGCTAAAAGGCTATTGTTTGTTGTTTGTCAAAAGTTGTTCAGTTTAGCAAGTCTAAAGTGTTTTGTTCCACTTTTTTTTAGTGAAATACTGTATTTATGTTTTTTTCTGTACCACAGGGAAGTGCAGCTTTCTGGTACAATTTGTACAAAAATGGAGAAGGAATATACACTACGAGGCATGCAGCGTGTCCTGTGCTAGTTGGGACAAAGTGGGTTGCCAACAAGTGGATACATGAAAGAGGGCAGGAATTCAAACGTCCTTGTGGCTTGGATCCAACAGAATAAGAGCTCAAGGAATGTACAGTTATTATTTTGTTATTTATATGTTAAAGCAGGAGAATATGAAATATTTGAAGATCATCATGATAGTGCCACTTCTGTAACACAAGTCTACAAACTTTTATCTGGAAACATTTTGGTTATTTTTGTTCGAATTTTAGAATTTTTCAGATTTCAGAACAGTAGAATGGTACATCTCTGCATATTATGATAACACCCTAGTGGGGTCTTTGACAGCACTCCAAAAGCAAACACATTTTTCTGTTTGTCATTAATTTATGGTCATCGCATTGTCGGTGTGAAACTTCAACAACTTGACTTTTTGTTTCTTTAAGTCATATGCAGTAGTAGTTCCCAGACCATATTATGTAGTAAGACTTTCTGTGCACATGCAATTATCAGGCTTCTGCAACAACTCCACTCTCTGTGTAATTGATAATGAGAGATGCTTCCTTTTCTTCTTCTCACTGTTACCCATGGGGGTTTCTGCAGCTATTTTTGACATTTTCAAAATGAAATTAAATTCGAAATTTCAAAAAAGTTCAAAAATATGTGAGAGCATGTGTGGTTGGGAGCATTGTGAGACACAACTGGCAGCGCTATGCTTGAATATTTTATAATGCTCAAGCACTTACATCTACTTGTCTGTTGTATTTCACATGCACAAGCATCCATGAAAAAAACTTTAGGATTTTAGAGCTTTTTGAATTTCAGATAAAAGGTTGCGGACCTGTAACTGCACGAGTGAAACATAGTGAAGACTTTGTCTGGTCTTTTACTGCCAGGAAGATCATTACTTACCATCAGCCATGCCACTCTGTGACATAAATGTTGGTAGCTTTTTTAATGGGCTGGTGACTGCATTTCAAACCTTTTATTAAACAATTTCTTCTTTGTACACTTTCAGACGTCATCTTGGATTTTATTCGTAACATCTTTATCTAGCAAACTACGTTGCCTGTTTTGTTAGATTTCAACAAGCATCTCTCACGGGTCACCTTCCTTAACCTTTGACTATCCCAGGCCTGCCTGCATGGCAGCAGGGTTGTGTCTCTCTTCATCTGATCCCTACTTTTCAACCTGTCCGGCTTGGGAGACCCTGCTTGTAGCTATGCTATCACTGACATAGCTGTTGGGGCCATGGGGACACACAAGCTCCTCTATCACATCAAGTTGAAGACATGAGAGATTAAACATTTTGAACAAATGAAACAAATCCTGAATCATCAACATAAACTATCAGTTGATATCAATATTCATGAGCTAAGTGAGGAAGAGTTGTGACGGTGTACTCATCCATAAAAATAAAAAAAAAAGCGAGTTGCGTGATACTGTGGTTTCCGGTGCGCCTTCTGGCCCAGTATCTATGACTTTAGCACCTCTTCAACGGGAGAGTGGGCTCATCCCTAATCTGTTTATGTTCCCAGTAGTAGACTATTCGCAAGCAGCCTGGGGGTGTCACTGCTCTTGAGCTCCAGTCTCTTTCCCAGGCATTTTATCCTGGCCTGGCACGCATACAGAGGACCCCACTTCTGGTTCTAAGTTAGCAGTTGGGGATAGGTGGGGTGGCACACTGTGCATTCCCCATCATCCAGGGGGGCTCTCCAACTATGTAGAGCTTGCACAATGCTGTGCTCTGGTTCTGGGCTCTCCCAAGGAATCCTCACGTCCTGCACAGAGCCACTTCCAGATACCCACCACCTGCCATCTCTCCATTGTAGAAATCTCCTGCATGCAGCCATCCAGTCAAGAGCCAGTATTAAGTCTGGTGCCCAAGTGATCCCCCCCAAGCTCAGTGTGCAATGCTGGGTTCTCATCATGCTGCAACACAGGGGGGATTGTGATGCTCAGCCATCTCTCTCAACTCTGCACCGATAAGTGACATCGGGGACTTAACTGTGCCTCAGTACTGGGAGGCCCCGTTTCCGGGTACACCACACACAGCCAATTGACGCAACGGTCGTCGTGGAGGAAGAGTTGTGAAGTACACTTGTCGAGTGTTTCATTTTCAGTGGCGATTTATATTTTTATGGTGCACGAACTGATTGTGTAAAACAGGGAAGCATAATTTGCTAATTTGGCAGTAGCATATGATAAGTGAGCACGGAACATATTTCAAATGCTTTTTAGGATTTAGTTCAAAGGTGCTTTTAATGTTATATATTGTAAATTTTTATCATTTGCAATAAAACAAATTGTTTCAAAGTAATTGGAGTAACATGTAATTAAATGGCATTTTAGGTTTTGTAAAACTGTTAACTGTATGTCGTTTCCTCCTCCCAAAGTTAATGCTGGATAATAAACCATTTGCTGTAATTTAAAAATGTGAATAAATTAAAAAAAAGTACAAAGTGAGATGTTCTAGTAGGAGCTAAATCAGTAGGGTTAAGGATTGGATGATTACTGTTGAGAGCAGGTTTGAGTATCAGCTGGATAATAACTGACGATAGCTCGGTCAGTTCTAGTGCTAACTAAAATGTCTCCAGACCTAATGGTCTTTTAAATTTGGACATGCGCCCTAATATAACCAACTAGGTTAAACGGGACACGCCTCACCCAAAACAAGGCAAAATTTTATTTAAAAAAAAAAAAAAAGTTCTAGTGTAAATTAGATATTCTCTGATGAGAGCCAGATTGATTCTTGAAGCTGGACATTAACTGTTGAAATCCAATATATTTTTTGTGTAAGCTGGGAAGGGCGTGATCTCAATCAATCAATACCCTTTAGCTCCCCAAGGAGAATAAGCCTTCAATAAATACATACCCGTCCTCCTGTCACATGCCATCTGCTCAAGGTCTTTCCATGTTTTCCTCATCATTTTCACTTCTATATCCAGCTCTCTTCTCCTTGTGTTTTTTGGTCTACCTTTGCCTCTCTTTCCCTGGGGATTCCAGAACAAGGACTGCCTTGTACTGCTATCAACAGGTTTCCTCAATGTGTGTCCTAACCATTGCCAGCGTCTTCTTCTCAACTCTTGTTCCACTGGCACTTATCTGGTTCTTGTCATCAGTTCCACATTTGTGACTTTGTCATACCATTTCAATCCTTCTATTCTTCGCAAGCACCCATTTATGAAAGTTTGTAGCCTTTTGGTTGTTATTTTTGTTGTTCTCCATGTTTGAGAGCCATACAATAGGACTAACTTCACATTTGAGTTGAAGATTCTTATTTTCGTGTTGGACTTGATTTCTCTTGATCTCCATATGTTTCCCAGTGCAATGAAAGCTCCTCTTGCTTTTTGTATTCTTATTTTGATATCACTGTCTGTCCCTCCAACTTTGTCTATATTGCTGCCAAGATATGTGTACGACTCTACATCTTTTAGTGGTGTTTCTTCAAGTTCAACCTTGTTATCATTTCTTGCATTTATTCTCATAATCTTTGTCTTGTCGCTGTGTATTTTCAGACCCACTTGTTGTGACCTCTCATCAAGTATTTTTATTTTGTAATGCATCTGATTATGGTTATGGGACAGAAGAGCCAAGTCATCTGCAAAATCCAGATCATCAAGCTGTTTAGTCAAATTCCACTGAATTCCATTTCTGTTGTGTGATGTCGATGTTTTCATAACCCAATCTATTGCTAATGAGAAAAGAAATAGAGACAACAGGCATCCCTGTCGCACTCCAGTTGTAATCCCAAAAGGTTCTGTAAGTTGTCCTTAATGAAGAACTCTGCATGTCATGCCTTCATAGGTCTTCTTTATTAAGTTAGTAATCTTCAGGGGAACTCCAAAATGCCTCATCAATTTCCGGAGCGATTTTCTATCTACACGGTCAAATGCCTTTTCATAGTCCACAAATCCAATGTATAGCGGTGAATTCCATTCCAGGCTTTGTTCCACTATTATTCTCAGTGTGGCTATCTGGTCTGTACAAGATCTGTTTTGTCAAAAACCTGCTTGTTTATCTCTCAGTTGCTTGTCTATGGACTCTTTTAATCTCTCAAGGATGATTCTGTTTAATACTTTTCCCAGCACTGATAGTAACATAATTTCTCTATAATTTGTGCACTCTTGTAAATTTCCCTTCTTAGGCAACTTGACCAGATAACCTTCCTTCCATTCTGCTAGTATTTCCTCTCTCTCCCCCAGACTTTGCCAAGTAGTTTGTATAATATCTCTGTAGAGGAATCAATATCTGTTTTGATGGCCTCTGCTGGAATGCCATCTGGACCAGTTGCTTTTCCATCTTTCAGAAGCTTTATGGCTTTCTTTATTTCTTCTTTACTTGGTCGTTCACAGCTGATTAGTAGCTCCTCTCCTGCCTGCTGGATGTCTGGGGGATTAGTTGGAGCTGGTCTATTGAGAAGTTTCTCAAAATGTTCTGTCCATCTCTTCATTTGTTCTTGTATATTACTAAGCAATTTTCCATTCTAGTCTTTGATGAGGCCATTTGCTTGCTTATATTTTCCTGTTGGGTTCTTTGTGTTGTTGTACATTTCCCTCATATTTCCTTTGGCTGCAGCTGCCTCCGCTTCCCTTGCCAACTCTTCAATATACTTCCTCTTGTCTCTTTTGATGTTTCTTCTTACTTCTTTGTTTGCTTCTATGTACACTTCATGAGCCTTGGCTTTGGAGCTTCTGGTTTTGCTTCTGATTAAATCTGCTTTCTTATTTTTCCTGTCTTCTATCTTACTAATGGTTTCTGTTGTTATACATGCTTTGTACTATGTTCTCTTTTTCTCAGTACTTCTCCACGTGTCTAGTTCCATATTTTTTACTTGTTGCCAGTGGTCTTCCTTATCTACTTCATCTTCCAGCTGTTGGTATTTGTTGGAGACCGTGATTGAAAATGTGTCTCTTATTTCCTGATTTCTTAGATATCCCACATTATACTGTTGTCTGTAGCTATGTACTGTTGCAAATTTCTTGAGTTTTAATTTTGTTTTGGCTAACTGAAGATGGTGATCTGATACCACATCTGCTCCTCTATATACTTTTACATCATGCAATTATGACCTACATGATCTACCATTAGGAAATTGATTCATTCATGGTTTAGACGTCTTTTAGTTTTAGATTACTAAAAACGTGGCCTTTTCATTCAAGTTGAAGGTTCTGTTGTTTTAAATTGTAGCAGTGCAGAACATCTGTCATTGCTACTCAGCTTCATGTAGCTGGCGTGATGCCGACCACATCACCCGTAGTGTGCTGTATGGTCAAGTATATGGACCTAACACCATGTTTCCAAATGCTTCAATGGGCGTGTAACGGGATCCTTTACCCTCCCTTTCTCAGATTCACAGCTTTTGAAAGTAGATTTTTTTCTTCTAATTGAAATCTGTAATTGTCACGAGGCATGATGCATTTCTTTGTCACTTAAATTTTATACATAAATCAAAATGGAAGTTGATTTTACAAATTATCTGATAAAAGTCCAGCCCACCCACATGTTTGACTTAATTTTTCAGGCTGCTTCTTAGTGCAAATCCCTGTAATCAAAGTTGGCCAGTTCAGAGTATTGTATCATATCAGAATACACTGCACATATTTGCTTGAATGATGCTTTTATGAGATAAGTCCCCACACATTCAACATCTTGTGTTTTTACTTTTTTTGCTTATTTTATGGCCACGTATTGCATTTACAATGACGGGGTTATGTATTACCAAAGTATTGGCCTGCCGTTATTCTTTTTAAATTTACATGATTAATTAGATATGAATACGTTTTTTTTAAACAAGAATGTGACATTGGCTCATTATGTAGTGTTTCTATGTTGTGCACTTGGAATATATACCATGTTGATCTTTACACAAGTTCCGTCCTCTAGATAATCTAGATATCAGTGCTGCCTTTTGTGCATTTTTTTTTAGGTTCTTTTTCTTTTTTATAGCCACAATTTTTGTTAGTTTTGAAATGGCAGTCTTAAATTACAAGTAGCTGTGTCTTTTTCCTTTGCATCATTTATTCTTGTCATCTGTTCAAAGTTCTCCTTTTGTTGTTTTTAATTTCTCTTGTAAATTTGTCTGAATGTTCTTCTTACTTTTCTTCTGCTTCCTTATGCTGCGGTTTATCTTCTTTATTCTCATTTTCATTCCAAGACACTGAAGAATGTTGCTGCAAGCATGATCTTTCTTTACTTCTTGCAAAATTTGTCACCTCACTTCTCAAATATTGCAAGGTCAGTCTTATACAGGCTTTGTTAGTTATCCCCCTTTGTATTGCTCCTGCCGTCTGTTTTAAACTACCCTATTTTCTCTAACATAATTTGTACCAAGATTTCAGAAGATGAATTGAGGACAAAATGTTTTACTGCTATTTAAAGTTCAATATTACAGATTATTTTTAAACTATTTCCATGTAAAATTAGCTCATTTGGAGAAGAATACAGTCAGTATTTATATCTCATCTCACCCCAATCATTTTTCTTCTCATATTTTGTAAGTTCCAGTTATACTGTAAAATAAACTGTTGCAGAAACTACCAGTACAAGAAAGCTTAACCCCTTTACCTTTATGAATGAATCGAGCTTGATGTACTCATAACATTACAGACAAGTCCATACCATTACAGGCAGGTCCATACCATTACAGACGAGTCCATATCATTACAGGCAAGTCCATATCATTACAGGCAGGTCATTACCATTATAAGCAAGTCTGACTTGTCCATAATCTTAGTGGATTCATCTTAAACTTTTTATCCATTTCACACTTTGTCATTGACTACTATATAGTTTATCTATAAATAACTCATAAGAATAAAGACTCTGGGGCCTCTCAGCTCCTGCTAATTATAACAATATTCTTTGGTGATCTGCATTATTTAGAGCTGTCTAAATTACAAATATTTACAGTAAAATAGTTCTGTATTACCTAAATATTCATCATCATCATTTGCCTTTTTTTTTGCTCCTATGGAGCATGGGGGCCACCACTGTAGCTGGCCATCTTGCTGGTAGCTTGCACTAGACTTTAACATGCTCTAGCTGCTGTGGTTTTTATAATAATTTATTGTACATGATAAGGTTGCCAGCCCCAAGCACAATCTCATATTTGTTAGCCTTGTAGGACATGCTTGATGAAGCTGTAGTCCTTGTCTTTCTTTGTCTCATAGGGACCCCCCCCCCCCCCTGAACTACGCACGCAGGGCATGGTAAATATTAGCCTGGTATTACTCATGTTCAGTTTACCTGGTTAATTTTATAAGATACACTTCTGCTGAAAGTGTTGAAACTAGTTGATGGCCAGGTTTTTGAGAAGTTGACTTTAACAAAATGGATGCATCATGTGACTAGGGAGAAAACTGTAAGATGAAATGGAGTTGCATGCTGCTGGTGGGAGGGAAATAGTAAACGGCTGTGTGGTCTTTCAAGACAGGAACATGCCATATGTACATATATATACGTGCATAGTTTGTACACCCATGCATGTTACATTCACAAACTAAATATATACATGCATACAGTGAGAAGCAGGTACAGGAAAGCTGTGTTCTATCCTTTTTCAATTTTCCTTTATAATTAATATGTTACTATGAATGTTGCTAATTCTTTATCATGCCTATGATAATTCTTTGTTCTTTGAACAAATGTTATATAATTTGAATCTCCCCACAAGAATTGTTGAGTAGCCAAATGGCAGCACTGAGCCATACAAATATTTTCAAATGTGCTTTTTCAATTAAGTGCATTTCTTCCAGTCCCGATCAAAAAATCCTTGTTTGTGATGCATTTACTTGTTCAGTCAGTTTCAGATAGTGAGCTGTATATTTGCTGTCTTTCTGTAGCCATGTGGATAGCAATTTCTGTTGCCCTGTGTTTAATTATATTGAAAATATTTCTCTAAATATATTTTCAGTCATCTTGGCATCTTTTATGTTTTCAAAGATTTATATTTAGTAACATTTGGTTTGGTGCTCTTGCTGTTGGTCAGATTACAACTTTGTGTGATTTTTTTTATATATTAGTTCTTCTTGTAAATAGTATATTTCTCTCTATAAAATCTGCAAAGAATGTCTTGGCAACAGGTGTGCACTCAAGTGAAACACTGATATACTACTAGTATTTAGTATATTTTACTGACACACTTTAATTGTGTCATTTTCTGTTGTTACACTTCACTTTTTGTGTCATGATAAATAGTTTATTGTGTCATTTTCTGTTGTTACACTTCACTTTTTGTGTCATGATAAATAGTTTATTGTGTCATTTTCTGTTGTTACACTTCACTTTTTGTGTCATGATAAATAGTTTATTGTGTCATTTTCTGTTGTTATACTCCTCTTTTTGTGTCATGATAAATAGTTTATTGTGTCATTTTCTGTTGTTACACTTCACTTTTTGTGTCATGATAAATAGTTTATTGTGTCATTTTCTGTTGTTACACTTCACTTTTTGTGTCATGATAAATAGTTTATTGTGTCATTTTCTGTTGTTACACTTCACTTTTTTTGTGTCATGATAAATAGTTTATTGTGTCATTTTCTGTTGTTATACTCTTCTTTTTGTGTCATGATAAATAGTTTATTGTGTCATTTTCTGTTGTTACACTTCACTTTTTGTGTCATGATAAATAGTTTATTGTGTCATTTTCTGTTGTTATACTCTTCTTTTTGTGTCATGATAAATAGTTTATTGTGTCATTTTCTGTTGTTACACTTCACTTTTTGTGTCATGATAAATAGTTTATTATGTCATTTTCTGCTGTTACACTTCACTTTTTGTGTCATGATAAATAGTTTATTGTGTCATTTTCTGTTGTTATACTCTTCTTTTTGTGTCATGATAAATAGTTTATTGTGTCATTTTCTGTTGTTACAGTTCACTTTTTGTGTCATGATAAATAGTTTATTGTGTCATTTTCTGTTGTTACACTTCACTTTTTGTGTCATGATAAATAGTTTATTGTGTCATTTTCTGTTGTTATACTCTTCTTTTTGTGTCATGATAAATAGTTTATTGTGTCATTTTCTGTTGTTACACTTCACTTTTTGTGTCATGATAAATAGTTTATTGTGTCATTTTCTGTTGTTACACTTCACTTTTTTGTGTCATGATAAATAGTTTATTGTGTCATTTTCTGTTGTTACACTCTTCTTTTTGTGTCATGATAAATAGTTTATTGTGTCATTTTCTGTTGTTACACTTCACTTTTTGTGTCATGATAAATAGTTTATTGTGTCATTTTCTGTTGTTATACTCTTCTTTTTGTGTCATGATAAATAGTTTATTGTGTCATTTTCTGTTGTTACACTTCACTTTTTGTGTCATGATAAATAGTTTATTGTGTCATTTTCTGTTGTTACACTCCACTTTTTGTGTCATGATAAATAGTTTATTGTGTCATTTTCTGTTGTTACACTTCACTTTTTGTGTCATGATAAATAGTTTATTGTGTCATTTTCTGTTGTTATACTCTTCTTTTTGTGTCATGATAAATAGTTTATTGTGTCATTTTCTGTTGTTACACTTCACTTTTTGTGTCATGATAAATAGTTTATTATGTCATTTTCTGCTGTTACACTTCACTTTTTGTGTCATGATAAATAGTTTATTGTGTCATTTTCTGTTGTTATACTCTTCTTTTTGTGTCATGATAAATAGTTTATTGTGTCATTTTCTGTTGTTACAGTTCACTTTTTGTGTCATGATAAATAGTTTATTGTGTCATTTTCTGTTGTTACACTTCACTTTTTGTGTCATGATAAATAGTTTATTGTGTCATTTTCTGTTGTTATACTCTTCTTTTTGTGTCATGATAAATAGTTTATTGTGTCATTTTCTGTTGTTACACTTCACTTTTTGTGTCATGATAAATAGTTTATTGTGTCATTTTCTGTTGTTACACTTCACTTTTTTGTGTCATGATAAATAGTTTATTGTGTCATTTTCTGTTGTTACACTCTTCTTTTTGTGTCATGATAAATAGTTTATTGTGTCATTTTCTGTTGTTACACTTCACTTTTTGTGTCATGATAAATAGTTTATTGTGTCATTTTCTGTTGTTATACTCTTCTTTTTGTGTCATGATAAATAGTTTATTGTGTCATTTTCTGTTGTTACACTTCACTTTTTGTGTCATGATAAATAGTTTATTGTGTCATTTTCTGTTGTTACACTTCACTTTTTTGTGTCATGATAAATAGTTTATTGTGTCATTTTCTGTTGTTATACTCTTCTTTTTGTGTCATGATAAATAGTTTATTGTGTCATTTTCTGTTGTTACACTTCACTTTTTGTGTCATGATAAATAGTTTATTGTGTCATTTTCTGTTGTTACATGCTCCACTTTTTGTGTCATGATAAATAGTTTATTGTGTCATTTTCTGATGTTAAACGCTCCACTTTTTGTGTCATGATAAATAGTTTATTGTGTCATTTTCTGTTGTTACACGCTCCACTTTTTGTGTCATGATAAATAGTTTATTGTCATTTTCTGTTGTTACACTCCATTTTTTGTGTCATGATAAATAATTTACATATTTACTATACATTTTCTGCTTTCAATATAATGTTAAATGAGTCTGCAACATTTCCCCCCTAACCTGAAATAACAAATCAAAGCCTGTGCTGCATTAATGTACATATGAATAATTGTGTGTCAAAGGACATATGTAAAAATCTAGTACATATTTAGAGACCTATGCTGTTTTTATTATACATCTGCGCTTTGATAGTGACCTTTAAAAAAATTGCTGTACAAGATGTACGTAAGGTATGTGTCATGTATATCAACTTGTATGATATGTATCACGTATTTGATTCATGCCTAAAACAACATTTCTATTAAAGATATATATATATATAAATATAATTATTACAGGAGAGTTTTGTTGGGCTTTCTGTGTAAATGCTCTGGAATTACTCTGGGGATTTATCTGAGGTTATACGTGGGGCTGACAAAACTCATAATGTAAAACAGATTGCCACTGATTACATCATCTGGCTTATCTGGCTGACGTTTTTACAGGTCACTCATAAACTAATTTCCTCAGGCATTTCTGTCAGTGTAATTTCACATTGTGAAGAATTGATTCTACAGGTCTTTAACCCAGAATCCGAAATACTGGGGGGACGTCTGTGTCTCAGAAATCGGATTTGTTTGGTTTTCAGATATCGCCAAAAGTAGCTCGAAAATTGCCTAAAAGTCAGTCGAAAAAAAATTTCTATTTTCGGAGTATTTCGGTTTTGGGTGTTCAGATTCTGGGTTATGGACCTGTACTTTAGGAAAAAAAAATATAAACTGAAGTCTTGGAACCATTTGTGAATTGGAAAAAAAAAACTTATAGTGTTTCGCTTTTCTTTAATAATTAAATGTTGAAATAAGATATCTCTATCTCTCTGCAGAGATTACAGTCTGAAAAAGGAATATGAGGGGTACTACTGGAAGCCTCTCTCTGGCGTGTCAAATAAGGTGACTAAGATGAGGATATACATGAGGCTGACAACCTCATCATTGAACAAGTTGCCACAGAAAACACTGCTGCAAGATCATATGACTGCTTGGTGCAGCCTTCCTGTAAGGGGACCAGTTACAGTTGTGGCTCAATGCTCCATCGGGAACTAAAAGGAAAATGATGACAGTAAGCCTACATAGTCAACAGTGATGAGATGAAAATGGTAACAGGGAAATCTCACTTGAGGTACAGGTCTTTTTGCCAAATCTGAGGTGGGTGTCGCCACTTGGTGCGATTTAGATCTGTCCTGATAAAATCATGTCTGTTTTAGAATAGGGGCCATCCATAAAAGACGTCCACAAAATTCTGGCATTTTTTTACCCTCCCATCCCCCATGTCCAACTCTGTCCACTTTTGATTGACCCCTTCCCCCTCCCCCCCCCCCCCCCCCCCCCCCCCCCCCCCCCCCACCTTTTTGTGGACGTCCACTACACATGGTCCTGATTAAACATATAAGCTTACATTTTTAATCACCTCATCTCATCTCAACCCGTCATGGGTCGTGGGGGTGCCATGGTGGAAGCATCAGCAGACAGGGTCCTCCACTGCTCTCTATCCTCAGCAGTGCATACAAGTGTGGAAAAACCGTGCCCTGCCCATTCTTTGATGTTATCAGCCCAGGATTTTCTTTGCCTTCCTCTTCTCCGTTTACCTTCGACTGTTCCCTGGAGGATAATTTTCGAAAGGGAGTCATGACGAGTTACATGCCCAAACCAGGCAAGCTTTCGACATTTCCCTACTGACAAAAGTGGTTCTTGATGGCCAGCATAGGTGTTTATTTTCTGTCTAACATAGAGATAATCACCTACCTATACTTAAAACTTAAAAATTTAATAACGAAATTACAATAATTGTGATGTTGGTTCCCAGAGAGTTAATATACTAAGGTTGTTTGTTCCAGAGAATAGGAGCATAGAAGTTAAAACCACTTCATATTAGAGATTTTGAGTCTAGAAGGACTGGAAGGCCTAGCAAGAGGGACAAAATCCGAAGAACGTTTATTTGGGCGCAGCTGGACAGTAAGAAGCTTTCGAAGATATGAGGGTTTGTTACTCTTGATAGATTTGTATGTGAGTGAGAGTTGCCACGTGGTTTGTGCATTGGACGTCCACACTTTCATTTTAAATACCCCCCCCCCCCCCCCCCCCCCAACTCCCTCATGTCCACAGTTGTCCACTTTTTACATACTACCCCCCTCCCCTCTCCTGTGGACGTCTTTTATGAATAGCTCCATACGCCTATCTGGATTCGGGATACGTTCGCCCGATATGTAACATTTTTCTCTGCCGCAGGATCTGCTTCATGAAATCCCATCAGCAGAGTTGTGAAAAATTAAAAGCAACTATTTTACCACATGTAAACTTTGAAGAAAAGATTTCTGTCTACCTCATACACTTCACGAATAAAGTAAATGTTAGGGACCTAACTTGCGGGTTTTCAATGGGAATGCCGTGAAAGTAACTTAATATCTGAGGACCACCGCACTTTTAAGTACCCGCAGGAGAGGGCTTGTCCGAGATGATATCAGACGTAAAAGTCTTTTATATATGGACATGCGCCCTAATATAACCGACTAGGTTGAACGGGACGCACCTCGCCAAAACGAGGCAAAATGTTATTTTAAAAAATTCTCCGAGATGTACCTAGGATTAAAAATGTTTCCCCTTCGATCAGATCTACCAAATGTGGTACATTGGGATCTATCAGTAGAATTTTTTTTTTTTTCGTACGCCCGCTAATACTCGTGGCGAAATCTCAGGTTATTATTAATGTCTAACCTGACATTGATTTTACGTGAGTATCCCTTTTTTTTCTTGTACAGAGACAGGTGTCCCTCGCCATTCAGGCAGATACTCGCTGATTTCGGAGGTACCCATTAGAGCTGGATCGGCTCAGGAGCCGCCAATCCCTGGTCGACGACACTCCTTCAAATGTCCTCGCCAGGTCTCGAGTTAATCCAATCCAAATCCCGGTCGACGAAAAATCCTCAAATGCCGTCGCCCGGGTTTGATCCTGGATCACCCGGTCGCCAGAGCGGTGTGGTAACCACTACGCTAGCGCGGCTCCCAATATATCAGTAGAATAAGATTGACCAGTTGCCGCCCCTGGCACGATGTGTGTGTGTATATATATATATATATATATATATATATATATATATATATATATATATATATATCTTCTTCCGTCCTTAGCCACCGACCGTCAAAGCAGTCAGTGGCCATTACGCCTAGTGGCGTCTTAGGGCAACAGCAGATAGGTTTTCTTTGCCATTGTTTCCCATCACGCCTATTGGCGTCTTTAGGGCAACGGCAAATCAATCAATTTGCTGTTGTTTCCGTAATCGAAGTGACTGGCAAACGGGTGATCAGCCCGTATATATATATATATATATATATATATATATATATCTTATTTTGATATCATTGTCTGTCCCTCCAACTTTATATTACTGCCAAGATATGTGTACGATTCTACATCCTTTAGTGGTGTTTCTTCAAGTTCAACCTTGTTATCATTTCCTGCATTTATTCACATAATCTTTGTATTTTCCCTATGTATTTTCAGGCCCACTTGTTGTGACCTCTGATCGAGAATTTTCATTTTCTCTTGCATCTGATTATGGTAATGGGACAGAAGAGCCAAGTCATCAGCAAAATCCAGATCATCAAGCTGTTTAGTCAGATTCCACTGAATTCCATTTCTGTTGTGTGATGTCGATGTTTTCATAACCCAATCTATTGCTAGTAAGAAAAGAAATGGAAACAAGAGGCATCCCTGTCTCACTCCCATTCTAATCCTAAACTGTTCTGTAAGTTATCCTTCATGAAGAACTCTGCATGTCATGTCTTCATAGGTCTTTCTTATTAAGTTAATGATCTTCATGGGAACTCCATAATGCGTCATCAATTTCCAAAGTGATTCTCTATCTACACTGTCAAATGCCTTTTCATAGTCCACGAATCCGATGTACAGCGGTGAATTCCATTCCAGACTTTGTTCAACTATTATTCTCAATGTGGCTATCTGGTCTGTACAGCATCTGTTTTGTCGAAGACCTGCTTATTCATCTCTCAGTTGCTTGTCTATGGACTCTTTTAATCTCTCAAGGATGATTCTGTTTAATACTTTTCCTGGCACTGATAGTAACATTATTCCTCTATAATTTGTGCACTTTTGTAAATTTCCCTTCTTAGGCAACTTGACCAGATAACTTTCCTTCCATTCTGCAGGTATTTCCTCTCTCTGCCAGACTTTGCCAAGTAGTTTGTATATCTCTGTAGAAGCTGATTTGTAGCTCCTCTTCTGCTGGCTGGATGTCTGGGAGATTAGTTGTAGATAGTCTATTGAGAAGTTCCTCAAAATGTTCTGTCCATCTCTTCATTTGTTCTTGTATATTACTAAGCAACCTCTACACCTCACGGTAGAAGGGGAACGACTAAGTAAGTATATTACTAAGCAATTTTCCATTCTTATCTTTTATGAGGCCATTTGCTTGCTTATATTTCCCTGTTAGCTTCTTTGTGTTGTTGTATAGGTCCCTCATATGTCCTTTGGCTGCAGCTTCCTCTGCTTCCCTTGCCAACTTCCTCTTGTCTCTTTTGATGTTTCTTCTTACTTCTTTATTTGCTTCTTTGTACATTTCATGAGCCTTGGCTTTGGAGCTTCTAGTTTTGCTTGTGATTAAACCTGTTTTCTTGATTTTCCTGTCTTCTATCTTGGTAATGGTTTCTGTTGTTATCTATACTTTGTGCTGATGTTCTCTTTTTCTCAGTACTTCACATATTTCTTCCGTATCTGTTCCATCTTCCAGCTGTTGGAGTACTTGGTATTCGTTGGATACTATGATTGAACATTTTTCTCTTTGTCACATATGAAAAACTGCAGCAAGTTTTCATTCTCTTCCCACGCACCCACCCACCCCCCCCCCCCCCCCCTTTCCCCCACCCCTTTCAAAAGCTTTTTCTTTTACAACAGGAACGCCGGTTTCACAAGTACAATAAACACGTGAGATGTTTGAGCAATTAGCACGGTGAAACAGAGAGCAGAGCATGGCGTAATTGATTCTTTGATCAGGGGAACACACGGGATGAGTCCAGGCGTTTAATAGTTTCTTTGAAGAATCAAGGGGCCGATCAGTCTGAGACGTATATTGGAGTGTTACATTTTCATTGTAATTAAACTTACGAGTTTGAGACGCGGCAGAGGTGGTAATATTTCCTTTCATACAAAAATCGAACGGAAAATTGGCCGGGGTCTGGCAGGAGGTGTGACTTTTGCATTAGAGATAGATGGGAATCTATCAATATATACCATGTCTCTACAATAGCCATTTATCAGTTGCTCAGATATCTATCCGAAACCACTAGCTCGAATATTCTAGTATTTCTCGTACAGAGTGAAAATTATTAGATTTTCGTGGAGTGTTTCATTTTTCTGATTGCAGTAATTTATATTTCTAGCCTTAAGTGATTTAGCGTGTTTAAAGTTGTATTATATTTCACAGAGATTTTCTGTGCTAATTAAATAACTTATAGCTAAATTTTCCAGCCATAAAGTAAATTTAATTACTCGCTAATTTCCCAGTAAGAGATGTTTTAAATTGACTAGTGCATACATTAAATAACTCTACTGACGGCATATATTATTTACTGATATCCATTCTATGTATTTTATGAATGACTAGCGTTCATATCACGTTTTAAATAAACGACAGGTTAAGCTAGCCACGTGTGTTTTAAATCTAATTTATAACAGAGCGGTGAAGAGGTCCTATTTTAACACGTGTTAGATATGATATTGATAATTTGGTTACATACGTAATACCGCTCTTGTCAGTATTTCCCTCACTTAAGGGAGTTAATACCATCGGGTGGCTTATTCCCGACAACAAAGAAGGTACTTCCAAAATCAAAAGCGTCACCACTGCTTGGCCATCTGGCGGAACAGGGTTATCGAAAGGATATGCCTCTGCGTATAAAATTCCACTGTCTTTAGAGGTCTCCACCTTCTCCTTCGTAAGACAGGGATGTTTGTGCTCCCACTGGGCTCCGTGAAGTAGGTACTCTCCTTTTTCACGTACCGGGCCTGATGTGGGCCCCCTTGCGTTAGCAATGATCGGCGCGGGTGGCATTCCCAGAACTAAGTAAGGGCTCCAGAGAATGAAATTATAGGCGGGCCGTGACATTACGGCAGCCTTTATTGTGCCACACACAAATTTGCTCTTAACCTCAATGTTCGCTATGGGAAGGCGCCACGAGGTCCCTCTCCTCAAAACTCCACCAATGTCGACCTTTTTCCCTGTCATCTGCCCGGGCTTCACCAAATGGCGTGCGACTATACTGGGGTAAGTAAGCCCGCTGTCAAACAAACAAGCAGTGATAGTTCCATTCACTTCGGCTGGTCCACTATTAGAGAACAACTCCTCTGACTTGATAGGTTCCCTTTCCTTTAATCTAGGCTGATCAAACCTGAGTACTAGCGGCTTTCTTATGGCCATATGAACTTACGATCACATGAACTTATAATATCATATAAGCATCCAGATATATTTAATGAACTTCTTGCTTTGACCTGTGCGGTCCTTTTTCCTCATTTTTTCATGAGAGAAACCAGAATAGAAACATTAATTATAATATTAACTGGACCAGAACTATTACCAGATTTATTTATATCAATCTCATCAGCCAGCTGTGGCGAAATATATTGTCAGCAACATTTGTGTAACTTAACCTAGTGTATCAGCCAATTGAAGCTAGACACCTAGGAACTATCTATGTTTTATTCATCCTACATCGGCGATCACCACGTATGAACCTTACTCCCACCAACTGAAGGCAGAGATAACTTATTGTAACTTATTGTATCCAGGACAAATTAAATCACCGACTCTAGCGATTCCCGTGAAATTTGCAGTCAGCAATTACGGCGAATCTGGGGCTTGATTTGGCACAACTCAATTTGAACAATACATAGATTGTAAAATTCAAAGACATCGCAGACTCGTGTAAGAGAAGATTCGTCTCTTTTATTCATCTGTGCGACAAGTCTGTAGCCAGAATTGGTGTAAGTTGTGATTTACATTTCATATTTTATTACTAACATGTGAACTAACATGTATATGTATATATTACCAAGTGAATTTTATTGTGTGAAACTCGCTATTAGATGTCAAAGTCGTCTGAGGCTGGCAACCTCAGCGTATAGAATGAGGATTCATGAACCACCACTGCACGGGCCGGTGATTGCTTTATTGATAGTTTCGTAAAGAGAACTAAAAGCATAAAGTAGTTCCAGGTTCCCTATGGAGCAGGGAGGGAAAGATGAAAAGAAATGATGTCCATTCTAAGCATAAGACTTACATTTTCAAAGCAGTGTAAATGTTCCTATAAACATATTCACTTTAAAATTAATGTAAGGTTTCACGCTTTAAACCAGTGTAAATGTCCATGGGAAAATATTCATTTTAATTAATAGAAGTTTCAAACTTTTCCACAAGTGTAAATGTAAATGAAACCCGAATGAATTTATATTGTGAACACTTTTCAAACAGTTGAGATGTAAATGTAAAACATATTATATCTGGACGTTTGATCTTTTTCATTTAAATGCAATGTAAAGCTAAAGCTATTCAGTTTAAATGTAAGGGAAGTTTTATCCCGAGGGATTAAATTTAATTCTCATCGAGGGTAAACTCTGAGTTAAGTGGAATGGTGAAAAAGAAGAAGGGGGGGGGACACATAATTGTGTCGGTGAACGCCATACTCAGAAGAGCGTTCTTTTCTATTCTTCTATCACAGTTATTGGTGGTACCAGCAGAACGTACTATTTATGGAACAAGACGGGATCAGTGGCCTACGCTATAAGACACAGGACACCGTGTAGACTTTCCTTGAAGTTTCTTGGAGACGAGCTACACCCGACAACTTGACCAGAGACGAATGATTAGTGTGAAAAGACAGAACCGTCATTGGCAGCTAAGTTCAAATATATGCTGCCACTTGAACTTCTTAATCCTTTTCGAAATCCCAAAACACGAGGATGATAGCTTTTCTTTATCCATAACTATTCAAATTAATTTCAAACTGTTAAACCTAAAGTGATTATTAAATTTTGTTATTTGTAATGTTACAAATTTAACTTCGATTTAATCCTTTTAAAAGTACTACATGTTTGTCTCAGTCAAAGTTACTAAACCCATACTTTAAACAGAGCTATACTTGAATAAGATAATTCCACTGATTAACTCAGCGGTGGGGGCTTAACGAGCTGATAAATAAGTGCTTAAATTCTTCACAAAAGTGGTAGGCAGGTTACAGAATTAACGTGCTTAGCGACAGCCAGTATTGTTTTCGCTTACCTGAATTTCTTGTGAAGACTCCCATGTGATAGAAGCTTTACTACTCTTCTATCTACATTTCTGCCAAGAGTTATCTTGTGTACAAATAGACTCCATTGAAGCCTATAATATATACTCTTGAGTTTTGTCATTGTTGGACCACTACTGCAAAGCAGGGGAGGCAATACCGTCACAATGACCATCCCTCTTTTCTCCAGCTCTTCCTTCCAGACTTGCAGGTTGGATTGGAGATGTGCCTCTGATTTAGCAATCAGGGCAACATCATCAGCAAATGCCAGCTCTGAAATATAGACCTGTCTCATCTTCCAGTACCCCACTGAATACTTTCTTGTTCTCTCCTTACATGCCTTGATGACATCGTCCATGAGGAGTATGAAAAGATAAGGTGACAGGATATCACCTTGTCTTACACCAGTGGTGGTCCTGAACTCTTCTGACTTATGGTTTACTGTCCTCACATAATTTCTGCAAGACTTGTAGAAGCTCTGCATAGCATGAATCAGAGGTGCTGGAATGTTCTTCCTTGCCAAACAGTCCCAAAGTTTCTCCAGGGGACCCTGTAAATGCCTTTTCCAGATCTATGAAATAAAGATGGACCTCACTCTTATATTCAAGGGCCTTTTCACTCAGCTGTCTGAGTGTGAAGATTAGGTATTGAGTACTTCGGTTAGTGTCGCAGAGAGATTTATGATTAATAAATTTCTATATCTTTTCTTTATTCTACCTGTGTCTTCTACTTTATTATCGCTCTTTTATCCTTTCTTTTTTTTTCGCATTCGTCTGATTGTGAAAAATAAAAACTCTCCCATTCATACCTTCGCCTGTCTCTTCTTATTTAGCAACGTTCTTTTATTGCTGTTTAGCTAAGTTCTTGAGTAGACCGAATAGTGTGAAATTCGTCTCGACAGACATGTGATGGCAGACATATCGTCTAGCATTTTCATCTGACACGGCGCTCTTGGTTAAGTTTCTCGGTGTTAGGTGTGAGAAGGCGCCAACATGCATCGCGGGGAAATGACCATAGGTAGCTGCAAGTGTGAAATGCGTCTGGCAGTTTCAGTGCCATCGTCTGAGTTTTATGTAGGTGTTAAGACGGGAACTATTTCGGGTTTTCGAGAATTAGGAAATCATTTCTTTTCATAAGATATAAACCCCAGTAGTTAGACTTCAGGCATTCAGTACTCCTAAGTTGCAGTAGACGGATCGCTCGTGCTAGAGAAATAAGCTTGTATAGCGAAGTTCTTAGTTTTCTCGTCGATTTTTGCTGAGCTTCTAGAATACCTATCTAGTGAATAAATTCTAGTTTCGTGGTGATTGCCGTAGTTCTGTTTGGAGGTAATATTATATCTAGTATTTCGTGAGTGATTTAAGTGGTAAATCGCCTATTTTATTTTCATTAGTTAGATTTCTGTGCAGAGGGATTAAATTATAAGTATGTTATATTCTCTAGTTACTGCGTTACAGTGGAAAGCAGAATAAATTATTATTTCTAGCTTAAACTCATGCAGCTGTAAATAAATTTAATTAAATTGCTAGTAATCAGTCGAGAATATTTTAAACTAACTTATAACTGCACCGATTCATCATTGAGTATTGACGAAATACGTATGTATTTCTAATTCATGATGATTTGTTTTTATGAATATTATATTTTACGCGAGGATAGGAGGTGTGTATAATATTGTGGTTAAGTATTTTGTACTTTTCTCTTCCTTATACAGTTTTTGGTCAGCCCAACTTTTACCAGCGGTTTTAGTACAACTGAGAGAAGAAACATTTTTATCTTTAACCACGTGGGTTTACAAGTTAACACCTGTCTGGCAGGGTGTGTGCCTCCAGAAATAGACAGAGTACAAATCTTACTAACGGTTTTAAAGACTAAATGCCTGTACTGTGCCTATTGAGCCAGGTTATATTAGTTCACAAACTATCATGTACATGCAGCCCTGTGGCGAGAAAAATTACAAAAACATTAACATTCCGACATTTTGACTAATTGTGGTGTGACCAATAATTATCTATTGAGAGAATTTACCAACCGGTCATCTTCCTAAATAAGGGAAACCTCGTGATTCTGACACTGTGTGCCTGCTTAAATCTAATTCTTACCTGAACTGAGTAAATTGACACTAACTTAAATCTGTAAAGAAAACTATCGCATGAAGAGGACTCTCCCCGGACCCATTGGATGAAACCAAAAAAAATCTGCAGAGCTGGGATCCGCTTCATCAAAAAGACAGACAGATTAAACGGTGTGTGTGTACTAACGTGCGCCAGACGGCGAACACCAGCAAGATTTTAGGTAAGAAAAGTGAGACAGGGGCCCCTGCTGAAAGAACAGAGTGAAAGCTGAACGATTGATTCTTTTCATTTTTATTTTCAGGCACCCACTGTTTTGTCATTTCATTTATACAAAGATTGTTGCAAATGACATTTTCCTCTTAGGATAGATTAGGGTATACATTCTGTTCTCAACTTTAGAGGGAAATCTGAGACTATAGTGTATATATCCGTGACTCTTTGGGGCTATCACTTTTCTTCTAACAGGATCGTGGGCTAAACATCGAGGGAAAAGATTACACCTATGGGTCTATTATACTTGTAGTAATTCATTTTTTTTCCTCTAACCAGCGGCACTTGAGCTTTCCAGCTCTTTTGGCCCAATGACATGTCATTGCGAGGCTGGGGGGTCAGTGGACTTTCCTTCCAACCCGGTCAGGAGCTTCGCTCCTTCCCATCCACACGGGATTTATGTGCAGGAGCCGTTCAGGTTATTCAGTCAAATTTCCGGTCGTAAACATTCCTTCAAACGCTGATGCCCGGGTTTGAACCATGAAAACCTGGTCGCCAGTACAACGCGGTAGCCATTACACCAGCGCGGCTCCCGAAGTAGTAATTCATTACCTTATATGTATTTTCTATGCTTGATATTAACATTTATGTGTTGTGGTAAAAGTTTCCTTATGTTAATAAATTTACATAAACTTTATTCAAACGTGTCGGTCAGCTCGTTCCAAAATATCTATATTTCATTGTTATAGTTTTTCCACGTCTGTGCGTCTAACTGTCGTCACTTATGTGTGTGTGTATGTGAGTGGAGATATATATATTTAATATATATGTTTTAGACTGTCTGACTCCTCTAGATCTGTTGTAGAAGATAGGCTGAAAGAGAGGGAAAATTCTCAATTTCAGGGACAGACTCTATTAATTTCTCCATCTCACTCGTGGAAATCTATTTCTATTATTATCTCTCACTGTTGCTATCGCTTATTCTAATCTATTCAGAAGGGACCAACCCAAGTCTTAATTCCCCTATCAAAAATCTACGACAGTTAGCTCGGAATCCGCACTGGACCTCATCCAATTGTGGCTCAGCTAGGCGTCGGAGTCTCTGCTCTAGGATTCTAGAGTAGATTTTACCAGAGACACTGAGAAGGGATATGCCTCTATGGTCTCCACATTGTCGATTGTCACCCTTTTTGAAAATTGGTGTTATGATGGCAATTTCCCTATCCTTTGGTATGGTCTTGTTGCACCACATTGCCTGTAGGACCCTTAAGAGTAATAGGTCGCCTGATGCTCCCATGTACTTAACCATTTCTGGTGTTATACCATCATGCCCTGCTGCTTTGCCCATCTTGATTTTCTCCAATGCTGCCTTCAGTTCTTCCATCTTTATGTCATCTTCATCACTATTTGTTTCCTCTTCTGTGCTAGTGGTTATCATTTCTGATGCTTGACCTTGCTCACCATCAAGGATATTTAATAAACTTTTGCCTCGTTTTGGCGAGGCGCGTCGTGTTCAACCTAGTCGGTTATATTAGGGCGCATTTCCAAATATAAAAGACTTTAGGTCTTGAAACATGATTATAAGGAAAAGAAATTCCATAGTCTCTAAGGCCAATATCAATAAGCTGATCATTATTAAAAAAAATAATAATAATTGAGTTTGAAAAGGAATTTAAAAAAAAAAAAACCATCGTATTAAAAAAACATTTATGCATCATGGAAGAGGATACACCATAAACACTACAGGCATTAGGAAACACCACACCAAACGCCAGAGAGTTTGTAGCCTATAAAAACAACTAATAGTAATGTACTATTCAGAATAAGGATCACTATATACCCAAATTAGAACCCATATGGAGTTAAACTGGGTATTCCATGCATAAAATAAACACCATTTTGTGCATGGTCAGAAAATCAATCAGTCAATCAATAACGTATCGGTGATCCAACGTGATCTTGGAACACTCTATCTCCGGCTGTCTTACTGCCATGTTGTTGTTCTGACTAATTTTGCTGTTGTCTTTTCCATGAGTACTTAGTTTATTGTGTCCTCTACCCACCGTAGAGTACATTCCACTGCATTTCATGGCCATAATGACATGCGTTGTATGTGACCAATCAATCTTCATCTCTTTTGTTTGATATCGACGTCGATAACTTCCTATCCGTTCTTTAATGTATGTGTTTCTCATTATGTCTGCCAAAGTTACACCCAGTAATATTTTTAAGGCTGAAAACACAAGCCACCACTTCTCTATCTGAATGACGTAGTGCATAGTCGGTACGTGTGTTGTTCTGTTTTCGTATTTCATATGTGAGAAAGGTACACACTGCTGGTCCGTGTAGTAGTCTAGGCGTATGATTATTATCCTAGCAGATCATACAGCCATTCGTAAAGCTATCAACTTTTCAGGGATTCAGTCCCAAGAAATATTGTAATGAAATATGTTCTGAAAATTGGAATTGACATACGAGGAGAGCAAGATTAAATAACGTTCGGTAACGTGCACAAAATTTAGCGTATGTGACATAATCTAGCTTCTGAAATTTTCAAGCTATATTTTAACGAGTAAGTCACCCGCCAAAATATGGCGGGAAATAATTATGCTCTGCGTTTTTTTTTTTTTTTTGCTTCAAGTTCTCATGACCGCTTTAATTCTCCTGTGGTCATTTATCTAGATGCACTGGTTATGAAGCTATGGAGTAACGCTATTTAAAACATGGCATGGGGAGAAGTGAAAAAAAGGGTCAATGATCTCTAATTTTGACTAATTAATTAATAGCTGCTTTATCACAACATGTTTTGTAAATGTACGGATATATTTTAAAAAAAAATCTTGCCTTGGTACATAATACAATACATACACAAACAAATCAAAACATTCAAATTATTCAACATTCTATTTCTGTATCTTCGAATCATTATTTAAGGCATTATCGACTTGAGCGACTAAATCGGCCGAGTTACTGCTCATGTAACTAACTCTATTCTTTATTCACATTCAAAAGAAATACTAATGGCAGAATTTCTAGACGTTGTATCCAAAATGAAACAACCGTCATTACTAAGGATGCGAACAAAATGCGCTTTATTTCAACGGACACACAATTTAGTTCCCATCTCGAAAAATGTGCCATGAGAAAGATTGCAACTTTGGTGGGAAAATGGGACAAAAGTGTTATTGTTGAACAGAATCGACATCATTGCACTCCGGGCAAACCCATAGGTGCTCAGTCTCCCTCAGTATATGTCGAACAGTTTGAATGCTAACTGTTCCTGTAGCTCGCTGGTTATAAACACGACGGATGCATTCTCTCATTCGTCCATCTCTGCTAACATGAGGTTTGATGCTAAATTCCAAGAGTCTTAACCTTGATGAGTTATTTATTGCAGTGTCATTCTCTAACAGGTAATTATTAATTGTTCTCAGTATCTCTCCGTATCCATTGTCCCCACTGTTGGTGCTCTTAATGCTAGTCTGTCAGCTCTCTCATTACCTCGCATTCCTGCATGACCAGGACAGTAGATCCACGCCAGCTCCTGTAGATTCAAAGCTTCTGTTGAGGTTTTCCATTCATGCCGTAGCCAACCATTTTTAACCTTTCTAAACATGGACTGAGAATCTGACACAATGACTGCCTTTGTTACTGAAGTTTCAGTTAGCCACTTTAAGGCTGCAGTAGCTGCGTCTACCGCCATTCTCATGCTGGAAGTTGTTATCTTGTAAGCCCCGCTAAGTCCGGCGACGATTCTGCCCTTTATCCTAGCAGAGAAGCCCGAACCTGAGTTCTCACCACGGATCAAAGACCCGTCAATATAAACAATGGCATCATTATCCCCGGCATGGTCAAGTATCAGCTGATTAATTTCCAGTTCCGCTTTCCCATTGCCCCACGTTCTACACTCTCTGCCAAGGCTGATGATGACTTGCTGGTAGTTAATCCAGTTCTCATCTGACTTATTCCACTCTTCCCCTTGGAATATATTTTCAACTGTGGTCACCTGCTTGATCGTTGTTTCTGCCTGTGCCATCCATGACATTCCCCTCTTTATTTATGCTGCCTTGATGTCAGCTATGTTTCCATGCGGGGGAGGGGGGGGGCTGTTTGTCTGTGGTTACTCGCATATAGGCTTTTGCCTGGGACATCCCATATCTGGATCTAATCGACAGCACTCCAAGCATGTACCTCACTGTCATAATAGGGGTTTCACGCTATAAGCCCGAGCATCCCTTTATTTTGAATGCGTTATAGTCGTTCACATTGTATTACCGACAGCGTTAGTAGACCTAGCCCATACTCAATGTCTGATATGACAAGCTGATGATAAAGAAGAAATATTAATCTCTGCTCCAGATGCACAGCAGGCATTACTTTCAGGGCTGTCAAATCTCTCCTGTATTTCTGTATTTCAACATGGTACTTATTGTCGTGAGTGTGCAATTTTAGAGTATTTGTCGAGTAAGACAACTTGAGTGAACTGCAAGATTTATAGAGAAAAACAGATAAGGTGTGATATTAGGGAGAACTTAAGATAGCCTGGAAGAAGATCTATTAAAGCTATCTCTGTTTCCAAGCCCCACAACGCACTTATGTATTCTTAAGTATCACCCGCTCTCTCTTCTTTCTCACAGATAGCTAGAGAAATAGTAAGAGCGTACGCAGTTACTTAATAATAGATACGGATGAAGGTCGTGAACAGCGCAATAACAAAAGGTTAACATTTATTAAAGTTCTCTTTAACTTGCATAGAAAAGAAGATACAAAAAAATCTCAGCAAACCATAACTGATCAAATAACAAAGTTAACAATTACATCAATTCATACATCAAGGGAAAAAAAAAAAACAACTAGTAGGCCTCCGACAGAGAAAATAAACAAAGAGTTAACAATCCTTCCGCTTCTGTGGAAAAATGCAAAATAACTTAAGTCGGTGTCTTTATGTCTCTGCTCATAGCTGGGGTTACGTTATAAATCCACTGAAGACGCTATCCATGCGCCGTGTTCACACAAAAAACAAGAAAGGCTGCGGATTAACTTTGTCTATATTCTGACCACTAATACACTCAGGGTCGTACTGCCCAGAAGACATAACAAATTGAGGTCAACTCTGGGCAACCTTCTGTATTGGCGCTCTTATCCGGCGCGGCGAATTACAATAGGCGTGCCTCGTATATGGTACTGGATGCGTAATCCGGTTGGGTCTGGGTTGAGACCTTATTGTGACTGAGCACTCCGTTTAAGCACACTGTAAGATACTTTCAATTAGGCTGGTGATGCTGTGCTGATTGACATCCTGGATGCCACTATGCTCTGACTTTTAATAAATTGCCGAGTAGGAAACCACTACTGCACAATACGTGACGTCAGGCAGCGGTCGATAGATCTACACTGCGATGAAATCGATATTCAAGCTGTTCTTCACCCGTTTAACGGGGTTATGCGAAGTGGGTATAGTTGCCAGGCAATTTGACATTCGTCTTGCTGAAAAACGTTAGATAGGAGGGAGAATATGTGCGTTCCCTCATCTTGTGTTTGTAGTCAGCTGTTTTTAGCAGTGGGGTACCTGAAACTAAGACCAAATAAACACCCGTTACCTCAAGCTAAATAAAATCATAACTTTAATGTTATACTACAGTAAGTGTTTTATTATTGCTAGGCTAGTCTCTGTGCTGCTCTTTCCACATGAGTTGTCCTCCTGTTAATTCCACAATATCAATTCTCAACATGCATCCCGCATAGGCTAACATATTTTGTACATACATGTACATCCGAGCATGTGCTCTGACAGAAAAAATCGACTCAATGTCCTCTTCCAACTCAACATATGGGTTGTCCAACCATGTAGTCCCCGTTGAGAGGATGTACTATTTAGTTTACATCATTACGTGAATTTACAGAACATATAAGCACTAGATACATTACACAATTAAACTGATTGCGCCCCGTGGAGTCGATACACCAAAGGGAAGAGTAATAACCTTCCAAAATTGAATACATACAAGTGCAAGGTTTATGCTATTATGATACATTGTGACTTTACATGGTACAGGATTCTTTCGCTGGCCAGTGGTTAACTTTCTAGACTGCCTGGTAAGTTATATCTAAACTACCCAATAGACATTCTATGGTTCCACACCCTGCCATGAGACGTTGCTCCCAAAAAATAAATGACTACCTCCCACAATTCAGTCGTTATAGCGAACACAGTCACTAGTCAGATTTATATGAATAATTTACCCAACTGTAGTTCCCCAAAAGTAATGTCAGCTTAAGCTTACCATTTAACCCATTATAAACACTAACAAAACTATGAGGCTCTAAACAGATTAAGCATCTGTTAGCTTCAGTTGTTGACTGCGCTACATTGGCACTGAATAAATTACTAAGGAGTTGTCACAGAAAAAACCCGCAAATCACTGCTATCAGTTATATGTACACTAATAACTAAGCATGTATGATATGGCAAATGTCTACTCACCCCGAGATACCCAGAATTTTAGCAATACGGTCGAATCTTAAGCTCACAGCTGCCAGTTTTAACCTCGGGTCCAGTTTGTGAACGAGTGTAAAGACAGTTAAAATCTATCAGGCTATATAGTCCAGAAAGGGACGCTGACCTGGCCATCTGCGTTCACATGCTTTGTGCAGGTGTTCGGGTTGCTCCGCTTTCTAGCGTAACCCCGAGTAATATAAACATTTGTCTAGAATCTATATCAGAGACACAAAAATTCCCTGTAATTCCTAACATTACCCAGCTTCCAAATGGTTGACTGTCTGCGCCACTCAGCTCTAAGAGACCCTATTAAGGCTGCCGCCCGTAAGTCGGCTAGAGTGGTCAAAACACTATTACGTGTGAGGACATTACCCGGGGCTGGAGTCCTACAAACATGCTCGCAGGTGTGTCTTATGCAATGTTATCGTATGCTGACGAGCGCTGGCTACTGAGAACCGAGTAATGGATTCATAATGAGGGCTAGAAACGAAATCAAAAGCTAGACACGCCTTGGGGTGGGGGTTAGGGGGCAGAGCGAAAAACAATTTATAAGACTACGGCCGCGATAGAAGAATTTAAAAAAACTAAAGTTCATGTAGCCGGTAAGAGTAGAACAATTTAAAGAGTAAGGCCAGGAGAGGGGCTGGAACGGATTAGAAAACTCAAATTTACTGTCATTATACGATAGCCCGTGATCCAATGTAATTCCAAGGTATTTCAGCTTTTCTTGCCTTTCAATTTTCTGTCCATTGAAAGTAATATCTGGAGAATCTGTTTTCACTTTGGAGTTGCTTAAGGAGCACCACATTCTTGTTGGGATTGAATTTTGAGCCGGTTTCCTCGCACCAGTTAAACACCTCCTGTAGTGTTCCATGTATGCTATTAACCTTTTCCTGTCGGCCAGAGCCAGTTCTGTAAATGAGTATGTCATCAGCAAAAGTTAATGTTTGTCCCAACCCGGTTGGCAGAATGGTAGCTGCTTTTGCTGTACAGATATTAAACAGCACCAGTGTTACGGTAGTTTTATTGATATCGTCTGCTAGAATTGGCAGTGCGCATTTTTAGGGTCAATGGAATTAATATAAATGGATGTTTATACTTCGCGAATTAATGAACGCGAAATACACGGTCAAATTATGACGTGTTCGCGTCGATAAGGTCATGCTTCGTGACTTAGTTACTGTACCCTTGTTACGTTGTCCGTCAAGCCGAACGGTCGTGTTTTTACCTCCTTCCACTATTGGGCTTTGCTAATAGTCATAATTATGTAAAGTGATACCAGGACTCAGGGTCAGTCCAGATAATAGTATATACAAGTGAATTTATAAGGTTACTAATTAACCTGTGTTAAGGAAGGATATTTAATAAGTAATTTGATTATATCGTCAAGACATCATGCGCTCACTTCTGGCTGTTTGGATCCCAGTAGCGCATGTACATAGCCATGATGGTCTGTCGACATGATTTCAATATGACACGGACGGATATGAATATATATGCAAGTAAATTCTAATTAACTGTATGTAAATATTGTACCTGTATGACTGTCTTCGTGTGTGAACTGTGAATAAACCATGGACTCTAACTTGAAGACTTATCTACGTCGATACGTTGCGGATGTGTGGCTGCATTGACAATGTTGATTAATATTACCTTGAAGAACTCTTCCAATGAGAAGACTTATAATATCATAATAAGCTCCGAAAGGAACGAATGTCTTCTTGGACAGCCAACACATAATGAGTCCATATAACGGTGACCCTCATTGAAGATTATAACCGAACAAAGCACGCATTCGCGATGGAACAAATACTGAACCAGCTCAGCCTTATCAGCCCCTTATCCCACCCTTATCAACCAGTGATAGTGGAGAACCATGTGGTAGTCCCGAACACATGCGCATTGGGTCTGATGTCCTTGTTCTCAAGCGAAATGCCACTGATCTGTCAGTTAAGGCAGCTGTCATCCATCTTGTTAGCCAAGGGTTAACACCGCAAGCCATCACACAGTTCATTAATGTTTCAAAGTTCACACTGTTATAAGCATCCTCTAGGTCGATTGCTACAGCAATCGTTTCTCGTTTACCATGGAACCCCTAGTAAACACCATAAGCAAAAGTTCCAGCGTTACCCCATGTTACTTTCATGGACCTATAGCTGCCTAGAGTATCAGATAGGATCTGTGAATTTTCGAGGTGATTCATTATTTTCCGTGCTACTATCTCTTCAAGTAGTTTACCGTAGACATTCTGCATTGTAATAATTCTATAGCAGCAGAGAAGTGTGGAGTCTTTACCAGGTTTAGGAAGTGGCCGCAGGTAACTATGTAGCCCGTTTTCCGGCACCTTAGCATTCAGTATTCTGTGTTGAAATCATTCACCACATTCTTAATGCCCGTATATCGAGCTGTTTTATGTGCGACAAAGGTGACGACTGGGTAAGGCAATTCTTTATCTGGGAAATTAAACCAGCGAGTTATCATCACTCGTAGTACAATTCTCGTAGTAAGATCGTATATTCCCCATCCTTACAGAACCAGAAACAACAGCAACTCTCGCAAAACAGAGCTGACAATTCTCTTCTAGGCGTGACCAGGTCACCATGTTTCGACTACGCACCGGACACAGCAAGCTGAGATACCATTTATACCACAAGTACATAATTGGTGCAACAGATCTCTGCACCTGTGGCACCAGCCCAATGACTGTGACTGTTGATGATTTGAAATCTCGTTGATCGTAATTTGGGTTCAGATCACAACACTACAGCAGACCCACGGTTGTTTTGTCAATGTCTTGAACATCAAACTCTCTCTATTTTTTCTATTAAACTGTAGTACGCTCAACATCAGTACGACTTGAACAGATGATGGTGATGTTTATTTACAAGAGAGGTGCATGAGATGCTACTTGCATCTTGACACAAAAACTTTCAACAGCAACTATTTTCTTCAGTCTTCTAAATGAACAATATAAGCTGGCTGGTACAACTCAATGATGTGACCATAGTTAACAATATTTCTTCAGTTATGTCTCTCCTTCTATCAGACTACTCTACTGTGGCTGTTTGACCTAGCCATTTGAGAACCCTTGTTGATTCGTCTTGTTCCCATCTGATACATACTAAAAAATGTATCTCGGTTTTTCCTTAACTGGTAAACAGCAGTTAACATTTGGCTTATCTTGATATAGACACTGGCCTGACCGCCAGGGATGTACATTTACCAAACTCTGCTGTCCTTTTCTCTAGGCTGTCTACTATAGTTCACTTTACTGTCTACTGTATTTGACTTTACTCTTGACCGTCTACTATAGTTCACTTTACTATTGGCTGTCCACTGTATTTCATTTCACTTCCCTTTTGACTGTCTACTGTAATTCACTTTACTCTTGACTGTCTACTGTAATACACTTTACTCTTGACTATCTACTGTAATTCACTTTACTAACAGTTCATTTATAGTCTTGCAAAACTCAACATACCTGATATTTCGAATACACACATTTCTCTCACTTGGAAACACTGTCATCTCGTTCTCAGAATAAATAAACACTGTGTTAGGGGTTTTTTGTTGCTATTGTCAGGATTAATGACGTTGTGGACTTCTATCTTTGGAATGAGTCAGAATTGATACTGACATAGTGGCCGTTACATATCCCCCTGCGTGGATTCATGTTCATCTTGAATTAAAGTTTTATTATTTTCATCATAATCGTTGCTTACTTTATCTTGCTTCATTATTGTTGAGAGTTCTGTATTCTATTATATTAATATTATGTTTGATCTAGTTGCGTGTTCAAATGTATCTACTCTGTATTTTTAAGACGGTGACATGTAGATTTGAATGACATTTCAAAGACATTCCAACGGTTAGACTCCAACGAATGTTATTAACTGAAGCACGCACGGTCGTAAACGATTGATATATATTTAATAATCACGTTCACAAACAGTTCATGTGTAACACAATACTATTATTCGTTCATTGTTCAAATTTGCTTCTATTCTGGCTAAACGAAGAACTTAGGTTTCATTTTCGACCTAGTTCCTAGAACTCATAATGACTATACATCTTTACACAGTTATTCCTTCATGGAAAACTCTACATCAGATTTACCAATCTGCGTCTATGTATCTCTCGTCGATATGACTTGATTCACATTTGAATCTTGTATTTATATTATATTTTTCCTTTGGCTTTCCAAGCCAGGATCATCTGGCATATTATCATTTTCGCACTTATTCCATCTTGGACGACCGAGTCCTTAAATTGCTTTTATCACTAAAGCGTTCAATTGGCAGGCACCTGTAATTATATTACACTGTGGTGAATATAAATTCACTTTAGTTAAACACTTTAACTACGGCTTTTCCAAAGCCTTTTTAAAATCTCGTCTACAACTACACTTTATTAGTGTGGGTATACCACATATCTTTTAAACACTGCTGTCAAGCCCAAAGGCTACACACCGAATCCTCTTGTAACTATGTGTTGATGCGTCATATAGTATGCGCTCTACGTTTCATTCTACCAATGAGGGGTGCTTCTTGGTGCAACAATCACCCTGACTAAAATAAACCTTGCCATGACAATTTCACACCATGGAGCGACCCTCAACAACTGTCATATACAAACGTGGCAAATATAGAGATAGACGTCTGGATGATAGTACAGCTTTTCTGCCACCGCAGAAGCAGCCACTATGCATTGGCTTATCAACCGATGGAACTTCTACTCCCTACCACATCAAGAAGGCAACTCTATCACATCTAGAGGCTAACTCTATCACATGTCGGAGCAAACTGATTTAATCTAACACGTCGATTTACAACGACGACTATGTTCGAACATTCCAGAACACTTTTCCTGACAAACAACGCACCCCTCAATTAAACACGTGAATTACGACCACCTATCTGATAAATAGGCTTTTTGATTGATATACTGCTTTCATAAGGTTATACTGGACACATAGATGAATGCTCTCCTGATGTAGAATGAATGAATTGTGGTGTTGTGTGTCAATCCCAATGTTACTTGTATGCCTCTGTTAGAGCTGGGCACACAGTAGAATGGTCAACTCGTTCCGACACAGTGTTAAGTATTTAGGTCACCTTGTCCGTCAAGTGTTGAAGCGCTGACAAGGGACAGTGTTTACATGGAGTGAGAATGTAGATGTAATTTACGCGAATGGGTGTACAGTTCGGTTAAGTTGACAGGTCACTCACTCAATCATAGCTTGAAGTCAATAAAGTGTAGACTACTGCTGACGTTTCATACATTTAATAATGGACGCACTCTGACATCACAGATACAGTCACTTGAACAGGTTGGCAAAAAATCATCGTATACTTGAAAAACGGGTGACAACATCAGATGTACATTCAGGTAGCATGTAAATACAATGGAACGATAGTAGGCAAGCACTCAATATTCTGGTTGTCTATCGTCCCATGCTTCAACTGACTAATCGCGTCAGTTGAGGTGGATACATAATCATCAACAATGGTTCACTGTCAGAACCTTCTTCTGGCTAAGTTTCTCAAGCCGTAAATTCATCAAATGTTTATGGCAACAATCTTAAACCACAGTAGTGGGTTTCCATAATATATAGATCTCTGTACCATCATCAGATAATAGGACCTTTTCTGTTCTCCGACGATGATCCGCTTAGGGAAAGGCGGGATCCAAGATGGCTCTCATCCGTGAGCTTCGCTCACCCAGAATGAAAAATTATGAAGCAGAATTAATTCGTTATTCATACATAAATATCCTCATTGGGCTTCTATACATTTCTGCTATCAATAAGGCTGGTTACATCAAATATTCTAGTGCTGCTAGATAACACGTCATCTTCATCTGTAGTCAATAATCCTAGATGTACGATAATACGTCTGCCCATCTAGGCTTTAGCAAAAAGTTCAGCAAAAAAGGTTTTGGTTTTACCTTGCTTTAGGAAAAAACACACTAGCGAATAACGCACGCCATTCCTTGGCGTTAATAATGAACATTGGGAGAATCTCTGATACTACAGTCGTACAGAAAAAACAATCTCCTTCCTAGAATAAATCACAGAGACCAATCTTCAGACTTTCTAGTCGAACAGCCCAGTAGCGACGACATGACAGCACCTTCTTGTCGACCCCCCAAATCGACGCATGCGCAGAAAAATGCCTTTGATCCCGAGTTCAGCTCAAAAAATAGGCCGACATAGAAATACCACGATACAAAGATATAAGACCGAATCACCTTAAATAGTCAAGGAATAAATATAAATTCGGGCCATAAACATTTTAAGCAAGACCAATCTGTTTTCTGGCCATACCAGAAGCAAACTGACGTAAATCTACTATTCATACGCCAGATTGAGACACAAGAATAGATAACCCATATAACCGAATACAACATCGACCAATCAGGGTTCTGTCCCTTAGACAAAGAATCATTGATTCTCAAAAAAAAAATACTTTTCATCAGACAAATAGTTATACTTTACATTTGTATGCCTACCAACAGTAATCTGTGCGTCACAGACTACCACACAAAATAATCTGTGTGCAACAGACTACCACACCCCCCGGGAAAAAAAATGAAAATCATTTTTTTCCCATCTGAGAGCAACATACAATAGGCTCCCAACGCACGAATAATGCGCAGATGACAAATATCAGCCATTTATAACGCCAAATTAAGGCAAAGTCGAAGTATAGATCGACCTGTGAGAATATATCTCAACATCTCAGAGAAAGTATTTCTCTAAGTATAAACATTTCCAGGGAGGTGTCACCAACGCATACTACAATAATGGCAATGACACAATGCATACAAAAATTGCAATCACAATTTTATATTAAGTACCATAAGTTCATGATTGACAAAAAGAAAAGTCATCAAAAGAGTAGCGGTGAATATACATTAGTGAACCGCTAAGTGTTTATACAATCACTGTATCATATATTACAAATGTGTACATATTTTGATATAGAAAAACGAACTGTTGTAAAGTTAGACATATTAAGAAGTCCAAGATTTAACATGGAAGCGTTACAAAACGTTTTGTGCATGTATTTTTGCGCCCTTCTCTCTGTCCTTCATCGTCCTATTATTTGGCATATTTTATGTCCTACATTTTTGCCTAGCCGCTCCTACACGTATTTACGTTTTACCAGGTGAACTGTAGTATTATCGATGTTAAACTAATAAAACGTTTATCACTTTAGTCGTCTAGCCACTTTTGATAGAGACGATCTGTGTTGACGCAAGATGGTAGCGCACGATCGATGAAAAGAAAGCCAGATTGCCTGTCTAAGAAATCCGTCTGTGAAATTTACGCAAACACAGGTGATAATACGTAATCGTTTCCGCTGGGCCATCTCTGTGTAAATATTACCTATAATCGGTCTGGGGACAATATAATGGGAAAGTATCAGCCAGGAAAAAAGTTCACAGGTTTGTTTGTGAGTTTGCATAAAGATGCAATCGGAAGTATTACTGCCTTATTAGAAAGAGGTCACGTGTTGGAATTTTAAAATTTGATATTTTAAAATACGCGGTGGATATTATGATTTAACACCCCGAATTTTATAGTTATAAAGAGCTTACCATTGGCTTGATTTGAGAGCCGGAATAGACTTTAACTGTCATTGGAAAGTTGGTCTAAAAGTAATCTGGGACTTGACCTGAGAAATGGAAATATAATCTAACGAAATCGGAGTCACAAATCCAACTGCATCGCCACGTCAAGCTAGCAATTCACCAGAGCCAGAGAGAAGGGTCGGACAAAGGATTCCAAAATTATAAGTGACAGATCGAAGTATTTGGGCAACTTTGAAACTTAAAAGTAAACCCGCATTTTTAAATACAAAGACTGGAGACCTAAGGAATCAGATCACCCGCCATAAGAGGTATACTAAAATTCCCCAGACCAAGTGATTCGAAAGCATCTAACCTAAGTTGCTGTGTCCAGTCTAACTGTGCCAGGAGATTGTGTTCCCAAAAGTTACTTTGAGGTAAGTGTAAACATTTATTTTATAACTGTGAATTTGACTTTTTTTCCTTGCTAAGTGGATTTATATGAGGCTGGCAACCTCAACATATAAAAATAGTATATTCATAAACCACTACAGCAAACCTTGGTGTTTGTTTTGTGTTAATTCGCTCAGACACGCGAAAGCAGCAGCAACCTCAGACTCCGAATGGAGCAGTGATGAATGATGATTACATCCCATGTGCATCAAGTGTATAGTATCATTTTGTGAAATATATTTACCTTGTTAATTGTAATTCAAGTACGCCGTTGCTCTCGCGCTGTCCAAGCACATATTTTCCAAGTTTAATACCCAGAAGAATATTGGTGATTTCTAATCGTCTTCCCTGAGTTACGCTGTGTATACTCAAGAATTTAATTATTCAGAGAGTCTAACATTGGTGGGTGGACAGCGAGACAATGCGCTTGATAATCTTCCAACCAAGTGTACTTAACCGAGTGTAACTGCCTTTCGTAGCTGTCTTGTTTGAATGTTAGTCATACGCTTGAATGGTGTAAGGGATGACAGTTAGCTATTTGTCTGTGTATCAGACGCGAATGTTCTTTTAATATGAATGTACGAATAGTCAAAGTCCTAACGGTCACATCAACACTAACAGTGTCGAGGGAAGGACACTGGAACTCATGATTGGTTAAAGTTACAATCCACGATTTATTTGACAATCACGTTGACAAAGGACGATACGAAAATCTTGCATATATACGAAAATTCCTTCCTGATAAAATGGTATGTCAGATTCCATCAGGTACATGGTTAATCAACATAAAGTACATCGGCATAATCTTGAAGGTACATCTTTCAATAGTGAATAGCTGGTTTAACAAATGTTCTCAAAGACGGTTGACCTTTCAAGGACAATCCCTCATCGTACAACCAAGGGTATACAATCCAATTAAATAGATATTCCCTCCTATCTAGATTGTCAGCAGAATACGACTACTAGATATCATAATATAATCATTAACTTGATCAATATAACATAGGATGAACTTCTAACGTTTGGTTCACCTTCCATATAAAGCCGTTAATCGTATGACGGCGATTCCAATATTCAATAACGTAGATCCCTTTCTTTCAATCAACGAGTTTCATTATAAATATGCTCGAGACTTCCAATACATAAACGTTCAAGTTTGATCCATTCTGGTCCCAACGCATGAGGGTACCAGCTAGATGTCGACTTGTAGAATGTATGTCAATGACGACATTAATTCAATAAATATTTAATCAGCTAAAAATATATTATATCAATACCTTACTCTGTGATACTGGGGCTATGTCTTGAATGCAGTGAGCCGATCACCAAAGTAAAAATCAATAACTTAAAATGACAAATGGGATGTAGAATTAAAGTCAACATCAATAAACAAAAGGTATAATAAACAAAAATTCCAACCATAATCCATCAATTTGAAATAATTGTGGCACCAAGAAGAGAAATTAAAGTATGAAGGATGATGAACTAAAACAAGGAGGATGTGAACCCATCAAACCAAAAAAATCAACAAGTGAATCATAAATGAATAAGATGAAATTACATCATAAATGAGAAGTGAATTCATAACCAACCAAAAAGAATGCAAATAAAACACGCAAAGTGATCAAAGCAATTAATAAACCACGCGAAGTGATCAAGACACTTAGCTGTTTCTAAAATTAATTAGTGACACTAATTAACTATGAGTGCTAAAATAATACACCAAAAGTGGCGGTTTCTAGTTCTAAGAACTCTTATACAAACTATTATTGTTAACCAATGTTAAATATACAACTAATTAAGTGATTTTAATTGATAATATCTAATCAAAATTGTTCATGTCTTAAAATTGTTGCATTATCATTTCCGAACAAAGTTAATAATCCATGAAGTTCCGTTTTATTAAAATCCAACGACATTGAAATGTTATTTTCCGAGTAATCCTGAAAGTTAACATACTCCACTTGGAAAAGCATGTATCTATCACCCTAGAAGGATGATTATATATATTCACAATGTAACGTTCGGAAGGAAATGTTGTCCATTTAAAAACAAAAGTTATTTTTCTTTTCGTCAATGTTATTGACACGACACTGTTATCGTCTTACAATACTAAAGGTCTGAATAATCATCTTCCATACGCAATACAGTGATGATCTAACTTGAGTAGACGTTAAATAAATAATCAAAGTTATTTGAGCATTACGTTAAAATTGCAAGACTGTCTGTGTAGAGGTTCCAATCTCTGTAGGGCGTATTTGCTCGCTTGGATCGCTTGGACACCTTGATAAACAGTCCGCTAAAACATTTTGAGATCCTGGTATGGAACGTATGGTAAAACTGTAAGGTTGCAAAGTTATTGTATATCTGGTGGATTTCGCTGACTTGACGTCCTTAGTGTTGAGAGCAGTGAGTGCTTTTTGATCAGACTCTACAATGAAGTGAGATCCCAACAAATAACGCTCAAGTTTGGTAATTGACCAAACTAACGCTAAACGTTCCTTGTCCAGAACCGAGTATTTCTGCTCCGTTGCCGTTAACTTTCTTGGCACGTGCATCACTGGATGCAAGGTACCTAAGTATTCTTGAAGTAGTACACTCCCTATTCCGTAATTAGACGCGTCACTGCGAAGAATGAAAGGAAGGTTTGGATTAGGTAGCATTAAAACCGGAGGTTTGGAAAAAAATTCTTGATAGAATCCAACGCGATTTGATGTTCTTCCGACCACCGAATCACGTTAGCTGTGCCCTTCCTCAACAATGAAGAGAAAGGAGCAGTAATGGTAGATAAGTGAGGTATAAATTTACCATAAAATTGAATGAGACCTAACAAAGATCGTACTTGTTTCTTTGTTTTAGGAGCTGTAATGTTCAGGATTTTTGTGACGTTACTGTCCTCAGTATATAATTTGCCATGACCAATACGGTGGCCTAAAAACGATATGTCGTGAAAACCCACGAATGCCTTCGATGACTTAGCTGTTAGGTTAAATGACCGTAACGTGGACAGTAATGTGTTCAATCCTTGAACATATTTGTTGCGCACATATTCTTTTGTGTGGCGCACAGATTACGGTTGTTACGCATACAAATGGAAAAAGTAATTATTTGTCTGATAAAAATATATTTATCTTTGAATTCACGATTATCAGTCTAAGGGACAGAACTCAGATTAGTCGATGTATATTCATTCTGTGAGTTATCTGTTCTTGTATCTTTCCTGAAGATCGAACTCAGCGTAGAAATCTAGGTTTACAGCGATCTATTCTTTGTTTGGTTAGAAATAGATTGTTCTTGCTTCAGAATATCTATGGCCCGAATCTATGTGTATTTCTTGTCTATGTAGGACGAGACTGTCTTATATCTTAATATCTTTGTATGTCTAAGTCGAACTATATCTTCGGTGTCGAACTCGGGGTCAAAGGTTGTTCGGCGGATGTGTCGCTAAGTCGACGTGAGAAGGTTCCGCCCTGATGGGTGCTGAGTTGTTTGTAGCGGCCTGTCGCCGGAAAAGTGATCTCTATATTAGTGGGGAAATAGGTAGTCTCTTTAGACATATCATGTATCATTCACCCCAGTGTTTATTCTTACTGCCAAGGAATGGCAGAATCATGTTCTAGTGTATTTCTGATACCAAGGTAAAGACGCATTTCTTATGAACTTTTCCTGAGTCATTGTATTCGATGGGCAATCGTACGGTTGTACGTTTAGACGAATATTAGCCAGATGAAGATGACATTCATACCTAGCAGCACCATATTATGTGATGAAGTCAATTGTATAAATGGTAGAAGCTACAAAGCAAGGAGGACATTTAATGTATGATCAGCTTTGATTGCGCTTCATAACCTATCGACACTCTTCGAACACGATACTACACCCACGCCAAGCAACAATGTTCATCCCATGATTTGCTAAAAAGACAAATGTCATCGATGTATGTAATGACATCGGGACGATGAGACAGTATGCGACGCATCATACGCACGAAAGTGGCAGGAGCGTTCACTAACCCAAATGGCATAAAATTCCATAGGAATAATACACGAGGAGTAGACAAAGAAAAGATGACTAGTAAAGAAAAGAGACGATGACTGCATAGGCTGAGTCATCAAAGAATGTGATATCAAAATCCAATATCAGTAGGTTAATATCTGCGTGACGCAGAATTGGGTACCAATTGTAACCTTAGAGAATGGTGGTGAAAATACACATCATTGTTCAGCTCGATAACCATGCGAGCATCTCTATTGGATCTGAATGTAACCACGGCGTCACCATACCTGTTATTGGTATGTGGCAATAGACGTACGAACTTAACGTCCGCCGTGTAGTTGAAAAAATTTCTAAGTGCTTGCCAACTAGTTCGTTGTGGCAGATTTTGCACAAGGATGGTGTGAGAAGATGCACCTTTACCAATATATGTGGTGCCTTTGTTACAAGAATGGGCATAAGGTTGATGAGTAACCTTAGTCCTTTGAGGCAAATTATAATATTTATTATTTCTACATGTAGAGTTATTGTTCTTAACTGTACCATACTTTTGTACTTGATTATTACTACTTACGCCAGACAAAGGTGTAGGTGTACGGCATGTCGTAGACACCTGCTTGCTGGGTAAAGTTAAAACCTTACCGACAATCTTATTGTTTTTACTTTTCCCGTCAGAGTTACAACTCTTATTTTCATTGGGAACATACTTTCCCTTTTTCTCAAACTTAACCTTTTTCTTAAGATCAGTTGCCTGCTGATCATGTCGCCAGGATTTGTTTTCAGAATTGGCCTTATTATTATGTCGAGGGAAGGTATATGTCCCACGGAATGACTTACTAGTCTTCACAGGTTGCGTTGAAACCTTAATGTCATTCTTAGGAATGGATGCATGTCGCAAAGGTTGTAACGAATTAGCAGCAGTGGCGTAATGAACAATGGAATCATTTCCAATGTTAGATTCCAGAACCTTATAATTACATAGTAATGTTAGCAGTATGTGCATGTGAAATAAATCTAGATATAGTCATGAATGCACGGGCATCATGTATATGTTGCTCTTCCCAATCAGCAATCTGCTGTGGGGTACACTCTTTTATACCATGAATGCGACCTAATATAACATCACTAATGGGATTTTGAAGAAGGCATGCGTGGATCTTTCCTGAAAAGAAAGGCGTTTTAAGATCAATAATGGCTGTAGGAAAGGTTTCTAAGGGTTGTGCACTCGGAACAAGTTTTAACCTGCTCAAAATCAAGAGAACATGACATGGCATTATGTGTATTAACATTATTATCTTGTTCCTTGTTAGTCTGAGTATTAATCAAAGCAACATTAGAGTGTTGACGTGGCCTGCTCGAAGATCTATCTCTTCGCCGCGATCGATTCTGACTATTTTCTCTGAAATTGCCATAATTACTGTTACTGTTGGAGTTAAAATCTTGGTTAGAACGCCAATTATTGGTATTACTGTTAGGTCTTTGACCAAATGATCTGTTCAGAGAACCATGTCTATTATGAGAATTCTGCGAAGTGGATCGCCAGTTTTGTTTATAATTGTTTCCTTGATTATTTCCGAAATTATTGTTATCAAAATCTCGTGATCTGTGAGATTGACCCCAAGAAACATTATATGGAGAAGATTGTTGGAATTGTTTCCCCTTATAAAAATTACAAGAATTGAAATTCTCGTTATTTCCCTTTTTAAAGGATCTGTCGTTACTTAATGAACGGTGTCGTGAAAAGTTATTCTGTTGCATAGCAAAAGCAACAGGCAATTCATCCTTAATCTGAGCATTGCTAATATCCATGTTCGGATGTGCAGTGCAGAAATTTTTGAAATTTTCCTCCATTTCTTTCATATTAGTAGGTTTACGTTCATGTAAAAAGAAAGAAATGCTTGATTTACAGATGATAAAACTTTATCGCGTAGCAATAAATCAAAAAGACCGTCATAAGATTTTCTACCTTGGACAATTCGATCCATCTTTCCAAGGTGAACGAACGAACGAACGAACGAACTTTATTTTCGAAGGGTTGAGACGTATCTGAGAAAGAAAGTCATTAAAGTTCTTTCCTGATTGTGGTAGCATAGTTTTAAAACGTACCCTGTATTCATCTTCTGACATTTGATACTTCTTAAGAAGAGCGGCTCTAAGAGCATCATAGTCATTTTTATCATTAGTACTAGTCATATGGTAGACCGCCATAGCTTCGCCTGTAAGTAGCCTAGACAAATGGGTACAATACTGTGTTTTATCCAAGTTATAGGATCTACATGTAGCTTCAAACCTGTCTAGGAAGAAAACCACATCGTCGAATGGTGGATTGAATTTTGGTAATTTTAAATTAACTTCCCTAAAATTATCATGTTTAGATGAAGCTTGACCTTCATGAGTCTTTTGAGTATTAACCTCATGAGCTAATTTAAATTTTTCATGTTCTAAATCGGCAAGTTTTAGATCATGCTGTCGTTTCTTTTCATTTTCCTCAGTCTCAAGCTGATATTTTCTTGCATTCTCCTGCGCTATCAATCTTCTCTCTTCCATTTCCCTTTGCTTACCTTCAATTTCAATTTTAGTCTTTTCCATTTCAATTTTAAGTTGCCTTTCTTTTTCAGCAGCTTTTCTCTCGTTTTCTTCAGCCTCCAATCTTTTCTGTTCTGCCTCAAATTTCCTTTTTTTCTCATTTTCTACTGCTTCAAATTTCTGATTTTCTAACCTTAGAAATTCTAACTTCTGAGACTTTTCATATTCTGCAAGTGCGAATGCTTTTACCTCTTCAAGAGTCATCTGAAGGGCTTTAGCTTGTTTAATAAAATAATCTAGTGAATACATTATGATCACCAAGTAGTTACTATACTTTTTCTTCGTAAATATTAATTAATTAATGTCCAATAATTTTTTCTTATCACTCTAAGAAGTGTTACTCGTTCATGTCCAAGAACGGTATATAATATCATATAATTATCAATATATTATTAATCAAAACAATTAATTTATGCAATGAAATGTTATGATAAGACAAAAGAAATAGACAATAGTAACAATCGTGACGGGACAAGATAATCAAAGACAAATGAATACGTACGCAGAGATCAAAGAAACTGGAATGTAGAAATGAAAAATAATTTTGCAAAAGATGCAACGATCACTGCGATGGAACAAAAGACAAGACCATAGACAACACAGTGTATAAACATCAAGGTGTAAAAAACTAAACGAAAGCAAGATGGAGAAGGACGAATGTTACAAACTAAAGACATCATAAAAATAAGTACGGATAAACATTACTATAACGAAAACTACACTGAAACTTGACAAAACAGCTAAACAGTCAGTTGTCACAGGCAACCAGACACAGTGGACCTAAGATCCATCGACACTCACGCGTCGGAACATTCCACTGCGGGAAGTCTGCAAATATTTCCTATCGAACACTTACGAAGGCCCTGGGATGAAACTGGGATGTTTCCTTCGCAAGCCGCCTTTCCAAAACTCCCACATAAAACATTGAACATAAAACATTCAATCCAAATAACATTAGTATGGACATCTGAAAAGAAGAGCTCAGCCAACGAAAACGGTGGAATAAACAACAGCGTTATAAACTTATCTTATTTCAGATATCGAAACGTTTCCCGATCCTTGCAGGATTGCCGAATTTGGAAATCGGGTGCTGTGTTACTGAGCCTTAGTATCTTGAATGAAGGAAGAACCTGATTCCATTCCACTTTGTCCTTGAAAATTGAAGTTCAGTGTTGATGGTTGAAGACTTTGAGTGACCTTGGCCTCCACGTTAGGTAATGTCGACTTGAAGTATTATTTCGATTTCAATTGCTTGTTTGATTGAGGGCTTTCGTTCCCATGAATCCGTTAAAATTCAGAACAAACTGTGCCGCCAATTGTAACTGCCTTTCGTAGCTGTCTTGTTTGAATATTAGTCATATGCTTGAATGATGTAAGGGATGACAGTTAGCTATTTGTCTGTGTATCATACGCGAATGTTCTTTTAATATGAATGTACGAATAGTCAAAGTCCTAACGGTCACATCAACACCAACAGTGTCGAGGGAAGGACACTGGAACTCATGATTGGTTAAAGTTACAATCCACGATTTATTTGACAATCACGTTGAGAAAGGACGATACGAAAATCTTGCATATATACGAAAATTCCTTCCTGATAAAATGGTATGTCAGATTCCATCAGGTACATGGTTAATCAACATAAAGTACATCGGCATAATCTTGAAGGTACATCTTTCAATAGTGAATAGCTGGTTTAACAAATGTTCTCAAAGACGGTTGACCTTTCAAGGACAATCCCTCATCGTACAACCAAGGGTATACAATCCAATTAAATAGATATTCCCTCCTATCTAGATTGTCAGCAGAATACGACTACTAGATATCATAATATAATCATTAACTTGATCAATATAACATAGGATGAACTTCTAACGTTTGGTTCACCTTCCATATAAAGCCGTTAATCGTATGACGGCGATTCCAATATTCAATAACGTAGATCCCTTTCTTTCAATCAACGAGTTTCATTATAAATATGCTCGAGACTTCCAATACATAAACGTTCAAGTTTGATCCATTCTGGTCCCAACGCATGAGGGTACCAGCTAGATGTCGACTTGTAGAATGTATGTCAATGACGACATTAATTCAATAAATATTTAATCAGTTATATCAATACCTTACTCTGTGATACTGGGGCTATGTCTTGAATGCAGTGAGCCGATCACCAAAGTAAAAATCAATATGCCCGAACGCCGGGGCTAAAATATATCATCAGACAATACTGTCTGGTAGGGATCCTGCTTGATTCTCTCAGCAGATACGTCATCTGCCTTTGTTTGACAACAAGCGCGTTAATTTCAAAATCTCCAAAAATGTGCGTTCTCGTGCACAATAAATTTAATATACAAAACGTATTACTAATATCTCAGTTGGTGCGTACACTTTTAACAAAGACAGGACCTGAGACTGTCTATATTTGTTAATGCCTGTTAAGGATTTAAAAAGGACGCAACACAGAGGCATTTGTTCTTTTTATTTTGTCTAAAATTCGGGGAACGAAGCTATCAGACTGTTCATGGTACGAAGCTGCAAGACTAAAGAATCGACGTCACTAGTTGTGAGTTAAACGCAGGGAATCAACCATAACCGCCAACATTGGACGAGTTGTGTGAAGAAGGGCCCTCTGTTAAGGGAGATTATATATGTATTTTGCATGTTGACTACACTTAGCCTATTAGCAGTTAATATACGCGGTAATAGGTCTATTTGTGGTTCATCATGTGGTTGCACGGGTTTTCATTGATATTGAACGCGATATATTTAATACGTCATCGGTAGTTTATGACGTAATGCGTTCTGCACTAATGTATGCAAACGGTTGTGATTCTGGGCCATTCGTGATTTGTAGTCTTCAAGGAAGGACGTATTTTGTTAGCTCCTGAGATACTGTGGAAGTTGAGCGATTTGTGGCATATTGTATTCTTCGAAAGCCGCCACTATTATTAAGATATTGGATAAGATGATCCAGAACCTAGTGAGAGGTTTGTGACAACCTATGAAGTATTCATTATATAATTATTCGTCTGCATTTGTCTGACCCACATTACTTGGGTGATCATCGTTCGTATGCACCTCTAGTACAGCGGCCAGAAATGTTAATGAGACGTGACGACTGAAGGACAGTAACGAAGTACTTGTATCCATACCATGCCATTATTCTATGATGTCGTTTTATACAGTTGTTAATAAAAGTCAACCATGTTATGTGGACCCATCCACCTCACTGCTTGGATTCGTCTAAACTGCTGTACTGTAAGTATAATCTGATGATAGCGAGCTGTGTAGAGCCAGTCAGATGTTTCTTGCTGTTGTTATTGAATTCGTATGTGTATCCTCGCACTATTAAAAGGGAGATTGTCAGCACGCCTTTGTGTTACCCTTTGTGAATGGCAATTACAAGGGTTTTGATTGTGTGACCTCTCGCAGTTGGATACGAGCTAATAAGAAGAGGACAATGTCATGATCAAAGTGTACTGTGACAATTGACTAGTATATATAATTAATAATGTTACATACAGAACAACTGCGTGCTGACAATAAGTAATTTTGCTTCTGAGTAAGATTTCCTCCATTCTATTAAATGAAAGAAAATGTTCTATTGTTGTTTTTTACACGATTTTTAACTGGTGTACCGCGGAACACTGGTGTGCAGCGAAGGTCCACATATGTGCGACTGAAGTTTCGGAAGGTCGAAAAGAAGCGAGGAAAAAAATGTTGAATAATAAAAATCGTCGATGTAAATTTTAGAAGTACTGTATATTTTTTATGAAAGGCCGATCAGAATGAAAACAATAACAGTTTAGTAATTAAAGTTATTATGGTAAAATTGCAAGACTATTGTTTTATATCCCAAAATAACTCTGCAATGTACTTTTACCGCTCCACTTTTCATCCTTGTCAAACCATCAGTCAGTCTTCAGTCAGCTATTGTTCAAATCAGGCTTGTTACTCCGTGTGATTTTGCATTAATGCATTATTTTGGGGTAAATTTCTCATTAGATTTGTGCATGGTAGTGACATCCATGTGGCGTGCTCGTCTCTCTTGCTCCACAGTAATGGTCCAATAATGTCTCTTCAGGTGGGTTAGTTTTCTAAGTTAGAGCACTTGAACTAGGATCCTAGAACTTAAGGCGCAACATGATTTCTCCGAGGTCAATCTCTTATAATCACAGAATTCAAGTCCTGTCCTCTAGCCTGTCCAATACTTGGGTCCTGATATTTTAGGTTCCTGGCATTCTATGATTTCTCCAAAAACAATTTGAAGTCAGTGAAGCAAGCTTACAAGGCGCTAGGTTATAACACATATTTTAGCTTACACACCCAAATTACTTTGTGAACGAGAAGTTCAGTCAAAAGCAGCATATATTTGCATCTAAAATGCCCAACCAATGGTAAATAACTGTCTCATTTTTGTAGGGGTCTATCCCCAACTACCCTAGTTTATATAGATCATTCTACATGACACATAAAATATTTATATCAAACTCCATTACTATATAAGGTCTTGCTACTTCCGTAAGTATTTATCATGTTTACAACTTACTACTTCGTAGATCTATTACTGATAATCTCCTTCAAGATGCCAATTTCTCGTAATTATCCATTACGATAATGTTTGTGCGGAAGCGATTACACAGACTTTCATGCTCCAACATCACTTTTGCTATCTTATTATCCGTGTCTTAATCTTCACCAAGATTGTCATCGACCGTGTTTTTAGTAACTGCATATTTGCTAACTGCCGCCTTATTTCCAAATAACATCTGTCCATCCATATTGGACCCTTGTGAGCAACATGTTTTGTGTATTTTCCCAGACAAGAAGTCCGGATTAACATTAGGAATGTCGCTCAGTGTAGATTTTTCCTCCGTCTGGAGCTGGCGATAACATAAAAGTCAATGTGGCAACTTCTCTCTGCACAAAGAGAAGTCAATGTGGTTTCGAAAATAGGCCACGCGCTCAGGTAAAATTATGGAGGACAATTTAGACCCAAGATCTGATAAGAAAATCCTGAAATATGAAAGCGTAGACAACAAATACTGGAAGAATTAGCACGTAGAAAGAGTGGTAGATAATACTGCCGGAGAGAAGCAGAAAGAAACGAACGTATTTCATGACACTCCCTCTGTTATGAAAGAGAACTTTTACTTATTCCATTGAACACACTTAACAAGAGTATGCAGGGAGAGATATGAAACATTAATGTAGCATCAACATTTTTTAAACTTGATTTTTCATTATTTCTTTGAGAAAAAGAGAAGGTGTATGACGGAGATAGAGAGAAGAGGGAGGGGGCACTTTTTTAGGCCTTTGTAATAGGTCATAGAATTTAATAAATCAAATGACATCTTTTCAGTAGTATCTATTTCGATAATTAAAATAATAACAAACAGGAACATCAATTTTAAAAATACATCTTTTGAAATCCAGATCAATATTATTTTTAAAAATAACATAATGATTAGAATGTTAGCTATTGATCTTTTAAATACAATTTTAATAATCGTTTTTTAATGATAAAATCTCTCCTTAAAAAAAAAATTGATAGAGTGCCTTGACAATTTTAGCACCTTGTTCAGTGTACTGTGGGTTGAAAAAAGTTGAAAATCGCTGCATTAAAGAATTGTGATTAATATGACACGAACGAGCGCCACGACGTGCTATTTCTATGAGCTAATAAATCACATGGATCGGAATAAAACTTGACAAGAGTGTCACTACGGTAATGATATCAATAAGTCATAGAGACAGTACATTTATCACAATGGCGTTTATTTTACTGAGCTTGTATTTGCTCCTGGTAAACCGTATGTTACGATTTATGAGAATGTTCGAGAAGACGGCTTCGTCCAGAATGCAGAGGTTTATGGTGCAGTTACCACTAAAAGGCCTCTGTAGAGTTTGAATGTTTATATTACAAGTAATAATCACCAGACCACAAGGTCTTTTATATTTGGACATGTGCCCTAATATAACCAACGAACCCTGTGACTAGGTTGAACGGACCGCGCTTCGACAAAACTAGGCAACGTTTTATTTTTAAAAAAAATGTTACACAGAAGCTTTTCAGGGGTTAGAGGAACATGAATGCTCAATATGCACTAACGCGATGTGACTTTTATATAGCAAAATACTCCGATCGATTTCAGGCGGTGGCGTTTCAGGCGGAGGCACATGACTTTTATATAGCGATATATTTTAGCGGCGGGGCTTCCTCTGACGATCAGACGTATGACTTTTTATATAAGAAAATACTCATTGCGCAGGTGGAGCAGCAAGCGGGATGACTTTTTATATAAGAAAATACTCATATAAGAAAATACTCATTGCGCAGGTGGAGCAGCAAGCGGGATGACTTTTTATATAAGAAAATACTCATTGCGCAGGTGGAGCATCAGGCGGGGTGACTTTTTATATAAGGAAATGTGCAGGTGGAGCAGCAGGTGGGGTGACTTTTTATATAAGGAAATACTCATTGCGCAGGTGGAGCAGCAGGTGTTGGTGCATGACTTTTTATATAAGGAAATACTCAGCGGGCAGGTGGAGCATCAGGTGGGATGACTTTTTATATAAGAAAATACGCAGGTGGCGCAGCAGGTGGGGTGACTTTTTATATAAGAAAATACGCAGGTGGCGCAGCAGGTGGGGTGACTTTTTATATAAGAAAATACTCAATGTGCAGGTGGAGCATCAGGCGGGGTGACTTTTTATATAAGGAAATACTCATTGCGTAGGTGGAGCAGCAGGTGGGGTGACTTTTTATATAAGGAAATACTCAGTGGGCAGGTGGAGCATCAGGCGGGATGACTTTTTATATAAGGAAATACTCAGTGTGCAGGTGGAGCATCAGGCGGGATGACTTTTTATATAAGGAAATACGCAGGTGGCACAGCAGGGGGTGACTTTTTATATAAGAAAATACTCAGGTGGAGCATCAGGCGGGGTGACTTGTTATATAAGGAAATACTCAGTGTGCAGGTGGAGCATCAGGTGGGATGCCTTTTTATATAAGGAAATACGCAGTGTGGAGGTGGAGCAGCAGGAGAAGTGGATGACTTTTTTTATATAGTAATATGTGTTTATTGAGATAACAGGAAGACGATAATAGGAAGAGGATAATAGGTAGACTTTGTGATTTTTAGATAACAAGAAGACGTTATTTATAGATATATATTAATTCTGCAGGAGTGATGCAGGGGTAAGATGGCGGGATGCCTTTTTATATAAGGAAATACGCAGTGTGGAGGTGGAGCAGCAGGAGAAGTGGATGAATATAGTAATATGTGTTTATTGAGATAACAGGAAGACGATAATAGGAAGAGGATAATAGGTAGACTTTGTGATTTTTAGATAACAAGAAGACGTTATTTATAGATATATATTAATTCTGCAGGAGTGATGCAGGGGTAAGATGGCGGGATGCCTTTTTATATAAGGAAATACGCAGTGTGGAGGTGGAGCAGCAGGAGAAGTGGATGACTTTTTAATATAGTAATATGTGTTTATTGAGATAACAAGAAGACGATAATAGGAAGAGGATAATAGGTAGACTTTGTGATTTTTAGATAACAAGAAGACGTTATTGATAGATATATATTAATTCTGCAGGAGTGATGCAGGGGTAAGATGGCGGGGTGACTTTTTATATAAGGAGAAAAATGGCGGCGCGCTGCAGGCGCAAGATGGCGGGATGACTTTTTATATAGGGAAAATGTACAAGGGCAAGATGGTGGACTTGAGATAGCAAGCAGGTGGTATATGGCGCAAGATGGCGGGGTGATTTTTTATATAAGGAATTGAGGAGGAGGAGAGGAGGAGGTCCATGACTTTTTATATAGAGATATGTTTAGATAACAAGAAGACGTTATTTATAGACATATAATAATTCTGTAGGAGTGATGCAGGGGCAGGGATGATATTTTTGTGTGATGTGGTATGGTTTTGGAGGTGGAAGAGAGATATTTTAGATGTTGAGGTGAGATGTGGTGACGTTGTCAGGATGCATCTGTGTACATTTTTGGGGGTGTAGCAGGCGAGTTGACCAGCATTGAGAGGTGGGAGTGAAGAGGCGTCGGTAACGAGGTACGGGTGTAATGTAGCAGGTGGGGTTAGGTTAGGGGGGGTATTTTTTGTGTGATGTGGTATGGTTTTGGAGGTGGAAGAGAGATATTTTAGAGGTTGAGGGGAGATGTGGTGACGTTGTCAGGATGCCTCTGTGTACATTTTTGGGGGTGTAGCAGGCGAGTGGACCATCATTGAGAGGTGGGAGTGAAGAGGCGTCGGTGACGAGGTACGGGTGTAATGTAGCAGGTGGGGTTAGGCTAGGGGGGATATTTTTGTGTGATGTGGTATGGTTTTGGAGGTGGAAGAGAGATATTTTAATCTGTAATGTAGCAGGTGGGGTTAGGTTAGGGCGGAGTAGTAGGGTGTGTGTTGTGGAATTGTTTTGTTATGTGTGTTGGTGTGTGTGTGTTTATATGTCTACATCCGCGTGACTTTTATATAACGAAAATGTGTTGGAGGAACGTGGAGGAGGAGAGGTCTTGGAATATAGTAATATATAAGTTCATTAATGGCGGGCGTTTTGTGTGATGATTATTTTACAAACAGTTATACGTACATATTACAGATAGGTAGCCGATATTACAACAGTTAGATGCTATTTAGTTATACACATATATAGAAATATAAAAGAGAAAACACTAGATACATTTTATATATTTATTGACAAAGTTAGTTGATCTATGGGTGACATATAACCGCACTTCTTTTCGTATACCCCTTGGAGCTCTCAGAACACAGGTGGTTCGGTTTACTTGGCGAGTCTGTCAATGCACGTTTTGTCTTGTTCGTTCAACGAGGGGGTCAAATGGGAAGATTTCCCTTTTAGTCTTCTAAGTTTGTCACTGCTGGGTTGACTTTTGTCAAACTTTTTTTGGCGCAACGTATGGTGCAAATCTGCCTCCCGCTCGCAGCATAACGAAAAAGAGACGTTGGATGGGCGGGTTTTTTGCAGAGGTGTTTTAACGTGACACCAGGTACGGAAATCACATCTTTGAACATATCTACCCCTAGGTCCGCGTAAAAACTAACGTGTTGTTCTAACGCTGTGTGTGGCTAGTGATGAGAATATAAGACGCTGAGAGGTGAAGTTTGGTCGTAGACAACTACTCACTAGGAAATGCCCGTGAGGTGGTAGAAATACGACCTCGACACGATAGAAATATGCCCTCGAGATGATATAAATATACCCTCGACACGACAGAAATATACCCTCAACACGACAGAAATATGTATGTGTAATGATAGAAAATATGACCTCGATACGACAGAAATATGCCCTCGACACGACAGAAATATGTATGTGTAATGATAGAAAATATGCCCTCGACACGACAGAAATATACCCTCGACACAACAGAAATATGTATGTGTAATGATAGAAAATATGACCTCGACACGACAGAAATATGCCCTCGACACGACAGAAATATGTATGTGTAATGATAGAAAATATGACCTCGAGACGACAGAAATATACCCCCGAGATGATAGAAATGTGACCACCGGTTTTGGGGGAAAACTTTAGATATCACCCACCAAAGGATTTTCGCACGTGTAATAAAGGGGGGTCTCGATAAAATTTACTCTCTCGACCTTCACTCAGCTCTCCAAAGGTTTAAGTATTGCATCACTTCTTGGCATGTTCACCTAGTTAGTGGGAGCCGTCACCTACAAAGAGGTATGACCCCACATGCAAGGGGTGGTCCTGGAAACAGTCTCTAGCAGTGCAGTCTGGCTGATCGAGTGAGGTTCGCAATGGGAAGGCAAAAGCGGTCCCTAAACAATGTCGGGTTGTAGTCGGTTGTGTCGATCGAGAGGTGGAGATATCACAGCTTAGAAGGGAGTTTTGAAGCGAGTTGAGGTTTTGTGTTTTCTTTTGTAGTGGTGTGGGTGAGGTCGGGGGGTTTTTTTGTGTGATGTATTGTACCGGTAGTGTGTTTGGTTGTAGGTATCTTAATTGTGTGGTGTAGTTTGTGGGGCTGTCGAATCGTGGGGTGTGCTGGGGTATGGGTTTTTTTTTGTGTGTCGGTATTTTAATTGTTGTATCTACAATATGTATAGATCAGAGTGAAGTTTTAGAAACCAGTACTAGTTCTACCATCGAACTTGCGTCCTGGTAGTGTGTGTGTTGTTTATTTTACATATAGACAGGTATACATATACAAGATGTTACAGCAGTTATACGCTAAATAGTCAAGCTAAAACACTAGTCTCAAACGCGTTGTAGGTCGCTTGACACCTGCCCAGCCTTATTTGCTCGCTAACAGCAACTTGCTTAATGAAAAATTAATCGATTGTGTTATAGCGGCTTTAAGCTAGGTTGTGAAACGGTTTGAGACACGATTCGTGGTGACAGATGGTTACATACTCAGAAACCTAAGCGATACTCAACGTGCTGTTGAACAAATATTCAGTGTTAGCTTTCTTGGTTTGATAGAGGCTTTAACTATAAATTATCTGTAATGTTTTAAATAGTTTTGTTAAGGCATTATTTGTACACTACGCAAAAGTGATCTCAACAGAACTTTGTTATCTATGTAGATGTGTCGTAGTCTTGTTACAAACAGCAAGCTGGTTTAGAAGTAACTTTATCATTTTTATTGGCAGGAGTTATGTTATTATCGTTTACATGTTTTGTAACAAATTTGATTGCTCCAAAACTTTCACACAATTAGGTTACTACTTGACTTGAGAAGAAGGTCTTTTTATAAACACTCTTGAGTGAATTCCCATTTTTTCCTATCCGCTATAGAATAAAGAGGAAAATATATTTTTAAAAGTATTACCTGTTATAGAGGCAGATGCGTACGGTTCGGTATGATGGGGGCGGTTTTTTTTGGTTTTGTGTTGTGTTGTGTGTGTAGTGGGTCACGGGGTAGTTTTCTTTATTATTTATATTATATCATGAGTAATAAAATCTACTTACCCCAATGTTCAGTTAATGTTATGTAAATGACCCGTAAACACTCGCAGTCTCCAACATTAAAAAAATATTGGGAAAGACCACGCTGAACAAAAACAAATAGACAATTTATTGAACACACCCGTAGAGATATACCTTGCAGGTAGACTAAAGTATGTCAGCAACTAAACACGTACTTAGCGTTACAAGCTGTAACTGATTCATGGTCGAGACCAGTTTCATACATTTTAAGAAAACCCAACAAACACGTGTTTGTACCCTCACTAGAAAGAAGTCGGATCGATGACCCGCGCAAATCAGCGATCGTGAATTTCTGTTCACGTCACTCATACACACTTATTATATTGTATGTTTCAAACAACAAATATGCTAAAAACGTGAGAATCACTGTTTCAAGAACGTAAGATTCGTGCTAAAAACGTGAGAACCAACCAACATGTATTGAGAAGCAAGAATTTAAGAACCTTTGGTGTAAAACATTGTGACAATAAAAAACAATGTGAGAAGTACTGTTCAAGAATTTGAGAACCTTTGGTGTAAAACATTGTGACAATAAAAAACAATGTGAGAAGTACTGTTCAAGAACTTGAGAACCACTGTGTTTAAAAAACATTTACAACAAATATAAGTGTCTGTTTGGTACATTCTTTTTGAGTTGAACGACACACGCCTCGAAAGATAGAAGAGAGAGAGAGAGAGAGAGAGAGAGAGAGAGAGAGAGAGAGAGAGAGAGAGAGAACGAACGAACGAACGAGCTTTATTTTCAAAGGGTTGAGAATTGGTCACGCAGACCCATCTAACATTCTGCCCTTCCTTTCGCTCACCTTTCATGCAGTATCCTTTCAATAGCACATGTATTTTTAGCAATATTTAAGCATACAACATTATCGAGGTAAAATAATAACATACATTTGTAACATGTAGACATAATCAAATTTAAGGGGGGAAAAAATTATTAATTAAAATACAGTAACAAAAATTAATACCTTAAAAGAGAAAGCGAGAAAAGAGAGAGAGAGAGGAGAGGGAGAGAGAGAGATAGAAAGAAAGGGAAAGAAAGAGAGAAAGATAGGAAGAGAGAAGAGAGAGAGCGAGAGAATAAAACACAGTCTTATTTTTAGGGTGTTATGAAAGGAAAGAGGTGTTAACAGACCTGCCCGCGCAGGCTGTGACAGAAAAGATATTGATTTACAACCACGCGCGTTCGAAACAGGTGACAATTTTCCCTTTCAGTTAAAATAACGGAGATTTAAGTACTAACGTGTTTGGTAGTTTGCACCATAGCAAGGCGTTTTCTTTGTGTAGCTAATGGTATGTTCTAAATATTCTTTTTAATGTGATAAAAGTGTTTATTAATTTTTTGCGTTATCAGATTCTGTGTTTTTTTTATATTTGTTATGTTAACACAAATAAGGCTCACAAAAATACTTGTTTAACAGTAGGTGAGAAAATAAGGAAAATCTTTTTTCCTAGCACATAACCGGTTAGTCTTATCAACCACTCTTTAAAAATGTTATGTCAAGATAAAAAATAAAACAATTTAGTATCTGAGTTAACATAAAACACACAGTTATTAAGCTGAGTTAACAGCTTAACGGATAGACTATTTTGAAACAGATTTTTTAGCAACACGGGTTAGCGAAAAATTCGAATGCACAGACATACCTTTAAATAAAAAACAGATATTTAATACGACACACGCATAAACGAGCAACTAAAACTTTTATATTTTTAAAGATATACAACCTAACACAGAGTACCGAATACACATACACACACACACACACACACACACACACACACACACACACACACACACACACACACACACACACACACACACATTTAGACCTTTGTGTAGGTTATGTCTTCACAGTGTCTGTTAAGAAAAAATATGCCTAGCGAACAACAACGGTCAGATATTTAAACAGAGAAATAACAGCTATATATTTAACATTCTAACGTGTTTCTCACTTTTTTGTTAAGTTTTTATTTCAAAAATACTTTGTTTGATACTCTATTTTATTTTATTTTTGTAAAACTTTTGTTTAAAATGGTTGGTCGCAAAGAAAAAAGTTATCTCTAACGGCTTTCTTTCCTCGTCAATAAACCATCTGCCCACATTACAAATAAACGATAATTGGATTTATGCTGGAACATAACGAAACAGACATCGAATTAGAAACATCTGTCACTAGGTAAATAACGGCTCTCGATTTTTTCGAAGGGCTCAAGTAGTAGTAGGGTATGCGCAACTTAGGTAGTATTCTACCCCTCCATCTTGCCCCGCCTCTTCCTATTATCTCCCCCTTGTTAGCTCAAATCCGCCATCTTGTTATCTCCCCCTTGTTAGCTCAAATCTGCCATCTTGTTAGCTCAAGTCCGCCATCTTTTTTATCTCCCCCCTTGTTAGCTCAAGTCCGCCATCTTGACCCAAATAACCTCCCCTTGTTAGCTCAAGTCCGCCATCTTGACCCAAATAACCTCCCCTTGTTAGCTCAAGTCCGCCATCTTGCGCCGCGCGCCTGCAGATTGCGCTTATATAAAAGTCACGCGCCTGCAGAATTTTTGCTATATAAAAGTCACGCGCCTGCAGCGCGCCTGCAGCGCGCCTGCAGAATGATACCTAAGTTGCGCATACCCTACTACTACTTGAGCCCTTCGAAAAAATCGAGAGCCGTTATTTACCTAGTGACAGATGTTTCTAATTCGATGTCTGTTTCGTTATGTTCCAGCATAAATCCAATTATCGTTTATTTGTAATGTGGGCAGATGGTTTATTGACGAGGAAAGAAAGCCGTTAGAGATAACTTTTTTCTTTGCGACCAACCATTTTAAACAAAAGTTTTACAAAAAATAAAATAAAATAGAGTATCAAACAAAGTATTTTTGAAATAAAAACTTAACAAAAAAGTGAGAAACACGTTAGAATGTTAAATATATAGCTGTTATTTCTCTGTTTAAATATCTGACCGTTGTTGTTCGCTAGGCATATTTTTTCTTAACAGACACTGTGAAGACATAACCTACACAAAGGTCTAAATGTGTGTGTGTGTGTGTGTGTGTGTGTGTGTGTGTGTGTGTGTGTGTGTGTGTGTGTGTATGTATGTGTATTCGGTACTCTGTGTTAGGTTGTATATCTTTAAAAATATAAAAGTTTTAGTTGCTCGTTTATGCGTGTGTCGTATTAAATATCTGTTTTTTATTTAAAAGGTATGTCTGTGCATTCGAATTTTTCGCTAACCCGTGTTGCTAAAAAATCTGTTTCAAAATAGTCTATCCGTTAAGCTGTTAACTCAGCTTAATAACTGTGTGTTTTATGTTAACTCAGATACTAAATTGTTTTTATTTTTTATCTTGACATAACATTTTTAAAGAGTGGTTGATAAGACTAACCGGTTATGTGCTAGGAAAAAAGATTTTCCTTATTTTCTCACCTACTGTTAAACAAGTATTTTTGTGAGCCTTATTTGTGTTAACATAACAAATATAAAAAAGACAGAATCTGATAACGCAAAAAATTAATAAACACTTTTATCACATTAAAAAGAATATTTAGAACATACCATTAGCTACACAAAGAAAACGCCTTGCTATGGTGCAAACTACCAAACACGTTAGTACTTAAATCTCCGTTATTTTAACTGAAGGGAAAATTGTCACCTGTTTCGAACGCGCGTGGTTGTAAATCAATATCTTTTCTGTCACAGCCTGCGCGGGCAGGTCTGTTAACACCTCTTTCCTTTCATAACACCCTAAAAATAAGACTGTGTTTTATTCTCTCGCTCTCTCTCTTCTCTCTTCCTATCTTTCTCTCTTTCTTTCCCTTTCTTTCTATCTCTCTCTCTCCCTCTCCTCTCTCTCTCTCTTTTCTCGCTTTCTCTTTTAAGGTATTAATTTTTGTTACTGTATTTTAATTAATAATTTTTTCCCCCCTTAAATTTGATTATGTCTACATGTTACAAATGTATGTTATTATTTTACCTCGATAATGTTGTATGCTTAAATATTGCTAAAAATACATGTGCTATTGAAAGGATACTGCATGAAAGGTGAGCGAAAGGAAGGGCAGAATGTTAGATGGGTCTGCGTGACCAATTCTCAACCCTTTGAAAATAAAGCTCGTTCGTTCGTTCGTTCTCTCTCTCTCTCTATCTCTCTTTCTCTCTCTCTCTCTCTCTCTCTTTCTATCTTTCGAGGCGTGTGTCGTTCAACTCAAAAAGAATGTACCAAACAGACACTTATATTTGTTGTAAATGTTTTTTAAACACAGTGGTTCTCAAGTTCTTGAACAGTACTTCTCACATTGTTTTTTATTGTCACAATGTTTTACACCAAAGGTTCTCAAATTCTTGAACAGTACTTCTCACATTGTTTTTTATTGTCACAATGTTTTACACCAAAGGTTCTTAAATTCTTGCTTCTCAATACATGTTGGTTGGTTCTCACGTTTTTAGCACGAATCTTACGTTCTTGAAACAGTGATTCTCACGTTTTTAGCATATTTGTTGTTTGAAACATACAATATAATAAGTGTGTATGAGTGACGTGAACAGAAATTCACGATCGCTGATTTGCGCGGGTCATCGATCCGACTTCTTTCTAGTGAGGGTACAAACACGTGTTTGTTGGGTTTTCTTAAAATGTATGAAACTGGTCTCGACCATGAATCAGTTACAGCTTGTAACGCTAAGTACGTGTTTAGTTGCTGACATACTTTAGTCTACCTGCAAGGTATATCTCTACGGGTGTGTTCAATAAATTGTCTATTTGTTTTTGTTCAGCGTGGTCTTTCCCAATATTTTTTTAATGTTGGAGACTGCGAGTGTTTACGGGTCATTTACATAACATTAACTGAACATTGGGGTAAGTAGATTTTATTACTCATGATATAATATAAATAATAAAGAAAACTACCCCGTGACCCACTACACACACAACACAACACAAAACCAAAACCGCCCCCATCATACCGAACCGTACGCATCTGCCTCTATAACAGGTAATACTTTTAAAAATATATTTTCCTCTTTATTCTATAGCGGATAGGAAAAAATGGGAATTCACTCAAGAGTGTTTATAAAAAGACCTTCTTCTCAAGTCAAGTAGTAACCTAATTGTGTGAAAGTTTTGGAGCAATCAAATTTGTTACAAAACATGTAAACGATAATAACATAACTCCTGCCAATAAAAATGATAAAGTTACTTCTAAACCAGCTTGCTGTTTGTAACAAGACTACGACACATCTACATAGATAACAAAGTTCTGTTGAGATCACTTTTGCGTAGTGTACAAATAATGCCTTAACAAAACTATTTAAAACATTACAGATAATTTATAGTTAAAGCCTCTATCAAACCAAGAAAGCTAACACTGAATATTTGTTCAACAGCACGTTGAGTATCGCTTAGGTTTCTGAGTATGTAACCATCTGTCACCACGAATCGTGTCTCAAACCGTTTCACAACCTAGCTTAAAGCCGCTATAACACAATCGATTAATTTTTCATTAAGCAAGTTGCTGTTAGCGAGCAAATAAGGCTGGGCAGGTGTCAAGCGACCTACAACGCGTTTGAGACTAGTGTTTTAGCTTGACTATTTAGCGTATAACTGCTGTAACATCTTGTATATGTATACCTGTCTATATGTAAAATAAACAACACACACACTACCAGGACGCAAGTTCGATGGTAGAACTAGTACTGGTTTCTAAAACTTCACTCTGATCTATACATATTGTAGATACAACAATTAAAATACCGACACACAAAAAACCCATACCCCAGCACACCCCACGATTCGACAGCCCCACAAACTACACCACACAATTAAGATACCTACAACCAAACACACTACCGGTACAATACATCACACAAAAAAACCCCCCGACCTCACCCACACCACTACAAAAGAAAACACAAAACCTCAACTCGCTTCAAAACTCCCTTCTAAGCTGTGATATCTCCACCTCTCGATCGACACAACCGACTACAACCCGACATTGTTTAGGGACCGCTTTTGCCTTCCCATTGCGAACCTCACTCGATCAGCCAGACTGCACTGCTAGAGACTGTTTCCAGGACCACCCCTTGCATGTGGGGTCATACCTCTTTGTAGGTGACGGCTCCCACTAACTAGGTGAACATGCCAAGAAGTGATGCAATACTTAAACCTTTGGAGAGCTGAGTGAAGGTCGAGAGAGTAAATTTTATCGAGACCCCCCTTTATTACACGTGCGAAAATCCTTTGGTGGGTGATATCTAAAGTTTTCCCCCAAAACCGGTGGTCACATTTCTATCATCTCGGGGGTATATTTCTGTCGTCTCGAGGTCATATTTTCTATCATTACACATACATATTTCTGTCGTGTCGAGGGCATATTTCTGTCGTGTCGAGGACATATTTATATCATTACACATACATATTTCTGTTGTGTCGAGGGTATATTTCTGTCGTGTCGAGGGCATATTTTCTATCATTACACATACATATTTCTGTCGTGTCGAGGGCATATTTCTGTCGTATCGAGGTCATATTTTCTATCATTACACATACATATTTCTGTCGTGTTGAGGGTATATTTCTGTCGTGTCGAGGGTATATTTATATCATCTCGAGGGCATATTTCTATCGTGTCGAGGTCGTATTTCTACCACCTCACGGGCATTTCCTAGTGAGTAGTTGTCTACGACCAAACTTCACCTCTCAGCGTCTTATATTCTCATCACTAGCCACACACAGCGTTAGAACAACACGTTAGTTTTTACGCGGACCTAGGGGTAGATATGTTCAAAGATGTGATTTCCGTACCTGGTGTCACGTTAAAACACCTCTGCAAAAAACCCGCCCATCCAACGTCTCTTTTTCGTTATGCTGCGAGCGGGAGGCAGATTTGCACCATACGTTGCGCCAAAAAAAGTTTGACAAAAGTCAACCCAGCAGTGACAAACTTAGAAGACTAAAAGGGAAATCTTCCCATTTGACCCCCTCGTTGAACGAACAAGACAAAACGTGCATTGACAGACTCGCCAAGTAAACCGAACCACCTGTGTTCTGAGAGCTCCAAGGGGTATACGAAAAGAAGTGCGGTTATATGTCACCCATAGATCAACTAACTTTGTCAATAAATATATAAAATGTATCTAGTGTTTTCTCTTTTATATTTCTATATATGTATAACTAAATAGCATCTAACTGTTGTAATATCGGCTACCTATCTGTAATATGTACGTATAACTGTTTGTAAAATAATCATCACACAAAACGCCCGCCATTAATGAACTTATATATTACTATATTCCAAGACCTCTCCTCCTCCACGTTCCTCCAACACATTTTCGTTATATAAAAGTCACGCGGATGTAGACATATAAACACACACACACCAACACACATAACAAAACAATTCCACAACACACACCCTACTACTCCGCCCTAACCTAACCCCACCTGCTACATTACAGATTAAAATATCTCTCTTCCACCTCCAAAACCATACCACATCACACAAAAATATCCCCCCTAGCCTAACCCCACCTGCTACATTACACCCGTACCTCGTCACCGACGCCTCTTCACTCCCACCTCTCAATGATGGTCCACTCGCCTGCTACACCCCCAAAAATGTACACAGAGGCATCCTGACAACGTCACCACATCTCCCCTCAACCTCTAAAATATCTCTCTTCCACCTCCAAAACCATACCACATCACACAAAAATATCCCCCCTAACCTAACCCCACCTGCTACATTACACCCGTACCTCGTTACCGACGCCTCTTCACTCCCACCTCTCAATGCTGGTCAACTCGCCTGCTACACCCCCAAAAATGTACACAGATGCATCCTGACAACGTCACCACATCTCACCTCAACATCTAAAATATCTCTCTTCCACCTCCAAAACCATACCACATCACACAAAAATATCATCCCTGCCCCTGCATCACTCCTACAGAATTATTATATGTCTATAAATAACGTCTTCTTGTTATCTAAACATATCTCTATATAAAAAGTCATGGACCTCCTCCTCTCCTCCTCCTCAATTCCTTATATAAAAAATCACCCCGCCATCTTGCGCCATATACCACCTGCTTGCTATCTCAAGTCCACCATCTTGCCCTTGTACATTTTCCCTATATAAAAAGTCATCCCGCCATCTTGCGCCTGCAGCGCGCCGCCATTTTTCTCCTTATATAAAAAGTCACCCCGCCATCTTACCCCTGCATCACTCCTGCAGAATTAATATATATCTATAAATAACGTCTTCTTGTTATCTAAAAATCACAAAGTCTACCTATTATCCTCTTCCTATTATCGTCTTCTTGTTATCTCAATAAACACATATTACTATATTAAAAAGTCATCCACTTCTCCTGCTGCTCCACCTCCACACTGCGTATTTCCTTATATAAAAAGGCATCCCGCCATCTTACCCCTGCATCACTCCTGCAGAATTAATATATATCTATAAATAACGTCTTCTTGTTATCTAAAAATCACAAAGTCTACCTATTATCCTCTTCCTATTATCGTCTTCCTGTTATCTCAATAAACACATATTACTATATATAAAAAAAGTCATCCACTTCTCCTGCTGCTCCACCTCCACACTGCGTATTTCCTTATATAAAAAGGCATCCCGCCATCTTACCCCTGCATCACTCCTGCAGAATTAATATATATCTATAAATAACGTCTTCTTGTTATCTAAAAATCACAAAGTCTACCTATTATCCTCTTCCTATTATCGTCTTCCTGTTATCTCAATAAACACATATTACTATATAAAAAAAGTCACCCCACCTGCTGCTCCACCTACGCAATGAGTATTTCCTTATATAAAAAGTCACCCCGCCTGATGCTCCACCTGCACACTGAGTATTTCCTTATATAACAAGTCACCCCGCCTGATGCTCCACCTGAGTATTTTCTTATATAAAAAGTCACCCCCTGCTGTGCCACCTGCGTATTTCCTTATATAAAAAGTCATCCCGCCTGATGCTCCACCTGCACACTGAGTATTTCCTTATATAAAAGTCATCCCGCCTGATGCTCCACCTGCCCACTGAGTATTTCCTTATATAAAAAGTCACCCCACCTGCTGCTCCACCTACGCAATGAGTATTTCCTTATATAAAAAGTCACCCCGCCTGATGCTCCACCTGCACATTGAGTATTTTCTTATATAAAAAGTCACCCCACCTGCTGCGCCACCTGCGTATTTTCTTATATAAAAAGTCACCCCACCTGCTGCGCCACCTGCGTATTTTCTTATATAAAAAGTCATCCCACCTGATGCTCCACCTGCCCGCTGAGTATTTCCTTATATAAAAAGTCATGCACCAACACCTGCTGCTCCACCTGCGCAATGAGTATTTCCTTATATAAAAAGTCACCCCACCTGCTGCTCCACCTGCACATTTCCTTATATAAAAAGTCACCCCGCCTGATGCTCCACCTGCGCAATGAGTATTTTCTTATATAAAAAGTCATCCCGCTTGCTGCTCCACCTGCGCAATGAGTATTTTCTTATATAAAAAGTCATCCCGCTTGCTGCTCCACCTGCGCAATGAGTATTTTCTTATATAAAAAGTCATCCCGCTTGCTGCTCCACCTGCGCAATGAGTATTTTCTTATATAAAAAGTCATACGTCTGATCGTCAGAGGAAGCCCCGCCGCTAAAATATATCGCTATATAAAAAGTCATGTGCCTCCGCCTGAAATGAAACGCCACCGCTGAATGATACCTAAGTCAGAATCATTATCATCTTCTAGCCACATGTGTGCATCATCTTTGTCACAGTCCGAAAATCCGGGCATTGCTTGAAACAGTTCCACAACTTCATTTATACAATCATCATTTGTGTCCACTGCAGTAGTTTCATTTCCTCCTTTTTTCCCAAGCAATCTATTCCAAGCCTTGTTGAGATTATCTTGTGACAGGGTGGTCCAAGCATCAGCTAACATATAGCAGCAGTCTTTGAGATTAAGCTTTTTGGAAAACGCCACCACACTTTCTTCATCTTCAGCCAACAATAAACGACGCAGGACTTCCTTCTTGTACATCTTTTAAAGCTTTGCTATAACACCCTGATCCATTGGTTGAATCAGTGCTGTTACATTGGGAGGCAGAAAAATTACTTTAAAATTTGCATCAACTGCATTCAATGTATCCGTCTCTGGATGAGATGGTGCATTGTCCAGTAGAAAAATTACTTTTCCAGTTTTCTTTTCTTGTTCTCTCAACCTCTTCACATTTGGGATGAACTGATTTGTATACCAATCAAGAAATATTTCACTATTCATCCAAGCACTCTTCTGTGCTTTGTAACACAATGGGAGACATGTCACATTCTTTAAACAACGTGGTTTTTTGGCTTTGCCGATCATTAGCACCGGTAAACGATGACTTCCACTGGCATTCGCGGCTACCAAAATTGTTACTCTCTCTTTGCACTTTTTAAACCCAGGAATGTTTCTTTAAAATTTTCAGCGGCAGTTGCATCGCTAGATAAAGATTCCCCTTGAATCTCCAATTCTCGTATGCCATGACGAGATTTAAAGTTTCTTAACCATCCCTGGCTAGCCTTAAAGTCAGGAGGACCGTCAAGTTGATTGTTGAACTGAAGTGCCTTTTCACACAACAGAGAACCAGAGATAGGTTCCCCTTTGCTTCTTCTTTGCACAAACCATATATACAAAGCCTCTTCCAATTTCACATCTTTCGCATTTCTCATGGTTTTACGTTTCTTCGACCCATTTTCACTACCAAATTTCGATGCAAAACTCATAATTTTATCCTTGTTACTTTTGATGTCAGAGACGGTAGCTTTCCCAACATTGAAAATCCTCGCAAGTGAAGACACAGTTTCACCTTGTCCTAGTCTCTTGATAATTTCTGTTTTCGTTTCAATTGACAAAACATTGCGGTTCCTTTTATATGCTTTAGGCCTACTGGAAGATGCCATATCGCACAGAGAAATACTTGTACACCAAAATTATTCTGCTGTAGTAGCAGACACAATTATTTTAAGTTGAACTGTCTGTTTAGCCAGTGTTCTACCTAGAACGCACACGTACACTGGATTGGTAAACCAGATATTAACTGACTTTATGATCTAACTGACTTCCTGTACGTAAGCGACCGACCATTAGCCCATCCCATTCTCTACAAATTATTCGCACACATTTGAAGCTTGCCGCATCAAAAGATTCAGAATTGTAGTCTAACGTGACTGGTGGCGCCTGATTTTTTTTCTTCAGGAAAAAGTGTTCGGATAATTGGATGTTCGGATAATTGGGGTTCGGATAAATGGAGTTCTACTGTATTGCATTCATATATTCAGTGTTCTACAGTTCCCCGCTGAGTCGCTTGCCACCTGCTGATGGTCTTTCTGCGCTTTCCTTATTGTTATTTCTGTTTCAAGTTCTCATCTTCATGTGTTATTCGGTCCACCTCTGCTTCTCTTGCGCTAGCGATTCCAGAACAAGGGCTGCCTGGTAATGCCATCACCAACTTTCCTCAATGCATGTCCAATAGATTGCCAGCGTCTTCTTCTCATTTCTTGTTCCACTGGCACTTCTCAGTTCCACATGGGTGACCGTGTCCTATTATTTCATTTCTTCTATTTTATACAAACACTCATTTATGAACGTCTGTAGCTTCTTGGTTGTTATTGTTTCCTTGTCCATGTTTGAGAACCATGCAATAGGTCTGACAGGTATTAATAATAATAATAATAATAAATTCTTTAAGCGCCAAACACGGCGCATAAGGCAGAAACCAGTGCTCTCCAGGTTGTTCGTTGTGACGCCACTCCTCTTAGCTCTTGCACATTATTTAGGCCCAACGTTCTTCCTTCTCTTATTATTGTTCTTCTGACAGGTATTACCACGTGGAAAAGCATTAGACAATAAATGTTTAAGTTTGTACGTTTAAGGACACATCAGTGGTAAGAATCGTATAAATAGGAACCAATTATTTCGTACTAACTGTCCCGAAATACGTTCGTTACTTTTTCTAGTCTGTCTCTCAACTCCGGCATTATTATCGACCACTCCTCTTACGTGCTACCTTCTCCCAATATTTATTGTTTATGTTTTCATAGTTCAAGGTTTTCTTATCACAACTTGTTCTAATCTTTTACTTCCTTACTAATTACCTTGCTCGCTTGGCCTGTTTTGACACAACATTGACTTTGTTTGTGCAAAGCGAAGTTCCCACATTGTCTTATCGTCAGTTCCAGAGAGAGTAAAAGTCTACACTGAGCGACATCCATATTGATAATCCAGACTTCTTTTCGTAGAAAGTACACGAAACATGTGTTCGCAGTTGTCCAATATGGACGGACAGACGTTATTTTGGAGATAAGGTGGCAGTTAGCAAATATGCAGTGCCCCAAAACACGGCCGATGACAATCTTGGTAAAGATTGAGACACAGTAAGATAACAAATGTTATTTTTGGTGCACGGAAAGATACGTAACCGCTTCCACTCAGACATTGTTGTGATAAATAATTACAAGAAAGTGACATATTGGAGAAGATTATAAGTAATATATCTATGACGTAGTGAGCTGTAAACATAATAAATACCCATGGAAGTAGCAATACCTTATAAGGTAATGGAGTTTTAAAATAAAAATTTGCGTTTCATGTGTAATGTTCTACACTGTGGTAAACGAGCGCCAAGGCCTTATAGCTTTATCTTTTCCTACATCTCTCGTATTTTATTTTCTCCCACATTTTTGCTCTTTCATCTCACAGTTGCTATTTCATCGTTTTGATTACTCGCGACCGATATATAGAGAACCGCATTTGTTCTTTCATCAGTGGTAAAATAAAGTCTTTTGATTGAGTCCCCATACCTGACATCATCGTTTGAAGTCCACATTGCATCGTGATAAATCTGGTGAAAACACATCTCGTTATCCAAACCAGACATCTGGGCATTATACAATTTCTGTGGACTGTTGTTAACTTTGTTGCTCGGCCGCTGTCCATACAAGTGACGGGTCACCACATTGGACGCCCAGCTTGGCCAGGCGAAAACGTCTCATGCTGTTTAAACCAACCGGCATGTAAATCAATAGTCGGCGCCACAGAGGGGACATGTTAGCATGCTGGCGGCAATGGACGGAGGTAACAAAGAGTGCCGCCAACACACGGAGCGATAGACAATCAGAGAGTAATGTGACAGCACTTTTGCATTGGCCAGCCAATTATCTCAATACCTGTTTGTCAAGTTCAGAGTGGATAATAATTCATTTCTGGGGTGAATTGCGTTCTTAAAGGATTTTGCGAAGGGAAAAGAAGGTTAGTAGATCTTATACAGATTATTAATACATTTTCTTATTCTTTGTTTAGTTTAACCTCACAGCTAAATGTGCGAAAGATAGAGTTTCAATTAATTCTTTTATATAAATTGATTAATAAAATCAGAAGATTTTCCCAGAAGATGATAGGATGATAGGAGGTAAATAATAGTTCATACTTCACCTTCATCATCATCACAGTCTCCCATGCGCACACACTCTCATGCACAAGACATTTAACATCATTAGAATCGAACTCAGAGAGAGATCAATAATGAGCAGTAGTATAAATGAAAGTCAACCAGTGATGTTAAGTGTGAAAACTTACGAAGACTTTTGTGTGTCTTCAGTTCATCAGAAGTCTGAGTCTACACGCAACGTGTCTGACGTCTAACCAGAAATAAGTTATCAAAAACGGACATTTGGTTAGCAGAATTCGCTATAGGACATCTTTCATTCCTCAATTAAAAAGGAATATTTTCTCACCCACAATTCAGAAGGTGGACGCAGCATTTTCGTCACCATATACTGCTGGCTCACAAGTTCAATACATAGTTATCACAAGTTCAAATCACTCAAAAGCTTATTATCTGAAGTCAAGCTAAAGAGCTCAAAAGTGGAATCCCATATTTATACCAAGTGCAACACACTCTTAAGCGCATTCTATGAAGCAGACTCTAAAGTATATTTTATGAATCACGACTACATACGCAAGATAATGAGTCTACATATCACTAACATTTCGTGAAGATATCCAGTCTGGCCAGTACCCTCGGGAGATTAGACAACAGTCTTTTTTTTTCATTTGACAGCAATTAACTGTTGATCAACACTACATAAATATACTCAAACAGAGAAGGAAATATATATATATATATATATATATATATATATATATATATATATATATATATATATATATATATATATATATATATATATATATATATATATATATATATATATATATATATATATATATATATCGTCAACGTTCTCAGCACGACAACAGTTTTCACCAGAACGTCCTCGACTTAGAGATACCCCACTCGACATAACGTATGACAACTTGGGGCATTTTATGCATACATGTGAATCATCGTATCCAGGAGAAGCATTTAGAGACACATGGGATGTGTAGATTACTCACCATTTTGGTAACACGTATCATATCACATCATCATCATTTCGCTTTACACCAGTTCATTCTTAATTAACTACCACTTAATTAACTGCAATTGTAATATCTCATCTGTGTGTTTTGTGTGAATCGTCTTTTACCACCATCATGTTCTAACCATTACTAACCCTATACGTGTGGATAGTTAATTAATAAACCCAACAATCGTTTGATCATTGTCTAGTTTGTTAATGTATCACTCGTGCTGTTGGTTTTACATATTCACATATAGGAACATTTCTCTACTCAAATGAGGTTGGGGGCTTTTTCTGTTACGGGATCTAAGGGCAGAAGCTAAGGTCGTGGGAAAGCAGAACTCTTTCCATAATTAATTAGAAAACACTGTCCAGTGGAAAGCATTCGCATTCCCGTCTTCTTGTCCCTATCTCGAATAGGTCTTTATTCTTTCTTAATGAGCCAATTTCTAGAGATCTTTTACCTAATATCTCATTAGCTATTCCTGTCAAAAACTACTGTCGTAGTTGCCCCAATACGCACCACACGACAATTGTGGACTCGTCTTGGGATTAGTGAACCCGGACTTAGAAGTGTGATAAATCACATTTTCATCCCTGCTATACAGTTGCGATAATTGCAAAATTTGTTGGCATTTTGAGGGATTACCTCCTAGACTGACTCTTACTATAATTTGTCTATTTCATAGGGGGGATAATTTATGTCTCTGAAGCACGAGTGATACTTTTAAAATTAAGTATCAAACGGACAGAATAAACACTTTTTGAGAACAGAGGATACTGTAGGGAACTGAATTTTTTTTTTCCTCTTTTTCTCTAACTGCTGGGAAAATTTTTACCATAAATATTTAGTAAATTTTTCATAGAAACTGCGAGATAATCTGTTATATAATTTTTCATAATACGCGGAGTAAGTGATTTTTTAAGAACTATTTGAACTTGATTACTAATTTAAACCTAGCTGGTTTTAAAGAGATAATCACTTGTGCAAGTCAAATAATTTTGTTTGGAGGTCACTGCCAATTTTTCCCTTCGCGAACCCGTATTGCATATCATGGCAGATGCCGCAAAAATTAGAACTAGTTTAGTGGAGGCAGGGCGTGAATACGGGTTAAGTGGAAAAGATCTGATGAAATTTGTAAGTGAGGAGACTGATAAACTCCATGCAAGAGAGATGGAAGTGCAGAAACGTGCAATGGAGAAGGAGAAGGCCGCAGCAGAAGCAGCGGAGCGGAAAGCCGCAGCAGACGCAGCGGAGTGGAAAGCCGCAGCAGAAGCAGCAGAGCGGAAAGCCGCAGCAGAAGCAGCGGAGCGGAAAGCCGCAGCAGAAGCAGCGGAGCGGAAAGAGAAAGCCGCAGCAGAGCATGCACTTAACATGAAGCAACTGGAAATCCAGGGACAGACCAATCAGAGGTCCAACACCAAAATGGCCTCCACCATACTTACTCTAATATGAGAGAGCGCATAAGATGTTTCATGAATATCAGATTCACTTGTGGTGGCGTCTTCATACTTACTCTTATATGAGAGAGCGCATGATATGTTTCATGAATGTCAGTGCTGTAAACCCTTTGTTCAATACCATCTCGTCTAATGGCAATGCCTCATCTTCTTGGTATGACAGCCCATCCTGGCTATCTGAATATCAAAGTTATCCACTTTGTTTATCTTTAATTATGCCTTTGCTTCAATATTCTCTTCTGTAGCTCGCTCCCTTAAATAGATGCGTCATTAGCCTGTGACAAAGTTGCTGAAAGTAAAAAAAATAGCTCAAAATTCCTCTTACCGTTTTAAATCGAAATCCAACACCTATCACAATCCCTACTGTTCACCTTTATTCTATTCCTAATATGTTCATCTCAATATTTAACCACAGATAATCTATTCTCCTGAATTCCTATCGCTAAGAAATTCTAAATCTAGCTATCAGTTTCTGGATACGAACACTTGTTGACCACAAGTTCGTTTCTTGAGAGCCCTGGGCGGCACTTCTTGCTTCCGCAAAGTTTCTGATGGGACTGATCTCTTTTCGTCCTTCAATTTCCTATCTGATGATCCACAGTTGTTTTTGAGTGAATGTGATTGGTCCGTTATTCAGTTCACTCACCTATCGCCACCTACACGCTTAATTCTATGCTGTCCAACTCCGTGAACTGTGCTACATAACTGTTTATTTCTAGTCACTATTTTCACGTGCGTTTTACTCGGCACTCCGTTCTCTTAACTGTAAAGGGCGCTAATAATATTGTTATTCCCCTTAGTACTTTTTAACTTAGTTTCATTAATCCTTCTATATCTCTATTAAAACTGGTCTGATATGCAAATTTGGTAAACTCTAATGATATATACTTAGATTACTTTAAAGTCTAAAAAGGTTCCCTCCCTTACAAAAAACACTACATTTTCATTCTTTTATCTCCCATGTTAAGAACAAATAACTTATCACTTAAATTATTCTGATTTTCTAACCCATTTTTATATACTCTTTCATCTTGTTAACCCCAAATAACTGTTCGACTGACTTTAACTGCAGCGTATTTTACGCTGTACAACCCAATGTCTAGTATCCTGGCTTTTGGCTGGGATCATGTGTCTACACACAGGGACCAATACAGTGACATTCATGTGTCATTAGGTCTCTTGTGTGAGAACACAGAAATACAGGTGACATTTTTCATGTGTCTTCATTAGGTCTTCGGGTTTGGGCGGGTAATGCGACATCATGCGAAGACAACAATGCGACCTCAAGCGAGGAAAAAAAAAAAAATAAATAAAAAAAAAAAAAAAAAAAAAAAAAAAAAAAAAATGGCTGGGATCATGTGTCTACACACACGGATCGGTACAGTGACATTCGTGTGTCATTAGGTCTCTTGTGTGAGAACACAGAGGATCACTAGGTGACACATTTTGTCACTGGGTCTTCTAGTGTTGGGACATGTGGTCTTGACCAGGGCCGGGTTTGGGGGGGGATAATGCGACCTCATGCGAGGAAAAAATATGCGACCTCAAGCGAGGAAAAAAAAAAAAAAAAAAAGTCATGAGGTACCTAGTGTGAGAACACAGAGGATCACTACAATGACACATGTTGTCATTGGATCTTCTTGAGTTGGGACATGTGGTCTTGACCAGAGCCGGGTTTGGGCGGGGACAATGCGACCTCATGCGAGGAAAAAAATATGCGACCTCAAGCGAGGAAAAAAAAAAAAAAGGCTTTTGGCTGGGATCATGTGTCTACACACGGGAAACAGTAGTGACATTCATGTCATGAGGAACCTAGTGTGAGAACACAGAGGATCACTACAATGACACATGTTGTCATTGGATCTTCTTGTGTTGGGACATGTGGTCTTGACCAGGGCCGGGTATGGGTGGGGCAAATGCAACCTCATGCGAGGAAAAAATATGCAACCTCATGCGAGGAATAAAAAAAAAAAAAAAAAAAAAAAAGGTGACATACGTCCCGGGGCCGTCAAATGTATCCCGCAGGGAAACATTTGTGTTCTATCAAAAAAAAATCTAATAAAAAAACTATTATCTATTTACCCCACTAACATCTCTAATACTATTACCATAGACGACTCGAAATTACAAGCAAATTAAATCGTAATAGTGAGACTACATTATAAACCTAATATCAATGCTACAACTAGAGCATCTCCTTAATTACTACTTCAACATAAAATATCATTACATGAATATATAAAAGGCATAAATGAACATTGTATTTACTTAATTCATTACCATCATCTCTCAAACAAGTAGTACCCAATAATGCAACCAAGTTTTATCCCTTGTATCTATACATAACCAGTGCTATAAAAAAATATATATATAGGGACGTTCATCCTCAGTGTAACATTTGCTTACGTCCATGAGTAAGACTCCATATGACTAAGTCTGGATCATTTCTCATCTCTGTTCTCTTTTTTTTTCTAGTCCTGAACACCTCTATGCCTGAGATAGGTACATTATAGCAATTAACTTGCACTTAAGGTACTATACATTTTTTTTTCAGTGTCAGTGTTGATCATGTAGTATGCCATATCTTGTACCTTGGGAAGAAGTCTATTAAGTTTCCCAAGACTATGTGTAGTTATTGTAGTTTGTCACACTCTTAAGATTATATATGTCTATTCTAACATCTCATTAACATCGTATTGGAAAAACAAGTAAACATGTAAACATTGTACTTAATACTTCTCGAACATTATAATTATACATTCTATTTATATACATATATATATATGGGCGACATGGTACTGCCTCTGGAAACAGAGGTTTGTCAGTCCTTAATATGTCTATAGTATCTGCCGTCAATGTCAGTATTCATTGCAACGGTCAGATAGGCAGAGTAGTAGAAATATAATATATAGCGTCACCAAGCATGCATTTAACTAAACATCCCCAAAGTGACAGCAAGCAATATGTGTTACTACGTCAGGATGTGATGTGCTCGGCTGATGCTAGCCTTTGATGCACCAGTCGAATTACCAGTCATGTATGCAACTAATCGCGCGAAATCTTACCATCTGTCTTGGGGCGATAGTAAAAGACCTAAGTCACTATTGTCAGAGCAGGATGTGCTCGGCTGATGCTAGCCTTTGATGCATCTGTCGAAACCGTAAGCTTAGTCTGTTGCTATATACATGTACCCCTGTATGTCGGATTTACCCAAAATTTTCCAGACCAAAATGCCTCAACTCAATGCGGACATGACCATGTAAGGGTCATCTGTGTTGTATCTTACCCAACCAGTAATCAATACCAATTGTGGAGACATCTCATTTCGAAGTCACCTGTATAAACACTGTCATGTGGAATAAGGCCCTTTATCTACCGTCTAATGTGCGCAGCTCTGAGGGAGTAGGTTATTTATTTTTTTTCTTCTTCCACTGCTGCAACACCCTGGCTTGGACTGTGACATTTCTTTTTTTTTTTTCTTGTTGCCCTCTATGCCTGGTGGTGGAGAAAGTATACCTCTGAAAAACATGGACATTGCAAATTAACATGAAAACATTTAACCTAAGTCTTGGTAAGTCTCATCTTGTGAAGAAGCGTATTATTGTCTCTTTTAGAAATCTGTATCTTTCTTGAAATATTGTTCAATTGTTTTATGAAATAATTCATTGTTTAATCTAACTTCTCAGTTACGTTGGTCTCTTGTATAAACTATTTCACTATCACTCTGAATATCGCGAGAGTACAGTAGCTATCACTCATGTGCATGTGATCAAAGTCTTATCACTACATATAATGTTTCCTGTTTATGTGATTACTGTAGTTGATTACTGTCTATACTGTTGCTCACCATTAAGTTTCTTCTAACTTTTTTCACAAAGTTAGTGTATAATATAAATGTGTAAGTGTACTGAGATGTCAACAACTACTTGAGTTTACCACTGAGACCTAATGAACTAACTAACCGTTGGATACCGTTGATTGGGGTACCTTGATTAAGCACTATAGCTGGGGAAGTGCTGTGAATTAGTACTATATGCTGGGGAAGTACTTTACGGCGATTACACTGTTTGTATGAGTTTGGAGATCTCTTTTGCAAGCTCCATCAGTGTAACTTTCTCTACTGTAGAGACGACTGTCGTACTGATGAAGTTGGTATCAGTTGTGATGTTATTTATAGTCGCTCTGCAGGAGGATGAGGACGAACGAATTTCTGTTGTTGTTGTCAGTATGACAATAGCTTGTTTACTTGATGTTTAAATTCTGAGTCTGGTGTTGGTAAAGTCGTCCATTCTTTCAATGTTATTTTCTTTGCTTTATGTTGATAAGTTCTGATTGTATAAGTAGTACCATCTCGTCAGCAATATTGTTGCTAAAGTTTATCAGCTGTGCTGTAGGTCTTCGATGATGATAATAAGTTTTGTTGTTTCTCTGTGGTTGTAAGGATATCTCATCTTCATCATCCCAACTGTAGTATATAAGCTGGGGTTAGCTTGGCTAGTGGTTGTGGTTGTTGACTCATTCTTCCTTCTGTACGGCTCCGGTTCTGCTGCATAGTTCCATCTTGTTGCTTGTATGTCACTTGTCATCACCTGTTCGCTTCACATGATCACTGGGGATGCGACAGGTGTCACAGGGAATATGTTATGGCTGACGTAGGGATAGGGAATGATGGTTGTGACCATGTGATAACATTGCAAACACTGATGCGTTGTCTCTGTGTAGTGTGGCCAGACTTCTTATGTGATTCTTGCTTCTTTGTTTCTTCTGTAAGGTTTCGACTCCGCTGTAGTATGTCATTTCCCGTTGACTGCAAAAGTCTCCCATCTTCAATGTCCCGACTTGATCGTCTAGGCTGATGTTAACTTGTGGCTGGTAGTCATGGTTGGCTTCTGTTTCCTTCTGTAAAGTTCCAATTCGGCTGATACTTCTGAAGGTGTGAGTGATCGTCTTCTGTCATCACATGTTCGCTTCACATGATCACTGGGGTTGCAACAGGTGTTGCAGGGAGTATGTTGGGATTAACGAAGGAATAGGGAATGATGGTTGTGACCATGTGACTAACATTGCGAACATTGATGTGTTGTCTTTGTATTGCAGGTAGACTCATGTGCTTCTTGCTTCTTTGTTTCATCTGTAAGGCTTGGACTCCGTTGTACTGTTTCTTCTTGTTGATTGTAAAGGTCTATTATCTTCCATGTCCCGTCTTGATCGTATAAGGTAGGATTAACTTGTAGTTGATAGTTGTAGTTGATACTTTATTTCATCCCATAATTGCTGTCTTCTTGTGGTGCTTCATCAAAAATCTAAGTCTCTAGTATTTCTGCCGTCGTCACCACGACTTACTATTTCCGTCGTCACCACGACTTTTCACAAAAAATTTTCTTGCCGGACCACCGCGGCCTCAAATGTACGTCTTACATCTCCTTCATTCTTCTCCCCTACTGCAGTACCCTATTAGTCAGGTGTACTCAGTCCTCTCTTGTGTGCGGTACAGACCAATTATACTTAGGCTTCTCAAGGCTAAGCTGCCGCCGCCATTTTGTTTACCTCTTAATATGCTATGTCATTGCTCACATAGCTTGTTGCTGCTATCTCCCATTCTCCTTACTTATTCACCATGTCTAAAAACTTCATCATCATGGCCTCTCTACTTTTAAGCGCCTCCAACGCTATCAGTTTATTCATGTCTTGAGTCCCTTCTACTATTCTGACTTCATTAACACTTTGCTTCCTCTCTACCTCTCTATCTCGTATCTCTCCCGAGTTTCTCTCAACCTCTCCACTTCTTACCTCATCAACCGTTTGCCTCGGTTGGACACTGGTACTAATTGACGTGTCTCTGCTTTCATGCCTAACTTTCCCATTTTTCACTGGGATTCTCGACTTTCTTATTTCTCCTCTGCTACCAACGTCTTATCTCCTCCTTTCTAGCCTCTTGGCTCCTGGATCGATATTCTCCTCGATCCGTATTTCTCCTGTCTTCATTGTCCACTCTCAGCTCCTCAAATTTCATATCAATAAATTCGCACAGTGCAGCCATATCTTCCTTTCTACTATCACCTGCCTCTGGTGATATTACATCTTCCTTCTCCAATGTTTGTCTATTTATCTTCTGTTTCTTTTGTAACTTTTCCAATGTGCTCTCTAAATCTGCACAACGTGTGGTTAACTCTTCCACTTTTGTTGTGTCATTTCTTTCTTCCTCTCTACCACTAGGTCGGTATCTCCTTCGATCCTTAGTAGTTTCTCTACTTCTACTACCGCTTCTATTTCTTAGCCTATCTCGGCTCTTGGATCGGTACTCCCTTCGATCCGTATCTCTTCTATTACCCCCTTTATTTCTCAGCTCCTCACATTCTCTATCAATAAATTCGCACGGTGCATCATAATAAGTGTCTTCTACTTCTGTTATATCTCTATGTCTTTCTTCTTCTTTGTTGTTTCCTGACCATCCATGGTCTACACTGTCTATTCTTTGTTGACCCGTTTCCTTGGTCCTTTTATCTTGTTCCTTCTCTTGTCCTTCTCTATAACTGCTCATCTTCTTTTTCAAATCTTCCAATTTCTTGTCAAGATTTTGAACGAGTGCCTCTATCTCTTCGTTACTCTTTGCTGCACTACCATTTCTCATCTTTTCCTTCCTCCTCCTTCTGACCTCTTCTACATGTCTCAGCTTTGGTAGTTGCCTTACAACATTCGGCGAATCATCTGAAGACGACCTCTGTCTCTTTATTCCTTTTATTTTCTCTTGCTCCATCTCCTCCTGGGTATCTGAATCTTTAGCTGATGTCTCCTCCGTATCTTGGGTTCGACTTGGACCACTCTGTTGTTTAGTCTGTAATTGTTGCTCCTTTTGTTTCAATAGCTGCTGTTCATGTGCTCTGCTTCTCTGTTCTGCAGCTCTCGTATGTTTGTATGGTGCATCTATTTCATTATCAGCACTGTTCCATTCACTTCTTATTGCTGTCGTATCCTCTAAGATCTCGCTGTAATATTCACTGTCTGCATGCTGACCTATTTGTATTCTATCTTCCTCTTGCGTATGTGTGCCCATGTCCTCTTGTTCGTTGTACAACCTTTGAGGAGTAGGGGTTGATCTATCATATGTTGTTTCAGGTTCTGCATGGATTTGTGCTCTTGTAACAATCTGTTTCCGCGCTAGTGTTGATCTACCACTGTCACTGACTATGACCTCACTGGAAATAGTATCTATATCCTCGTCGCTCTTGGTCATTTGAACTACCCAGTTGTCTCCTCTCGCAGTTACACCCCAGTCACTAACTTTGGGTGTTGTTTCTGTTTCGTCATCATGTATGGGTAGTGACGTTCTACTATCTCTATTATATAGACGGTTGTCTCTGGATCTCAATCTCTCTCTTAATTCTGTTAGTGGAATATCTTCCTCGTCTTCTGAACTCTCTCTGCAGCGAGTGAGGCTTCTTACAGTATCTGATACTTGTTCTGGGTTGTTGTTGTTTTGTTCATCATCAATGTCCTGCCCTTCATCGGTGTCGTATTCGACAAGTGAACTGTTTGTTGACTCTGTAGACTCGTAATAAGTCAAAGTAGATTTTCGTATTGGTCTGGTATTCTGTAAAGCTGGTGGTACTATGGGGCGATGATCATCTTTTTTCATCTGTGCTACGTGTGCTTTGACTTCGATGCTCTTCTCTTCATTCCATAATTTATAATTTACAGGTGTTGTCTGCTCCAACACTTTATATCCGTCGAGCCATTGGTCATCCATCTTACCTCGAACATTCTTCCTATAATATACTATATCTCCAGGTTTGAATTGTTCTAATGTCGCTCTTTTGTCTTTGTGCTTCTGCCATTTCTTAAAGGCTTTCTGTGCATTACTATTTGCTATTTGATGAGCCTTGTGCTTTTCTTGTATTATAATTTGAATTGGATCTTCGCCTTGATATCTCCTCTGTGGTTGTAAGAGATTGTCTAATGGGAAATTGGGTTCCCGTCCATATAACATATAGAAAGGTGAATATCCTGTTGTGTCATTTCTATTGACCCGTATTGCTTCAAGGGCTTGATTAATGTATATGTCCCAATACTGGGCATTACCTTGTATATACTTAGCAATGATATCAAGCAATGTGGCATGCATTCGTTCGTTTCGTCCATTTGCCTGCGGTCTGTAATACGTAGTAGTAGTATGTTGAATGTTTAGAGTTTTTAGGGTCTGTTTGAAAGGGTTGCCGACAAATTGTTTACCATTGTCTGTAATTATTCTTCTGGGACAACCATGTCGTGGCAAAAATTCTTGTAGGAAAAAATCTGTTATTGTTGCTGATGTTTGATTCTTAAGAGGATAACTTTCGGGCCATACTGAGTATTGGTCGACAATGTGTAACAAGTATTCGTTTCCAGACTGTGTAACAGTATATGGACCGGAAATGTCCATGCTTATAACTTCCATGGGGAAGTGTGATTGTTTCATCCGTTGCAAAGGAACTTTGGTTGGTCTCATGTTGCGTATCTTGCAAGTTTTACAAGTATTAATATATTCAATGATATCTTTGTACATCGTTGTCCAATAGTACCTTTTCTTGATAACATCTATGGTTTTGTCTCGACCGACGTGTCCATTGTTATCATGGAATTGTGCCAATATCTGAGGTACTAATGACTGAGGAATTACTTTTTGTGGTCTACCTTCTTGTTTAGGATCTATATGGTACAAGGCTTGGTCTTGTGGCATGATAGTAAATTGTTTAAGCGATTTAGGCTTCGCTTCTAACTGTTTGATAATCTTGGCTATCTCAGGATCTTTTCTCTGTTCTGCGCCTACATCAAATGTACATAAGTTTGTTGTCTCCTCTGTATCTATGTCTGTTGTATCTGTGCCATCGTCAACATCCACTCCACCGGAACTGATTACATTTATTTCCTTTGTGTTGTCATTAATGTCAGTACTCGTATCCAAATCATCTTGCTGTGTAGTACTAAGGTGTGGGATTCTAGATAGAAAGTCTGCACAGATGTTCTGTGTACCTGGGAGGTGTTCAATTGTTGCATCATACTGTTGCAAATTGATAGCCCAAACTTGTAACTTCTTTGGTTGTTCATGTGTCTTGGTAAGCCAATTCAGCAATGGTTGATGATCTGTTCGAATGGTAAGTTTGGTACCTCTAATGTAAAAGTCAAGTTTCTGTATGGCATAATGTATTGCAAAGGCTTCTCTTTCTGTGACTGACCATCTTTTCTGAGTTTTAGAGAGCGCATGTGATATAAATGCTATAGGCATCTCATTAGGGATCTCTGGTGTAGTAAGTATTCCAGCCTCTTCTCTATGCTGAACTAGGCGAGCACCTATCGCTGTCTCAGAAGCATCCGTATACAGAATCATCGGTTGAGATATGTCTGGATGTGTTAAAAGTGGCAATGATGCGAGTGCTTCTTTAAGATGTTCAAAAGCCTTCTGACATTCTTCTGTCCACTTAAATCGAGAGTACTTCTTGGTGAGGGCAATAAGTGGTTCAGCGACTTCTGAGAATTTTGGAACGTGGCGTCTGTAATAACCGCAACATCCTATAAATGCTCGAACTTGCCTGACTGTTGTGGGAGCAGGTATCTTCTTTATTGCTTCTACTTTCTCTATGTCCGGCCGAATGCCATCTTTGTTCACTATGAATCCCAAGTACTTAGTTTCTGTGTTCAGAAATTGACACTTGCTTAGCTTGAGTTTTACTTGATGGTGTCGAAGACGATCGAAAACTTGCTCTACTTTCTTTAAGTGTTCATCCACAGTACCTGCTGTATGTATGAGTATGTCATCTATGTAAGCCAATGCAAAAGTGTGCATTCCTTGCAAGACTTCATCCATTAATGCCATGTATGTTGCTGGACTTCCTTTCAACCCGAATGGCATAACATTCCATTTGTAGCTACCTATGTGTGTACAAAAGGTTGATTTCTCCTTTGCCGCTGGAGTCATAGGGATGCACCAAAATCCAGAGCGTGCGTCCAATGTGGTAAAATATGTTGAATGCCCAAGGGTTGCCAATATGTCATCAATACGTGGTAGCGGGTATGAGATCGTTTTAGTTATCTTATTCAGTGCTCGGTAGTCGCAGCAAAATCTACTTGATCCATCTTTCTTTGTGACAATAACTATAGGCGATGACCATGCCGATGTAGATCTTTCTATGATCCCTGCTTGTAACATTTCGTTTATGGCTTTTTCCACTATCTCCCGATTCTTCAGAGGGGTGTGATAGGGTCTCAAACTGATAGGGTCCTCTACTGTAGTCTGAATGTCCATGCTTATAGTATTAGTTCTGCCCAACTCCATGTCTGTAAGTGCAAATACATCTTGGTGTTTGGTAACAAATGCACTAAGTTTTTTCTTATATTGATCGTCTGCTTTCAATGTCGCCAGCAATTGTGCTGCTCGATCTGGTGTGCTTCCTGGTGTATGCGAATCCTCGCTTGACCATGGTGTCTTAACACATGTATTATCCTCCATTCTGTGAAGGTTGTTCCTACTCTCTCGTTCTCTGTTATTGTATCTCCAATGTCTGTCATTCATAGACTCGTTCTTCCTAAATGGTTTGTTTCTATCTTCTGCTCTGGTTATTTGCCATGGAGTATACCGTCCATTGTTTCTATTATCATATTCGCACTGTCGTTCACTACGGCAGTAATCAAAGGGTTTTGAATATCTTGTTCCACATCTTTGTTGCAATGGTGCGCTTGAGTATCTCTTATTGGTTATCCGCCATGGAGTATACTCTGAATGTCTACTGTGACTAATCCTTTCTTTTTTTCGTTCACTACGGCAATATTTTGCTGGTGTTGGCAATAAGGAATCTGTAACAAGGTTGATATCATATGGTTGGTCTCTATCACTCTCTACCCGTCCATATTTTCCACCGCTAGCTTTTCGCTGTATTACTTGATCTATTCTTTGCGCATAGCGAAAGTAATTGTGGTCTTTATTATTTATGCCTATGTTTTCTGGTTCGTTTCTGCACGCTCTCTCATATGGTGTATCATCTTGATTACTGTATCTTCTTGGTCCGCATCTCTGATCCCTGCAGCGATTAGATACATTATTAGAGTTATCTGCTCTCTGTCTATACTGTATCTGTTGATCGTCTTGTCTGTTCTTATTTTGCTGACTATATACCTTGTTCCTTCTATCCCATGTCTTGACCAGTTCCTTAAACTTGTTTGCTGGTTCTGTCGAGTGTTCCTATCTACAAAGTTATCATTGTGCGCACTACATCTCTTTGATAGTCTGTTGTTATCCGAAGGGTAGCCTGAGGTATAATTTTGAGATGTATTTTGCTTGGAAGAATGGTGTTGATTTCCACTTACTTCGGGTGTTCTATTATTTCTTGCAGTGGTTAAGGACAACCTTTGTATTTTGGCTACTATTGCTCCTCTATGTATTGTTATTGTTTGTCCAGAAGTATTTATAATCATAACTGGGAAATCCCTAGAAGATGAAATTTCTGTGATGCCTTCTGTAACGCACATGAGAGGTTCGTTGTTTATGTCTTCGTTGTCCAAAGGTTCGATCTGTACTATCTGACCCGGTTGAATGTAATTGGAATTCTTAACTCGACCTTTGGTTATGACCAGTGTGTTGGGTAACACCGTAACTGGGGCTGTCAGTCGTACTAAGGATGCGATATGTATGTCATCCTGCAGTTGTATATATTCATCGTTGACCTTAATTTTATGCAGATCAAAATATATCCTAACATTATGTTTGTTGAGGAAGTCTCTTCCTAGGATAAAGTTTCTAGACATTCCTCGTGTGACTATAAAGGAATGTGTAATCTGTTGTTGTCCTATGGAGAAGGTAATGTTGGCGATACCACATGATTTCATAGGTTCTCCTGTCACTGATGACATGTATGTTATGGAAGGCCGAAAGGTTGTTGAGTGCTTAATTTGCTTGTACAACTGTTCTCGTATCAGGCTAACAGAAGCGCCGGTGTCCACGAGTGCTCTGTAATTTTTGTTGTTAATTTTGATTAAACAAGAGCTGGGATCAGACGTGATATTTATCCCTTGAGGAGGGGTTGTTGGGTGTGATATCATGTTATTTTCTTCTATGTTTTTAGACCTACGATGAGAGAAGTTATCTTCATCACTTTTGTAGTCACCACTAACGGTCTTTCTTAATGGTTGACTGGTCCATTTCCCTGATGGTACCTTCTTGATTGTCCCCTTGTGACAGTATAAGTTGAACGCGCTCCTCTAAAATTCTGCCTGTTGTTATTACCACTATCTCCCGTTTTATCGTAACTATTCTGAAATGGGCGTGACTGTTGTCGACACTGACGGGCGAAATGTCCTCGAAATCCACATGCGAAGCAAATGGGAACATTGACCTGTTGTATGTTTTGTTGTCTGTTCCTGCTTTCTGGTTGTTGGTGTCTTGACTGACTTTGACGGTGCCAACGTGTTCGAGAATGTCCGACCTCCATGGGCTCGTGTTCTGTATGAGTTTCCACTATAGCATCTTGCTCAACGCATTGGTTGAACCTAGTCTGCACATTCTGTTCCCTCACTGCTATTTGGATTGCCTCGTTTATTGTTGTGGGGTCCTTCCTAATCAAGTATCGTTTAGTGTTGGTACTTAATAAACCATCTACAAAAGTACCCACCAGATGTTTTTCCATATCTGGTGATAGTGCTAAACTATTTGAGGATGCCTCTTCTACTAAATTTAATAATTTCTCCGCATATGACTGAATTGATTCATTTTTCTGTTGTCGTGTGCGACGAAGAAGTGCCCATGCATGCTCGGTATTGGTAATGTCGCTATATCTTGACGTTAATTCCTTCTTTAGCGATTCGTAAGTCTCCATGGGGTATGTGCTTTCTCGTCTCCGCAAAAAGTCTGAGACCAAGGAACCTGATGTTAAATGCAATATCATTTTGCGGTCTGTGTCTGTGACTGCATTTATCATTTTTGCTGACTTTTCAACATCCTTTATCCACTGTCTAAAATGTTTGGCCTCTCCTGTGAATGGTGTCACACTCGATTTAATTTGGCTATATTTTGTATAATGACCCATCTCATTCATTGTTTCAGTAATAGTTTGTAATGCAGCCATTGTACATTGCTGTTCTGTTGGCATTTGGGCTGGCATAGGTTGTTGTTGATGATATGTTTCCTCTGGAAATGGTGTGGCCATGTTGTCGCTGTCGGAGGAGTGGTCACGGCGCCAAATTAACGTTTTGTAGCAGCGTGGGTGTTTCTTTTATTATCTATTTTAACTAGGTGACTGAGGCAGGCCTAGTTATCTATCATTCACTTTCTTTTTTATCTTTCCTCCAAGTGAGACTATTTCTCCTACTGGCCCCCTTGTTCCGCCAGAGATGGTGATTCCTGGATGATATAAGGTTCGTCTTTTGTTCAACCCAGACCACGTTCTTCCCTCCTTGGTGGTGAGCAGCGACTGATGCGTATAGGGTGTTCTATTATTTCTATCTCTCCTATTACTCACTTCTAATAACTCTCCATTCCTTAATCTCTTCACACATCAAAGCAACCGGAGTGATGTGATTCAATTTCGAAAACAACTTTTATTTACATAAGATAATCCAAGATCAACCAACATAATTCATCAGATACAGTTCTCAATTACAATGTCCTCAAGTCTTCCACTTGATTCAATCAAATATCTCAAAGCATAGATATATATATATATTGTTTCTCTTGTAGCCTCTTGCATTTTTCGTTGTATACCTAGCCTACTAAAGTTCCTTCTCATTTTACACGATTTTTCTCACTTTTTCTACAACAGTTCTAAATCCTTGGAGTCATGTTCTCACCCAATCTCAACCTAGTTAGGTTTAACTCCTTTAAATGCAGCATATAAGATTTCAATAGCTACACCTCAAATAATCAAACAAGGTCCAACACCAAAATGGCCTCCACCATACTTACTCTAATATGAGAGAGCGCATAAGATGTTTCATGAATATCAGATTCACTTGTGGTGGCGTCTTCATACTTACTCTTATATGAGAGAGCGCATGATATGTTTCATGAATGTCAGTGCTGTAAACCCTTTGTTCAATACCATCTCGTCTAATGGCAATGCCTCATCTTCTTGGTATGACAGCCCATCCTGGCTATCTGAATATCAAAGTTATCCACTTTGTTTATCTTTAATTATGCCTTTGCTTCAATATTCTCTTCTGTAGCTCGCTCCCTTAAATAGATGCGTCATTAGCCTGTGACAAAGTTGCTGAAAGTAAAAAAAATAGCTCAAAATTCCTCTTACCGTTTTAAATCGAAGTCCAACACCTATCACAATCCCTACTGTTCACCCTTATTCTATTCCTAATATGTTCATCTCAATATTTAACCACAGATAATCTATTCTCCTGAATTCCTATCGCTAAGAAATTCTAAATCTAGCTATCAGTTTCTGGATACGAACACTTGTTGACCACAAGTTCGTTTCTTGAGAGCCCTGGGCGGCACTTCTTGCTTCCGCAAAGTTTCTGATGGGACTGATCTCTTTTCGTCCTTCAATTTCCTATCTGATGATCCACAGTTGTTTTTGAGTGAATGTGATTGGTCCGTTATTCAGTTCACTCACCTATCGCCACCTACACGCTTAATTCTATGCTGTCCAACTCCGTGAACTGTGCTACGTAACTGTTTATTTCTAGTCACTATTTTCACGTGCGTTTTACTCGGCACTCCGTTCTCTTAACTGTAAAGGGCGCTAATAATATTGTTATTCCCCTTAGTACTTTTTAACTTAGTTTCATTAATCCTTCTATATCTCTATTAAAACTGGTCTGATATGCAAATTTGGTAAACTCTAATGATATATACTTAGATTACTTTAAAGTCTAAAAAGGTTCCCTCCCTTACAAAAAACCCTACATTTTCATTCTTTTATCTCCCATGTTAAGAACAAATAACTTATCACTTAAATTATTCTGATTTTTTAACCCATTTTTATATACTCTTTCATCTTGTTAACCCCAAATAACTGTTCGACTGACTTTAACTGCAGCGCATTTTACGCCGTACAACCAAATGGTGACAAGAGTGGCCGTGGATATAATTGGACCTCTGCTGAGAACTAAGAAGAGGAACTCCCAAATCCTTACCTTAGTGGACACATGTTCCATCTGGGGCGAAGCCATAGCCATGCCAGCATGCGACTCAATGCATTTAGCTGACGCTTTACTGAATATCTTTACTAGATTGGGCTTCCCGCATGAAATTCTCACAGACAACGGGTCACAATCTCGAGGCAAGTTGACAGAGGAGGTGCTTAGAATATTCATGACTAGGCATATTCATACTTCGCCCTATCACCCCCAAAGTAATGAGCAAGTAGAGCGGTTTAACGGGACGCTCACCTCTATTCTTAGGAAGTTGGCACAGGAGAAGCCAGAAACTTGGGATCAGTATCTTCCTGTCGCATTATTTGCTTATAGGGAAGTACCGCATGCGTCAACGGGAGTCCCTCCGGCCACATTACTCTTCGGAAGACCTATAAAAGGTCCATTAGAAGCCTTACTAAGAACATGAACAGATGCCAAGGCAGACGACACTGTCACCTCAGCCTTCCAGTATGTCACAGACTTGAAACAACTGAAACAACGTCTGAAGACTGGCTGGGAATTAGCCACAGCGAAAGTACGGGAGGCTTGGCGGAAACATGCCAAATATTACAATCGGAATGCGAAGGACCGAGAACTAGCAGTGCGAGAGAAGGTGCTACTTCTTCTGCCGAGTAGCAGTAATAAGTTGCAGATTTGCTGGATTGGACTCTACAAAGTTGTGGAAAAGATTTCTCGCACCAACTATAAAATCGCAGTGAACGGAAAGCAGAAAATTTACCACTTAAATCTGCTTAAGAAGTTTTACGAGCGAGCCCCTGCCGAGCCAGCGCACCTCATGACTGTGGCCATTGCTATGCAATTGGAAGAAGAGCTTTATCATCCGTAGAGTACCCGGTGATACAGGAGGAATCACATTTAGATGTGAAAATAAGCTCCACCCTAACGGAAGCCCAGCAAGAAAAAGTGAGGAGATTGATGGAAAACCACGCCGACTCCCTGACAGACAAACCGGGCCGGACAAACCTGATGGAGTTTGACATTGAAGTCACGGATCCTACGCCCGTCCGAATGAGAACCTATCCGATTCCGCATGCCAAGGCGACGGCATTAAAGCAAGAAATCGATTATTTACTTAAGGAAGGAAAAATTTCGAAGTCGGAGTCCCCTTACAGTGTGGGCGTGGTGCTGTTAAGCAAACCCAGTGGAGAACACCGCCTGTGCATCGACTACCGACAGCTGAATGCGTTAACACAGTTCCAACCAGAACCGTTACCGGACCAGAAGCAGCTATTTACTAAGCTGAGCAGGGCTCGCTATTTTTCAAAGATCGACCTCAGTAAAGGGTACTATCAGATACCGGTAAAAGCTGAGGTGAGGAACCTGTTAGCCTTCAGTACTCCAGATGGACACTTCGAGTTTAATGTGATGCCATTTGGGCTAAACAACGCTCCTAGTGTCTTCACAAGGATGATGCGAAAGTTATTGGATCCCCTGAATCATCCCGCCATCAGCAATTTTATGGATGATATCCTAGTAGCTACTGAATCGTTTAAGAACATTTATCAGCGCTATCCTTGCTGTTTAACAGACTCAGAGATGCGGGACTAACCGCTCTCCCAACCAAATGTCAAGTTGGGTGTGAACAGCTAGAGTTCCTGTGACATACTATCACCCATGGAACCATGTTCCCCGAGACTCAAAACGTTGAGAAGCTGAGAAATGCACCGAGACCGTCCACAAAAAGGGATGTCTGGTCATTTGTATCCCTCTGTGGATTCTACCAGAAATATATAAAGGATTTCAATAGCCTCTATGCGACGCTTACATCGCTAACTAAGAAAGGCAACCCGGATAAAGTGACATGGTCAGCAGAATGTGAACATGCATATGCCCTCTTAAATGAGAAACTCACCACAAAACCCATTTTACGGCTCCCAGATTTAACTCGAAAATTCATCTTGCGAACAGATGCCAGTAACATTGGAATCGGGGCTACATTACTACAGGCGGACGAGAGAAGCCCACCAAATCTATTTCCGGTCGCATACGCGAGTCGGAAGTTAAACCGAGGAGAACAAAACTATTCCACAATCGAAAAGGAATGTTTGTCCTTCGTCTGGGGAATACAAAAATTTCAAGCATACCTGTACGGAAGGAAATTTACGATCCAGAGTGATCATCAACCTCTGACCTTCCTCGCCAATTCAAAGAATTTGAATGCTAGACTGATGAGGTGGTCGCTTGTTCTACAACCTTACACGTTCCAAGTGGACTATATCCAAGGAAAACATAAAGTAGGAGCGGATTTTTTAAGCCGTCATTCTATGAGGCAGGACGGAGAGCACAGACAAGTAGAGGAAAGGGTGGAAACCGGAGAGAAAAACGAAGATGAGGAAAATGATTAATGAATCCCGAGCAAGAAGGCTAAGCTCTCCTGAGTATGATTGACATCACACTTGAGGAGGGGGCTATTGTGATAAACGAGCGCCAAGACCTTATAGCTCTATCTTTTCCTACATATCTCGTATTTTATTTTCTCCCACATTTTTGCTCTTTCATCCCACAGTTGCTATTTCATCGTTTTGATTACTCGCGACCGGTATCTAAAGAACCGCATTTGTTCTTTCATCGGTGGTAAAATAAAGTCTTTTGATCGAGTCCCCATACCTGACATCATCGTTTGAAGACCACATTGCAGCGTGATAAATCTGGTGAAAACACATCTGGTCATCCAAATCAGACATCTGGGCATTATACAATTTCTGTGGACTGTTGTTAACTTTGTTGCTCGGCCGCTGTCCATACAAGCGACGGGTCACCACATTGGACGCCCCGCATGGCCAGGCGAAAACGTCTTATGCTGTTTAAACCAACCGGCATGTAAATTAATAGGCAGCGCCACAGAGGGGACATGTTAGCATGCTGGCGACAATGGACGGAGGTAACAAAGAGTGCCGCCAACACACGGAGCGATAGACAATCAGAGAGTAATGTGACAGCACTTTTGCATTGGCCAGCCAATTATCTCAATACCTGTTTGTCAAGCAAGCCAGGCAACGAAAGTTGGTCGCGAATTACCCCACCCACTTTTGGACTGACAGGGGACAAGAGCGATCCTGGGAATGAGTGACCAGAGGGTCACTTAGGTATTGATTGTATGGGCGGAGTTGTACGCCACCGGTCCAAGGAACCCACCTTGGACTTCTAGAGATATAATATACCGCGTAGCTCGCTAGAGAGAGGAGTCCAGTTTTTACATTGTTGTCGTGTGGTGAGTACTGGGGCAACTACAACAGTAGTTTTTGCCAGGAATAGTCTATGAGATATTATATATAAGGTCTCTAGAAATTGGCTCGTTAAGAAAGAAAAAATACCTATTCGAGATAGGGACAAGAAGACAGGAATGCGAATGCTTTCCAATAGACAGTGTTTTCTAATTAATTATGGATAGAGTTCTGTTTCCCCACGACCTTAGCTTCTGCCCTTAGATCCCGTAAGGAAAAAGCCCCCAACCTCATCTGCGTAGAGAAATGTTCCTATAGGTGAATATGTAACACCGACAGCACGAGTGATACATTAACAAACTCTTGATAATGATCAATCGATCGTTGGGTTTATTAATGAAATATCCACACATATAGGGTTCGTAATGGTTAGATCGTGATGATGGTGAAAGACGATTCACACAAAACACACAGATGAGATAATAAAATTGCAGTTAATTAAGTAATAGTTAATTAAGAATGAACTGGTGTAAAGTGAAATGATGATGTGATATGATACGTGTTACCAAATTGGTGAGTAATCTACACAGTCCATGTGTCTCTAAATGCTTCGCATTGATATGACGTTTCACATGTATGCATAAAATGTCCCAAGTTGTTATACGTTATGTCGAGTGGGGTATCTCTAAGCCGAGGACGTTCTGATGAATACTGTTGTCGTACGGAGAACGCTGACGAGATATCTGTGTATATTCCTTCACTGTTTGAGTATAGCTCTGTAGTGTGGATCAACAGTTAATAGTTGTCATATGAACAAAAAGTCTGTTGTCTAATCTCCCAAGGGTACTGGCCAGACTGGATATCTTCACGAAATGTTAGTGAGATGTAGACTCATAATCTTGCGTATGTAGTCGTGATTCATATATTTTCGAGTCTGCTTCATAAAATGCGCTTAAGAGTGTGTTGCACGTGGTATAAATATGCGATTCCTCTTTTGAGCTCTTTTTCTTGACTTCAGATAATAATGATCTTTCGAGTGATTTGAATTTATGATGACTCTGTATTGAACTTGTGATAACTCTGTATTGAACTTGTGAGCAAGCAGTATATGGTGACGAAAAAGGCTGCGTCCACCTTCTGACTTGTGGGTGAGACAATATTCCTTTTTAATTGAGGAATGAAAGATGTCCTAGGGCGAATTCTGCTAGCCAAATGTCCGTTTTTGATAACTTATTTCTGGTTAGACGTCAGACACGTTGCGTGTAGACTCAGACTTCTGATGAACTGAAGACACACAAAAGTCTTCGTAAGTTTTTCACATTTAACATCACTGGTTGACTTTCATTTAAACTACTGCTCATAATTCATCTCTCTCTCTGAGTTCAATTCTAATGATGTTAAATATCTTGTGCATGAGAGTGTGTGCGCATGGGAGACTGTGATGATGATGAACTATTAATTACCTCCTATCATCCTATCATCTTCTAGGAAAATCTTCTGATTTTATTAATCAGTTATGTCAAGAATTATTTGAAACTTTATCTTTCGCACATTTTAGCTGTGAGGTTAAAATAAACAAAAATTAAGAAAATGTATTAATAATCTGTATAAGATCTACTAACCTTCTTTTCCCTTCGCAAAAACCTTTAAGAACACAATTCATCACAGAACTGAATTATATCCACTCTGAATAAACACGTGTGTTAGGCTATGCGTTTTTGGGTTTAATCTCTTCCTCACAATGTAAAAAACTGGACTCTTTCCTAGAACAAGCTACGCAGTAGATTATATTTCTGCCAGTCCAATATGGGTTTCTTGTACAGCTCCGCCCATACCAACCAATCCTTAATGGCCCCTCTGGTCACTCATTCACAGGATCGCTCTTGTCCCCTGTCAGTCCAAACGTGGATGTAGTTTGACCTCTGATTGTTTATTGTTCACCTGGCCAAGGTGGGCGTCCAATGTGGTAAACCAACGCTTGTCTGAACCGCGGCCGACCAAAGATAACACCATTACAGCATGAGACGTTTTCCCCTGGCCAATCTGGGCGTCCAATGTGGTGTCACAGAAATTACAGCATGCCCAGATGTTTGATTAGGATGACCAGATGTATTTTCACCAGATTTATCACGATGCAATGTGGGCTTCAAACGATAATGTCAGGCATGGGGACTCAATCAAAGGACTTTTATTTCCCCCGATGAAAGAACAAATGTGGTTCTCTAGATACCGGTCGCGAGTAATCACAACGATGAAATAGCAAATCTGGGCCGCAAATATGGGATGAAAGAGCAAATGTCGGAGAAAATACAATATGAAAAATGTAGGAAAAGATGGAGCAAAAAGGCCTTTGCGCTCGTTTATCACAATTGTGAGGTAGAGATTAAATCCCTAAACGCCTAGCCTAAATACACGTGTTTATTCAGAGTGGATAATAATTCATTTCTGGGGTGAATTGCGTTCTTAAAGGATTTTGCGAAGGGAAAAGAAGGTTTGTAGATCTTATACAAATTATTAATACATTTTCTTATTCTTTGTTTAGTTTAACCTCACAGCTAAATGTGCGAAAGATAGAGTTTCAATTAATTCTTTTCATAACTGATTAATAAAATCAGAAGATTTTCCCAGAAGATGATAGGATGATAGGAGGTAATTAATAGTTCATATATCACCTTCATCATCATCACAGTCTCCCATGCGCACACACTCTCATGCACAAGACATTTAACATCATTAGAATCGAACTCAGAGAGAGATCAATAATGAGCAGTAGTATAAATGAAATTCAACCAGTGATGTTAAGTGTGAAAACTTACGAAGACTTTTGTGTGTCTTCAGTTCATCAGAAGTCTGAGTCTACACGCAACGTGTCTGACGTCTAACCAGAAATAAGTTATCAAAAACGGACATTTGGCTAGCAGAATTCGCCATAGGACATCTTTCATTCCTCAATTAAAAAGGAATATTTTCTCACCCACAATTCAGAAGGTGGGCGCAGCATTTTCGTCACCATATACTGCTGGCTCACAAGTTCAATACATAGTTATCACAAGTTCAAATCACTCGAAAGCTTATTATCTGAAGTCAAGCTAAAGAGCTCAAAAGTGGAATCTCATATTTATACCAATTGCAACACACTCTTAAGCGCATTCTATGAAGCAGACTCTAAAGTATATTTTATGAATCACGACTACATACGCAAGATAATGAGTCTACATATCACTAACATTTCGTGAAGATATCCAGTCTGGCCAGTACCCTCGGGAGATTAGACAACAGACTATTAACTGTTGATCAACACTACATAGATATACTCAAACAGTGAAGGAATAATATATATATATATATATATATATATATATATATATATATATATATATATATATATATATATATATATATATATATATATATATCGTCAACGTTCTCAGCACGACAACAGTTTTCATCAGAACGTCCTCGACTTAGAGATACCCCACTCGACATAACGTATGACAACTTGGGACATTTTATGCATACATGTGAATTATCGTATCCATGAGAAGCATTTAGAGACACATTGGATGTGTAGATTACTCACCATTTTGGTAACACGTATCATATCACATCATCATCATTTCGCTTTACACCAGTTCATTCTTAATCAACTACTACTTAATTAACTGGAATTGTAATATCTCATCTGTGTGTTTTGTGTGAATCGTCTTTTACCACCATCACGTTCTAACCATTACTAACCCTATATATCTATCATAACCGTCCACTCCCAAAGGAGCATAGGCCTTCAACAAACACATGCCACGTCCTCCTGTCACGTGCCATCATCTCAAGTTCTTTCCATGTTCTCCTCATCATTTTCACCTCTGTTTCCAGCTCTCTTCTCCATGTGCTTCTTGGTCTACCTTTGCCTCTCTTGCCCTGGGGGTTCCAGAACAAGGACTGCCTTGTAATGCTATCAACAGGTTTCCTCAGTGTGTGTCCTATCCATCGCCATCGTCTTCTTCTCATCTCTTGTTCCACTGGCACTTGTCTAGTTCTTGTCATCAGTTCCACGTTGGTAACCTTGTCATACCATTTTAATCCCTCTATTCTACGCAAGCACCCATTTATGAAAGTCTGTAGCGTTTTGGTTGTTGTCTTTGTTGTTCTCCATGTCTCCGAGCCATACAATAGGACTGACTTCACATTTGAGTTGAAGATTCTTATTTTCGTGTTGGATCCTATTTCTCTTGTTCTCCATATATTTCCCAATGCAACGAAAGCTCCTCTTGCCTTTTGTATTCTTATTTTGATATCGCTGTCTGTCCCTCCAACTTTGTCTATATTACTGCAAAGATATGTGTACGATTCTACATCTTGTATTGGTGTTTCTTCAAGTTCAACCCTGTTATCATTACCTGCATTTATTCTCATTATTTTTGTCTTTTCCCCTGTGTATTTTCAGACCCAATTGCTGTGACCTCTCATCGAGTGTTTTCAATTTGTCCTGCATCTGATTACGGTTATGGGACAGAAGAGCCAAGTCATCATCAAAATCCAGATCATCCAACAACCCTATATGTGTGGATATTTAATTAATAAACCCAACAATCGTTTGATCATTATCTAGTTTGTTAATGTATCACTCGGGCTGTCGGTGTTACATATTCACATATAGGAACATTTCTCTACTCAGATGAGGTTTGGGGCTTTTTCTTTTACGGGATCTAAGGGCAGAACCTTTGGTCGTGGGGAAACAGAACTCTTTTCATAGAAAACACTGTCCAGTGGAAAGCATTCGCATTCCCGTCTTCTTGTCCCTATCTCGAATAGGTCTTTATTCTTTCTTAATGAGCTAATTTCTAGAGACCTTCTACCTAATATCTCATAGGCTATTCCTAACAAAAACGTCTGTCGTAGTTGCCCCAATACGCACCACACGACATACATGAAAGATGCGGGTGGGAGATGAACCCCAATCAAAATCAGACTAGTTATTTACCACTGGTTTGGCATTTGAGATGCAAAGATAAACTGCTGTTGATTGGACTTCTCGTCCACGAAGCAATATGGGTGTGTGAGCAAAGATATTCGTTATGACCTAGCGCAAAGTAAGCCTACTTCACTGACTTCAAAATTTTTCAAGGATGAGTCATAGACAGCCAGGAGCACAGACTATCAGGACCCAAATATAGGACAGGTCAGAGGACCGGACGTGAATTCTATGATTAGAAGATAACACCGGAGAAATATTTTTGTGCCTTAAGTTCTAGGATCCTAGTTCAAGTGCTACAAGTTAGAGACTTAATTCACCAGAAGAGACGGCATCTTAAATCAGTTGCCAAACATTATTCAGACGTTTCCTATGCAACATGTCTGTGTTTAATTTTCCCGAAAAACTCGGAGTAGTAAAATGTATTTTATTTTCAAATTTTGCATTTTGACACGTATAATTTGCTTGTGGATGTACAGTGGAATAAGAGGCTGGGCAACCTCATGTCTGTAAATGACTTGACACATGAACCACCACTGCAAGAGATGGCGACTGCTTCGTGCGAGTTTCCTCATAAAGAACCAACAGCAGAAGTGACCCCCAGACTCCATAGCAGGGAGTGAATGAGTATAGTTATTATACATGCACTCTAGTTAGTAAAATTCATATATATATATATATGTATGTATATATGTATATATGTATATATGTATATATATATATATATATATATATATATACATATATATATATATATATACATATATACATACATATATATATATATATATATATATATATATATATATATATATATATATATATATATATATACGAGGGGCGTTCAGAAAGTAATGCACCACATCGTTTTTCTCAGCTAATAATGAAGATAGAAGCATGACATTTTGCACACTTCAAATATGGCATGTGCCAATTGTGTGCACCAAATTGCACTGCAACTGGCCAAATAATTCGTTTGCCCTAAACCGTTGAAATGGAGCGTGTTAGCAACTTGCGTTATAAACAGCGAATTGTGATAGAATTTCTCGTTGCAGAAAAGGAAACTGTTGTGAATATTCACAAGCGTCAATGTGATGTGTATGGAAGTTTTGCAGTCGACAGGAGTACAGTCAGTCGCTGGGTTCAGAGAATCAAAGAATCACGAAGTGGAGATACGGAGCTGCTTGATCGGCCGCGCTGTGGACGTCCTGCCACAGCCACCAACGCAGAAATGTTAAAATGCACTGAGGGCATTATTCTTACTGATAGGCGAATCACTACTCAACAATTGGCCTTACAGCTGTCAGTCAGCATTGGTAGTGCAAATGCAGTTATAAAAACTCTCGAATTTTCTAAGGTTTGCGCAAGATGGGTTCCTCGAAGTCTCACAAATGACCACCGATTGCAAAGGAAAGCAATTTCTTCTGAATTGTTGGAGCGTTTCAATGCTGATGTTGGCTAAGATCGTTACAGGTGACGAAACCTGAGCACATCATTTTGAACCTGAGACAAAAAGACAGTCAATGGAGTGGCATCATCCGCAATCACCAAGAAGAAAGAAATTCAAGACAATTCCTTCAGCTGGAAAGGTCATGATCACTGTCTTTTGGGACATTGAAGGTGTGATTCTTGTGGACGTTATGCCAAGAGGAGAGACAATCAATTCGCAAGCTTACATTAAGACATTGAAAAAACTCAATCAACATTTTCGCAGAGTTCGGCCGCACAAGAATCCAGCAGACCTGCTTCTCCTTCACGACAATGCGCGCCCTCACACAAGTCTGGCAACACGGGAAGCAATCACCAAATTGGGTTGGACTGTACTACCCCATCCACCCTATAGTCCCGAATAGGCACCCTCTGATTTTCATCTATTTGGTCCACTTAAAGATGCACTCCGTGGGACAAGGTTTGAAGATGATGAAGGAGTGATTCATGCAGCGAAGAAATGGCTACATGATCAAGACAAAATCTGGTACGGGCTAGGAATACATGCACTTGTTTCGCGCTGGCATAAAGCCGTACAAGTTGATGGGGATTATGTTGAATAATACCGATGTTTACATGACATATCCATGCATATTGTGTATAAATTTCATGCTTTTTGAATAAACAGCTCCTGAGAAAAACGATGTGGTGCATTACTTTCTGAACGCCCCTCGTATATACCCATACACACACGCACATATATATATATATATATATATATATATATATATATATATATATACACACACACACACACACACACACACACATAATCTATATTTTAGAACCTCTGTGTGTCTGTCTGAATCAAAGTTATTGATACAGGGGACGCAACAAGTTATTTTGATAATGAAATTTACACACTAATTGTAATGTTTCCCTTATATCAGTGGATTTGCCATTAAAAAAAATACTTAAAATATATTATTATTAAAGAACTAGTGTAAAAGCCCGTCATAAGACGGGAATTAAATTCAAAAGCACCAATACCTAACGGCAATTTTACTTATTCAAAAGTATTAAAAAAACCACGGTTCATCACCACAGTACACGAACTACGTAGCACCAGCGAGGATCCCAATGTGTGTATACGGGATCACGCATTCTATAAATATATTATTGTGCACACCGTCATTTGCGCATTCTTTGATAAGTGTTACTATTTTCGGGAGAGAACATATAAGGGAAACAATACAAGTAATGTCTAACTTTCAACCAAAGTTGCATCCCTTAGCGTTACGCACCGACACAAAAAGCTGGGATTTTATATATAGGATGTAAAAATATATTATTAGTAAAAATTTATTATTAGTAAAAATTTATTATTTTGAAAGAATGTTAGAATAACGTCTTAATTCGTTTTAGAACAGTTTTGTTGTTACCGTTCCATTTCAATTTTCTTACAGTTTTTGTTTTTATCGTTTCTTTTCAGTTTTCGACGCTGCAGATCGCACAACTTTGGGCGATTTTTTTGCTTCTTCAGGCGATATTTTGGGCAACTTTGAGCTACTTTAGGAGTTTTCTTGTTTGATTTTGGAATACTTCGGGCAATTTTTGGAAACTTCTAGCAATATTTTGGGCGACTTTGGGCTACTTAGATTTTTCAGAAAAATCAATTGTGCTACGTAATTTAAGTTTGCCGATTTTGTGGTTACTTTGGACGTTCATTGAGCGACTTTCGGCTACTTCGGGAGACTCTAGGGTTACTTCGTGAGATGTTTGGGCGACATCGGGTTACCGGGCGATTTTTGGGCGGCTTCGGGCGACATGTTGGGCGACTTTGGGATACTTGGGGAGATATTTAAGGAGACATTTTTGCTACTTCGGGTGATATTTTGGGCCACTTTGGGCCACGGGGTGATTTTTGGGCTACTTCGGGCGATTTTGGGATATTATGGGCTATGGGCTTCTTCGGGCGACTGGGCTACTTCTGGCGAGTTTTAGGCTACTTCAGGCGATATTTTGGGCGACTTTGAAATACTTCCGGAGATATGTATTGTGACTTCGTGCAACTTTTGGGCTACTTCGAGCGATATTTTGGGCAACTTTAGGCCATTTGGGATGATTTTTTGGAATACCGAACAATGTTTGGGATACTTCTGGCAATTTTGTGCTACTTCAGTTGATATATTTGGCGACTTCGGGCTTTTCCGGACGATATTTTGGGCGACTTTGGACGATATTTTGGGCCACTGTGGGCTATTTCAGTCGGTATTTTTTTTAGCGACTCGGGCGATTTTATGGCTCCTTTGGGCGATATTTTGAGTTATAGAGGATTTTTTGAGCTACTTATGGCGATTTGTGGGCTACTTCGGAAGATATTTTAGGCAACTTTCGGCTATTGGCGATATTTTGGGCTACCTCGAGCAATTTTTTTGGACACAACTAATTGATCAAGTCTTTTCTCTCTTTTTATTTAACAGAGGAAAAACGCTATTAAAAGTGCAGTTACTTTTTTTATTACCCGGGTTATCCCGGGTATATCTGCTAGTATATATATATATATATATATATATATATATATATATATATATATATATATATATATATATATATATATATATATATATATATATATATATATATATATATATATATATATATATATATATATATATATATATATATATAATGTAAATTGCAATTGTTGTCTTCTGCTATCCAAAAGCATTTTTATCCTACTCACTTGGGTTAAACTTAACACTCGGAGAGTGTAAAATATTCTGATGAAGATGGAAGTGGTGGATGGAAGCGGAGGGCGCCTGGCACTCATATCAGGGAACCAATACTCAAAAGTAGCATATGTTTTCCTCTTAGTTTTTGGTACAAGTTTTTGGTTTAAGTTGTCTACAGTCGACACTAGACACCAACATCAGACAGGTCTTGAAGACGCCTGGCAACCTTTGTGATTACCTCATACGTGATGCCGGAGACGTGTTACAACCACCAGACTTGGCTATTGAAGAGAAGTGAAATCCAAATCATAAGTTGGAACCAACAGTAGCTGTAGCAGATGCCAACCGACTCCACACTGGAAGCTAAGTAGCAAACAAGCGAAATCAATGTTTTACATATTTTCTACCACAATATAAATCATCGAGTATGATCAAAATCATCGTGTCGTTATTCTAAACCAAGTTATTTATTTTAAATCTTGTTCAACTCTAAATGATTATTAAACCTGTTTATCTGTAACTCTAAAGCTATAGTTAGATTAGTCACTATTGAGTGCACTGTATGTCTGCACCCGTATGACTCATACTTGTCGTAGATTAGTGATAGGGGAATTAAGACTTGGGTTGGTCCCTTCTGAATAGAATAGAACAGGTGATAGCTCAGTGAGAGGTAACGTAAAGAAAATAGATTTTCACGAGTGAGATGGTGGGAACTAGTTAGAATCTGTCCCTGAAATCGAGAAGCCTCTCTCTTTCAGCTTATCCCTACTACAGAACTTAGTTTGTCAGACAGTCTAATAGAATATATATATTAATATATATAAATAGCATCACTCACATACACATACACATAAGTGACGACAGTTAGACGCACAGACGTGAAAACTATAACAATGGAATATAGATATTTTGGGACGAGCTGACCGACACACTTGAATAAGTTTTTGTAATTTTTATTTATCATAAGAATTCTCCACAAGCATAAATTTAGAATACCAGTCACATATAAATATACATACACATAAGTTAATGAATTACTAACAGAATAGACCCATAGGTGTAATCCTTTCCCCCTCTGTTGAGCCCACGATCCCGTTAAAAGAAAGTTATAGCCCCAAAAGAGTCACAGATTTAGACGCTATGGTCTAGGATTTCCCTCTATCGTTAAGAACAGAGTTGATACATTAATCTATTCTAAGAGGAAACAGCATTAGAAACACTTGTCGCTAGAATCAGTTCAGGTAAAAATGGATGCTAATACAATGACAGACAGGTTGTAACCTGTAAACCCACGTATTTAAGTACATAAATGTTTCTTCTAGGTTATTCTCATATATACTGAAAAACCGCTGGTAGATTTTGGGCTTGACCCCAATACTGTATGAAAGGAAGAGAAACATACAAAATACTTAACCATAACAGTATTCACAATCCTCTCCTACCTCGCGTAAAATGATATATTATATTCACTTCGGTTATTTAACTTAAACTATAAACTGCAAACTTAGAGCTTGACTTATCGTTCAAAACTCCCGTGAAATAAATTCTAGTCATTTAAAAACAATCATCATGAATTAGAAATACATACGTATCTCGTCAATACTCAATGATGAATCAGTGCATTTACCTATTAAAATTCTAGTCATTTAAAAACAATCATCATGAATTAGAAATACATACGTATCTCGTCAATACTCAATGATGAATCAGTGCATTTACCAATTAGTTAAATTATTCTCTGACTGGTTACTAGCAGTGAATAAAATTTATATTATAGTTTAGCTAGAAATTATTATTTATTCTGATATCCACTGTAACACAGTAAAACTTAGAGAATTATCAAATGACGGCCCTATTCTAGAAAATCACTTCGGCACAAAAATCTAGTGAAGATATAATTCGAACTAACAATTCTATCACTCGTCAATACTAGTCAATATATATTACCCCCAAACAGAACTTCTTAAGACTATTCACCTTCTGGCGCAATCATAGGACACACACTCACAGCACATCCAGTGTTCTGTTAGCAAAGACAACCCCAGCTCTACAGTGACTGGTTAATTCCAAGACTCCGGGGAGCGTTATCTTTACTGTTTATATTTTAGGAGTACTGTTAATGTCGCTAGAATCAGTTCAGGTAAGAGATGCCACAGGGCTCACAGTGTCAGAATTTCTTGAGATTTCCAGTACTACGGAAATGTCAGGTTGGTAACTTCTCTCAGTAGAAACTTCTTTGATACACCACAAATGATCAAACGTCGGGAAAGTTAAATGTTTGTAATATGCGCCACTTTGGGCTGAATGTAAATGAGAGTTAGGGAAGAAATATACTCTGGCTCGATTGGCCCAGTTACTGCATTTAGCCTTAAAGTTCGTGAGATGGGTACTCTGTCTTTTTTTTCTGGATGCTAATACAATGACAGACAGGTTGTAACCTGTAAACCCACGTATTTAAGTACATAAATGTTTCTTCTAGGTTATTCTCATATATACTGAAAAACCGCTGGTAGATTTTGGGCTTGACCCCAATACTGTATTAAAGGAAGAGAAACATACAAAATACTTAACCATAACAGTATTCACAATCCTCTCCTACCTCGCGTAAAATGATATATTATATTCACTTCGGTTATTTAACTTAAACTATAAACTGCAAACTTAGAGCTTGACTTATCGTTCAAAACTCCCGTGAAATAAATTCTAGTCATTTAAAAACAATCATCATGAATTAGAAATACATACGTATCTCGTCAATACTCAATGATGAATCAGTGCATTTACCTATTAAAATTCTAGTCATTTAAAAACAATCATCATGAATTAGAAATACATACGTATCTCGTCAATACTCAATGATGAATCAGTGCATTTACCAATTAGTTAAATTATTCTCTGACTGGTTACTAGCAGTGAATAAAATTTATGTTATAGTTTAGCTAGAAATTATTATTTATTCTGCTATCCACTGTAACACAGTAAAACTTAGAGAATTATCAAATGACCGCCCTATTCTAGAAAATCACTTCGGCACAAAAATCTAGTGAAGATATAATTCGAACTAACAATTCTATCACTTGACAATACTAGTCAATATATATTACCTCCAAACAGAACTTCTTAAGACTATTCTCAATGTAGTGGTTTTTGATGTTATTGTATGGTTGTTATGTTACCTAGTGTACTGGGTGAGGTCAGCTGTGAAGGCTCCTGAGATAAAAGTTTATGGGAGTTACAGGAGACCTTTCTGCTACCACTTACGACCTCAAACAGACCTATTCTACTATAATGAGTGTTAGCTACGTTAAAAGTCTAGGGTACTGAAATGTAATGTGTAGGTAATAAAATACACAGACACACACATGTAATTAATAAGTCTAATAATAATAATAAACTCTATAATACACTGAACTAACACTGGCTGTTAAAGTTTAAGTTTAAAAATTTTTTAAATTTATTAGTCCTGAACCAATTGTTTCTTTTGGTCAGAACATATGAAATGATAGGTATTTATCAATGAAATGCATATATATATATTGCATAATCAAATATAACTTTTGTACATAAGTATATTGTTACAATGATTAATATTAATGGTATCTACACTGTCTTGGGAACACTAGCACTGGATGGTTAGTTGGGGTGGCGTCATCATGCCCACTCTGTGGTTACAAAGATCATAGTCCTTAACATAGGGACTAATGTTAATATTACAAGCTTTATTCCTTTATTGATGGTGGGATTTGTTAATGAATCTCCAGCAGGCCAGGTTTGCACTTTACTGGCCTGTAATGATGTAGTACAGAATTCTTGTGGCCCACTCCTCTTAGTAGCTGGAGTAAAATGTTAGGCTGCACAGACACCCGCTCTTGTACTTCTACAAGAGTATCTGGCACAATCGTAGTGCCAGATCAGAAACTCTGAAACAAAATTTGTGCCATGTGTCAGTACTCTATTCACTGCGCCACTTTTACACACAACACCACAAAACAACATTACACAGACTGGGTCAGATCTCTCTGACCAACGTAACACATCTCACCCAGTTGTTATCACTTAGTATCAGTTTCCCAAGACTGCATTGCATCCGAAATATGTTCAATAGTTTCCTCTTCTATTCAATAAGGTGGGTGATATGTTCCCACTGATGTCAATAATAGATCCGCCTTCCATAGTCTTAGATAGGTTTCATATTTTATTTGTTTTGTCTCTAGGCCCTGGACTCCTGCTGGGGACCTAGAGCAAGCACTTACTTGTCGTAATCATTTTTCATGATATGGCAGTATCAATCACTCAAAATATTAAATTAAACAAGATAAATGCTTTTTTCCTTACCACAATTCAGAATTGAGAACACAGTTACTTATTACTAGCAAAACTCAGCTGAGCTGCTGGCTAGATTATGGCGTCCCACTGATTTTTATTTATTAATTCCGGGAATTTCACCTCTAGCAGTCATGAACTGTGTTAATGGACAGTCTTATATCAAATGGCACAAGTGTGCGTCTCTTTCTCAATAATATGAATGCTTTTGTCCAATCAATGAACTTCCCCTCTAACATTTTTTTCAAATTGTCGTAATTTTTTTCTGAGAGGGTGCTGATGAATATTGGTCCCTTTAGAGTGTAAAGTGATATTGAAGGCTCTGTGAGAATAAGGATTTAGGAGAATGAGGTAGTAGATTCACAAGCGCTGGGAAGGAGCAAGGACAGTCTCTTATTACGACAATATCTGTTTTCTCCCAGACTACTCCTATCTCTCTTCTGCACAAACAATTGTTTGTCAGTTCCAGTCGCTCAACGTACATGAATACAGCCTACACAGATGGAAATGTTTGGAGTTTTAGGCCAACCGACAACCAACACAAATAAATATTAATACCTTTATTATCATAAAGGACTCACACATAATTGTACATTTACAGTCAAAAATCAAAGGTTACAGAATACAAATATAAAAAAGGGAAGAGGGGGTTTTGAGGATAAATATCCCATCCACCGTTTCCCGTTTATATTTACTAACAGACAAAACCCGGTCCCAAAGACAAGAAAGGGGGGGGGGGGGTGATCAGAGATAGGCAATTTAACCCACTGGTAAATTTATTACTCTGAGGCAAGGGGTTACAGAAAAGGGGGGGGGGGGGGTAGAGGAAAAGCTAGGGTTCTCAATTGTCTCCCTTTAAATCAACAAATTTTAGGGGAGGGGGAAGGAACGTTCCTAAAATTGGCACAGCTGGTGGAGATAACTTCCTTTTTCCGTAATGTCACAAGTTAAGAAAACACTGAGGTAAGTTCTTCTTCAGGGGGGGGGGGGGGGGGAGGGTAAAATCCACTGAATATACGTGACAGACAGTGTTCAAGTAGATCGATGTTTTTCTTCTTCACAAATAGGGGCAGTGAATAAAATATGTTCTGCTTCCAGTTTTCTTTAAGGACTCTATATGAACTAGTATTTTTAAAGTGTTTCTTGAATGGCTGTATTCTCAGTTACGTTCAGAGGAGCGGGGCCCATTACAGGTCGCCACCAGTTTAGCTTTAAAAAAGTTCATATGTTACTGGAGTTATCGAATTGAGTTTGGCAGAACTCTGTATATAATTAATAATTGCTGGGATGCAGGTTGAATGATCGTTCTGAATGAAAGATAATCAAAACAAGAAATGCATTACAAATCATATTATAATCTGACGCGATAAATTACAGTTAGCCTATTTACTTATTAGCGTCGTCAATTAACAAATCAGGAAAACTTCCCGTGAGTTAAAAATAATTAAAAGCACATCTATCTATACAGAACTAAACTGTATTAAAGTTATAATTCTCTTTAACGTCTGCAAAATAAATTTGTATTAGGAAATACTTTTAGCTGTAACATTAGTTTGCACTAAAACTTTGAAAATGGGTTTATTTAATAAGGTTAAATTACACCACAATCCATTGAAATCAATTGAAATAACTCGACCACTGATCACTCGAAGCTAATGTATAAATTACCGTCTGCACAGAAAGAATACACTCCAATAGTCACGAAGGTAGATGAAATCCAGCAGGAATCCGACTATGCTAGTGCAACTAGGATTCTGTCAGAGCGAACGATAAAATGCAGGTTTCGGAGTTCTCTATTTATACTTCTCGAATGTAACTTGAATGGGGCGTGTTAAATTTTCGCACCTTTCTTGAACTTGAGCAAAATTCGAGATACCTCGCCGATGTGTTAATCGCTGCAATTCCTACGATTTCCCCGGTCTACCGATTTCCTTCCGTCTCAGGCTGCTCGCATAAGAGTGCGAAAATTTCCCGAGAAGCTAACTGTGTGAGCTGAAAGTTCCTGATTCTTTAGATCGCGGCCGCTCCACGTTGAATTCTGAAGATCAGCCTGTTCTTTGATGGTACCGCTGTTCTGAGAGCTTTGGCAACTCCCACCAGGCGGGGTGACAGCCAGGTAAGAAAATGATCTGCTGTTATTGCTCTAGAAACAGGAGTGAGTCTGTGGCCCGCCCTCTTTTGGGCCGGCGTTAAGGAAAAGATTGCTATAAATCGTTCTCAGAAATGGTTGTGGGCGGGATTTTAATCTCCCATCAAAGGTCATGCGATCTCAAACGTTCGCATAAGATAGCAGGCTACATATTAATGATCCAGCGTGTAAGGTTCTCGTGGAAAAGCTGCATGCCGGTAAAAGTTACAACAGATGATCAGGGGTTCTAAAGTTATGAGAGGCCAATATTCTGTTATCATCCATCGAGTCAGGGAAATTCATTTGTCATACTTAGACGTACGTCACACAAGTATTCAAACCAAAAGTCAAATTTCAGTCAAATATCAGTCAAGTGTGTATTATTTTCTGTTGGTCCGTCTGTCTCTACTTGACTTTTCACAAAAATACACTTGTTTCTTGGACTAACTACATGCAAAAACTGCACAAACCTGCCCCCTAAGTTATTTTTAGCTTCTCTCCTCCGACTTTCCCCTCTAGTTCATTGCAGTTTGATTTTTGCATTTTTAGGCCCAAGGACACTAAAATGTAACTTTAGTGAAATATGCACAAAAAACTGTTCACTAGTCTGATGTGAACAATACAGTCTTTCGTCAATATCTTTCGTGTTATCTGTCCGTCTGTATAATTAAAAGTATATTATTTCTCTGCTCAAGATGGGCTATCAAACTAGCTAGGTCTTATTTTCATAACTTTATTATTAAAGAAAACCCTACTTTTCTCAAGGTTATTTTTTGAAAGTTGTGTTTGAACCTTCGTCCACGCGTTTGCCGCTGTATTCAAATAAAACAACCAAGTACCGTAAAAACGTCCAAGATATGACTGTTTCGAATAAGAGCTAAGGTCTTTTTTTCTACCAATCCCTTACATTGTGTCAACTAGTGGCGTGATTTTTTTTCCTTTAAACTACAAATTGCGTCTTTTTGCCTTTTAGATTCAAACACGTGTTCAGTCATATTTTTTCCCTTTTATCTCCGTTTCCCCTCCCGTCCAAAAGGGTAAACCGTTTCGTCTGCATGTCTAACTAGTTAGTTTCAATGGCGGTAGAAAGCTCTGGCGTAGGCGAGAATGTACCCTCGTATCTTACGTATAATTTTATCCCTACATGTTATCTTACCCGTTATCTTTATAATTGGAGATATTTTAACGTTGTATCACTGTATTTTTCCTCACACTCCAACGCAAACTGAGATTTTACTTAGTAAAGTAATCTAGAAACGCCGCTAGATATGTCTAGAGAAACTGCGGAGTCTGAATGAATTTGAGTTAGATTTCTGTGGTATATATATCTCTCTGATGAAAGGAAAGAAGTTAATAATCCACCGAAAAACCCAGACCTAACACCTACAGTAAACTCTCTGTTCAGATTCCAAGATGAAAAGAAATCGAGCCACTAGAGCCGAACCAGAACTCAGGCAAATCGAAATTTGACCCGACCGTGTTTAATTACTTTATTACTTCCAGACGTGGTCACCGAGCGAAGCCCGTCTTTCATCTCAAATTCTTTCACCGTGAATAATTAACTCACAGGCGAACAGATTTCCAAGGGGGAGTAATAAAAATTTTGCTCACCTCTGGTTCTCCACCTAATCTCTTACCACGATTACTCGATCTCTGGCGTTCAAAATTAAATGAAACCGACTCACATATGCTGATCAGGTCTGCTGGCAAACTCACATCAAAGAAAGATAGCGAACAGCAATTAAATGACTTGCTAAATTAGAAAAATGAGAAAGGTAGAATATGGGAGGAAAAAGTACCAATCGAACGTATGCGAAAAAAAGGTAAAAGAGCGAAAGAAAGGTAAAAGACAAGTGTAGAATAAAGAAAAGATATAGAAATTTATTTTCTCTGCCACAATACTGTGTTAATTAAGTAAACATATAACTCTTTAAATTAATAGTTGCTGAATCCCCATCGGCTGGGGGCTCAAAAACTACGAGTCAAAATTTCCCCACAGAAGGGGCGGTAGAATATAAGTTCTTCTTCTTCTTCTTCTTCCTTCGTTCTCGTTCGCCTTCAGACTTCCACATTTATGACTCTTATAAAGGCAGTAGTCAACTCAAGGTTCCTGACATCCCCAAACAGTTTTTCGTTGACAGAAGTGGGTTGTTGCCCTATGCCACTCCGTTCATTGCTGTAGGTTGCAGCATTAACATTGGAGGAACACTTTTCCCACACAAAGAAATTCCCAAATTAACATGGGAATCACCAAATGGTCGGGACAGAAACCAGATAGACCACATCATGATTAATGGTAGATGGAGACATGCATTGCGGGATGTGAGGGTGGAGGGGGGGGGGGTGCGGATGTGGGAGGTGATCAGCATTTAGTAGTGGCAGGGCTGATAGTGGGGCTCGGAACGGCTGGACCAGCTGTGGCTGCACAGGGGAGGTTTGACGTCGGCGAGTTGGGGGACCCCATTGCCAGAAAAGCTTTTGCGGCTGATGTAAGGGGGGGGGGGGGCGATGTTGGTTTGCCAGGTGTCGGGAAGGGACATTGGCTCATGGTGTGGACCGGAGGTTCAGCACCATTTCAACAATATGTAAGGAGGGCGTCGGATCGTGCTTGGGATTCCGAGAGGAAGGAGGCAGGGCTGGATGGCACCAGAGGGATTGAACACCATGGCGATGAAAGGGGAAATGGAGGGAAGGAAGGCCGGGGCGGGGTTGCCCAGGTTGAGGCAACTGTGTGATGAACAGTGCAGTCAGCTGGACAGGGAAGTTAAACGCCAAACCCGAGCCATCAGAGGGAATTTCCTGGACGATTTTGCGGGGCAGGCGGGGGAGGCGGCTCTGAGCGGGGATCCACCGGGGACACTATTGGGTGTTCCTGGGGCTGAGGACGATCTGGATGTTGGTACAGACATTCCACGGGGGGAGGAAATAATCACGGCGGTCAACAGGTTAAAGAATGGAAGGGCTATAGGCCATGGTAACTTAGGTGCAGAGCTATTTGGGACCGGCCCTGAGCTGGCGGCAGAGCTATTTGGGACGGGCCCTGAGCTGCCGGCAGAGCTATTTGGGACGGGCCCTGAGCTGGCGGCAGAGCTATTTGGGACGGGCCCTGAGCTGCGGCAGAGCTATTTGGTACGGGCCCTGAGCTGGCGGCAGAGCTATTTGGGACGGGCCCTGAGCTGGCGGCAGAGCTATTTGGGACGGGCCCTGAGCTGGCGGCAGAGCTATTTGGGACGGGCCCTGAGCTGGCGGCAGAGCTATTTGGGACGGGCCCTGAGCTGACGGCAGAGCTATTTGGGACGGGCCCTGAGCTGGCGGCAGAGCTATTTGGGACGGGCCCTGAGCTGGCGGCAGAGCTATTGGAGCCACTGTTTGCGCAGGTCTGGAGGGCGGGGAAAGCACCGGCGGAGTGGAACGGGGGAATGGTTGTCGGATTGCCAGGGAGGGGGGGGGGAGATCTTGCGGACTGCAATGGTTGGAGAGAAGTTGCTCATCTCTCGGTTCCCAGCGAGATACTGGGCGGGATAACTGTGCAGAGAGTTTCAAGGGCAGTGGACCACGGGCTGAGGTAGGAGCGGGCGGTATTTGGAAAGAGCGAGGGATGTGTGAATCATATGTTTGCCCTCAGGGGCATTGTGGAGAAGTGCTCGGAGTGGCAGAGACAGCTGTACATTGATTTCCTTGATTTTGAGGGTGCTTTTGACGGTGTACATAGGGACGGTTTATGGAGGATACTGAGGGCTTGTGGAGTTCCAGGCTGCATGGTGTCAAACATAAAGGGCCTCTATGCCAGCTTTGCGTGTAGCGTTGGGCGGAGCATACCTGGCCTTTGGGGTGAGGGCGGGAGTGCGGCAGGGATGCCCCTTGTCAGCCGCTCTATTTTTAACAGTCGTGGACTGGGTGGTGCGCCAGACTTCCACTAAGTCCATCCGTCCCTCCCCGGATGTGCCGACGCTAATGCGCCAGCAGTGCAACGTCGTCTTCATACACCAGATCCTCTTTGCAGAAAATGTAGTCCATCTCATTCCTCCCGGACCGCCCTCCGCCGATAGGGGCCGCCCCGTTTTGTCACACCTATCCCAACCAACTCACTCTTAGTTCACTCACACACCTAAAACACGAGAACAGTTACCAGATCTCTGTCTGCCAAAAAGAAAAAACAAAAACCGCAAAAATCCTTCACACCAGTGAACACAACAAGCTCACTACAATAAATAACCCATACGCCGTCCTATTCCCTACCCACAATATTCCCGGGTACTACTGTTTCACAACAATTGTCTTTTTTGTCCTTCTATTGTCTTTCCTGACCTTCTTTTAACTTTCCTGCCCTCCTATTATCTTTCCTGTCCTTCTATTATCTTTCCTGTCTTTCTTCAATAGGCACGAAATCAGGATCTCTTGCTGACTTGTATGTTAGACTCACATCTTCATCTACGTCTAAATGTACAGTGTAATGGCCATTGTCATCCACTTTCACACTCACTCCTTCACGCGCGCATTCTTCATTCAGTTCTACCCAAAATGATCTTGGCCAATTCACCTTGGATATTTTAACTAGTAGATGGTTCGTTTCGTTTAGCTCGTAACTTGCAAAGTTATTCCTATCTTCGTCTACTTGGTCTATTTTACGCTTTTTCATATGTGTGGCGTTAAAGGTTTATATTATTCAGTTGATTAATTATGCTCGTTCTCACACTGTGTCCAGGTTCATATATAATAGGTCCACAAGGTTCAGGACAGCCACAATAATTCATTATCAATAACTTCAATAACTTGAAGATTTCCACATAACAATCGATATCTCAACTTGGGACTTTGGTAACATTCCATTATTTATTCACGTAGACTATACATCATTACACGGTATTAATAATTAGGTAGATTCAGCAACTTCTATAATCCATATGTCCCAATAAACAATTTCTCATTCCTTTTCCAACTTTTAGTTGAGTCGATAAACCTTAATATCTTTCAGGACATTTTCCATTTAACATTTCCCATCTATCTACCATCTGGTAGAAAACACACAAGCCGCCCCTTCAGGGTAAACACAAGGTCTGTCAATTTTTCCTCCAAACTGCTCACGTCATGTGCGCAATACACATAGCGACCAATCCACATTGTGTCGCGCTTATCAGCACCCAAAACTGTGTTTACTTTCTGGCGTGTGGCGTGCAAAGCCAGCGCCACAATATGTTTATCTAAAGAGTTTATTGCTGCAGTTTTTACAAGACTATCATCACAATTTAGCATACTGATAAGAAATGAAATATGTCGAGAGTGGTATAATACGAAGGGGTTTGGTATGCCAAGGCCACCCTTCAATGTGGGACAAAAGAAATAGCTCCTTGTGGATGATTCATTTAACGCAAGCCATGTTCTAACGTGTTGTACAATGTCATCTTCAATTTCTTTAAGTTGTTTTTCTGTGAAGTGTATGTTAGAAAAATAAAACATGAGAGGACCGAAACACACCGGGTTAATTAATGAGATCTTTGCTGACGTTGGTAGGGGGGGCACCGCTTAATTGTGTTAAATTTGACCTAAATTCTAATATAAGACTGCTTGCTTGGAACTGGTCAGATGTATTATCAATTGTAATGCCATGTCCTAGGTATCTGTAGGAACGCCCTCGATCAGAAGAGGAGATTTCATGACCTTGAATATTAATGTCCGCCTTACGAGTTTTGACCCAATTGTTTCCGCTTCGCTGACCGCTGAACACTGCACACTTTTGTGGCTTAACCTCCATCCCGCTGGTCTCCATAAATACTGTTGTCTTCTGTGCCATTGATTGTAAGTCGTGTATGTTGGTGGCGAAGAGACTTACGTCATCCACATACCCTTGAATGGGATTCGGCACGTGATGTATTTGATAACCTTGCTCAATCCACCGCAGCCATTTATCGATGCCTTGTTCAAATACAATGACACTTCATGGGCACCCCTGAATAATACCTTTCTTACGCTCAATCCGGTATGTGATAGTACTGGCGTTTTTAACTTGATAGGAGAAGCCACTATATATATCTTTGGTGATGTTGACAAAGACGTCAGGATAGCCTGATTTGCTTAGCTCCTTTGTCATAAATTCGTGGTCAATGCTGCCAAATGCATCTTTAATATCAATAAAGCACAGATAGGCCTTTCCTGATGAATGTAGAAAGTCACTTACTGCTGTTTTTAGGGTGAAGACATGTTCTTGAAGACCATTTCTTGGCAATGATCCTTTTTGCTGAGGTGACAGTCTCTGGGTGTCAACAATCCACTGCATGTGCCGAAACTAAATTAATTTCATGAACAACTTGTATGATGATAGCAGGAGAGAGATGGGTCTCCAGTCTTCGATGGTGCTTAAATTTCAATTTTTAGGCACTGTGACGACTTGCCCAATCTTCTCTTCATTTTTATTATTATTTACGTGACATCATTTTTTTCTCATCCTCAATGCATGATCGCAAAGTCCCGGGAATTGTCACTTGCGGATAATCTCCTAGCGTTCGGTGATTTTCTCCTCGCGTTTAATGCTATGTTTAGATACGACGTCATTGTTGACCCCTGACCTCGGTAACTAGAAACCTGCTTTAATTTAGGACTGCTTAAACTTAGGGAGAACCAGTTTAGGCCACTTAGGAAAACATCACGTGACTTTTAACGTTATTGATTGGAGCGTCTATATGAGGCTAAGGTCACATGATGCACGCTACGGATCACGTGTCCAAGCGGAAATGTCCCGCTAAAAGTGCGTCAAACACGGCCATTTTTCACTTACGCCCAGGTAACCAAGAAAGCTAGACCTAATCCAGATCGTGCGAATTCATGCATTAAACGCACTGAAGCCACGTGTCTAAATTGCTGGTCCATCTGAGTAGGTAAGTGAAAATCTCGTTAGAAAATAGTATTGTGATGAAATGTGTAGTACCTTGCAAAATCGACGCAAAATTGGTATAACTGCGTTTACTTTATTCATAATTTTTGTTTTACGATCACATCCAGCCACATGTGATCGGGTGTATTTTATGATCCCACGGGATATGTACAACATGTTCATAATAATGTATAACGGGAATATATATAGCTATTAATTTCCATATTATTTGAGTATTTTCGACCCGACGCTTAGACTAACGGAATTTAATATTAACGATAATGTTGACAGACCGTGACATATATTCATTGTAAATTATATGACGATGCGACCAGACATGAAGTGTGTGATAATGTTGTCAGACAATTCTAAAACACTGGTGTCCAATTATTTGTTAAATTCATCATAATTGACATGACGATTAGGCTAGAGGCACAGAACTAGAATACTGTTGCCGACATTTCTATGATAAATTTGGTGGGTTTAACTGACATTTATAATAATTCATCGGGTTTAGTTGACGATAAATCAGTCTAAAGAATTATAATACTGCCACTGGGGCAGAGGAATATAATAAAGGACAGAAAGGAGAAACTTGAATTCAAGATTAGGCTCTAGACATATGATGTTAGAGACTAAAATCTGAGATGACTGGCAGAGGGACGGCTTAGGGAAGACTGCTTTCTAAAGCTAGAAAATTAATGAAGCCGTCGTATTTGTCTTCAGTCTATGGTGGAGCCTTGCACGACAGTCCAATCTCAGAGCAGAATACGGAGTCGAGCACAGAGAAGGCAAATCCGAACCATTCAAGACCTACCTGGGGCAACGTCAGGAGACCGGAGAACTAACCACGCTTCACTATCAGCCGGGGGCTGAAAAGCTAAGTTCCTATAGAAAGGGAACTCACCATATCAATGCCATATATTTTTGTCATCCATAATGAAAAACACTTGAATTGTGAGACACATAGTACATACAGCAGACACTAATTCTATCGACAATACTATCATTCACCATCTATTCATTTTATTGCAATAAACTAATTGGGTGTATATAATGTACCCCATGCTTTGTTCCTTCTATTAGATGTTGAATATTGTCTGATGTTTATCTTCCTTTATAAGGGAGGGGGGGGGGGGGCTCGTAAAATCTAATATAAACCCAGTTTAATTGAGAATAATAATAGATAACTGAGAAGGGAACGACGGTAGCGAGAGACCAAATATCTCCTTACAACCTTTTCCAGACCTGTCTAGTTAGGAGAATTTACCCTCTTTGTCTCCCTTCAGTGGTGGAAAACCCAGCAGGAATTCCTTGAGCCAAATCTTCCACAATCAGATCTATTATTTCCTCTAAATAATTCTTATCCTTCAAACGCTACGCAACACTGGGGGCTCGTCCGGGATTTGAACTTATGTATTTTATCATACCTCTGGGATAGTATCATTCATTCAGTCATTACAGTATACCATTTTAACACATGTACTTTCACACAGTGAGCTCTAGAAAGACAGAAAACATTTTTTCTAGAATTTCAGGCATTGATTGGTGAATCCCTTTATATATGTTGTGTTTAATTAAGTTAGTTCATGATTTTGTATTTCATTGAATTACAGACCTTAAGTCTCCATAACTGTAGTAATTTCATTCTACAGCAGTTTGATAATTAGTAAGTTTTGCTTGTTGTTAGAAATACTATTGGAAGGTAGCACTAGCTTACTCAGTGGGGACTATAACAGCAAAAGATGGCTGAAATAGTTAAGCTTAAGGCAGCACTAGGGGAGGCCGGTCGAGATCTAGGTTATAGTGGGGTGGACTTTGCGAATTATGTCAGTGTCGAGACTGATAAGTATTACGCTCGAGAAACAGCGAAAGCTGAAAGAGAAGAGCGAATAAAGTTAGCAGAAATAGATGAGAGGATAAAAGCTGTAGACGCTAGGGAAAGAAGCGAGAGAGATGAACGCGAGCATGCACTGAAGATGAAGCAGTTAGAGATGCAGGGACAGGCTCAAAGAGTTGAACCGGTAGCCGGTGCGACAGCATCTACCTCCTCAGGCAACCTATCGCCACGGTCAGATGATATGCCCTCCTTGCATGCAGGGGGCACAGGACCTTTGCCATCCTCACTCATGTCAACTTTGGGACCCTTGACGTTTCCATTCGAAGCTTTCTCGGAACGAGTTGACTCGATCGATGTGTATCTGGACAAATTTGAGAAGTTTGCCACCACGTTTGGTTTGGAGAAGAGCAAGTGGAACCTGAAACTGTCGCAAGGGCTTAGAGGAACTGCTTACGACGTATATAGCAAGCTTCCTCCAGGTTTACAGGATGACTACGACTCTCTGAAAAAGGCACTATTGGTTCGTTATGAGCTACATGCTGACGCCTATAGGAAGAGGTTCCGTAACGCTAGGAGGGAAGTTGGAGAGAGCGTTGCTCAGTTTGCTGCGAGACTGGATTCCTACGTGGAGAAGTGGGGTGCCCTAGGGAATTTTACTCATGATTGGGAAGGCCTGAAGGAAATGGTTATGATCGAGCAACTGAAGGACACCATGACTTCCGACATGAGAAGATTCCTGACAGAGAATGGGGCCAGCACTTTAGAATCCATAGTCCAGTTAGCGGAACGATATCAGGCAGCACTATCAGAGAATCCACCACCCAGACGGAAACAACCAGATTACGTATCTAGACAGACAGCTCAGTCACACATGGACCCCCAAGTGAAACCACCGTATACTAACTTCAAAAAGCATGACAAGCCAGACAAGACTACTCAGAGATCAAATTTCCAGCAGCAGAGGCAAGGGGAAAAATGGTGTAAGCACTGTAGAACCATCACCCACAATACGCAGGAGTGCAACCGGAAAAACCCACCTCATCATGCTGCCTGCTTACGTAAAAGTGCCGCAAGGGGAAATGGACCGGAAGAACCTCTGGACAAACCCCGACATCCCCCGGTCGTTGAGACAGTCCTCGTAAATGACCAAGAGGTGACCTGCCTTTATGATACAGGCCTTGCATTCGACGCAGTTGTCTGTGCATCCCTAGTCAAGCCTGACCAGATGACAGAAGACACTATAGAAATACAAGGACCTACTAAAAGTGCAGCACCTATGCGGTTGGCCATAGCCAAGATTCAGGTCAAATCAAAATATGTGACTGGGGAAATCAGTGCAGCGATCTTGGACGACCCTATTTATCCCTTGATCTTAGGGTGTAGGTATGTGTTCTTGGGAGAACCCATTCACCCTCTGGTTGTGGCGGCTGTCACCACTAGAGGACAGGCCAAACGGAATACGGAGTTGGAATCCCCACCCAACATCCTTCCTGAGGAATTAAAAAAGGCACAAACTGAGGATCAATCTCTAGCACCCTGCTACAAAAAACTACCGAGAGCGCACACTCCTCTCCAAAAGGGAGACTTCTACAAGAAAAATGGGCTGTTGCATCGGAAAGCAGGAAATGGAGGACAGGAACATGGGCAACTTGTGGTTCCGTCAGCATACCGAGCCCAGGTCCTAGAAATGGGCCATGCCCTTCCGTTTAGTGGCCATATGGGCATAAGTGCCACGATTCAGCGTATTTCATGTCATTATTATTGGCCAGGTATCAACGCCGATATCCAGAGATATGTGAAATCATGCCCGCAGTGCCAGAGGACAGCGCCGAAACACTGGACGGCCCCAGCCACTCTGGGAGAAATGCCAATCTTGGGCACACCCTTCGAACGAGTAGCGGTGGATATTGTGGGTCCACTTACTCGTAGCAAAAAGAGAAACAGTTATATACTCACGTTAGTGGATTGTTGCTCCATGTGGGCAGAGGCTATCGCTATGCCCGCCTGTGATTCCAAGCATGTTGCTGAGGCTCTGCTCACCATATTTACTCGGCTAGGGTTTCCGTCACAGATCCTGACAGATAATGGTTCGCAATTCCGAGGAAAACTCACCGAGGAAGTGTTTAGGATATTTCAGGCCCGACATATCCACACCTCTCCCTACCACCCCCAAGCAAATGGCCAGGTGGAGCGGTTTAACGGGACCCTTATTTCCATCCTTCGGAAACTTGCGCAGGAAAAAACCAGAGAGCTGGGATCAATACTTACCCGCAGCACTATTTGCTTACCGCGAAGTACCCCACAATTCTACTGGGATGCCACCTGCCACATTGCTGTTTGGTAGACCTATAAAAGGACCTTTAGAGGCACTGTTACGTACTTGGACAGATGATAAAGCTGATGAGACGGTCACCTCTGCATCCCAATACGTGAATGAGTTGACCCAACGCCTTAAAACAGGATGGGAACTGGCAAAGGAAAATGTACGCCGTGCCCGTCGTAAACATGCGCGTTACTACAACCGCACTGCGAAGGATAGGGAGCTAGAAGTAGGAGAACAGGTATTATTACTCCTGCCCAGTAGCAATAATAAATTGCAAATCGGGTGGAGAGGTCCATATAAAATTGTTGAGAAAATGTCGCGCACCAATTACAAGATTGCCATAAAGGGGAAGCAGAAAATTTACCACATAAACCTGCTGAAGCGATATTATGAAAGACCAGGTGCAGAACCAGCACATTTCCTGACACTGGCTATTGCGACGGAAACTGAGGCAGAACCCCTGACCTCCTGTGAATACCCTCTTCGTCAGTGCGAAACTCATCAAGATGTTCAGATTAGTTCAACTTTAACGGAGGATCAGCAGGCACAGGTGCAACAGTTGTTGAGAAAACACACTAGTACACTCACTGATAAACCTGGCATGACCAACCTGATAGAATTTGATATGAAGCTAACAGACCTCGCCCCGGTACGAGTTAAGAACTATCCTGTTCCTTATGCTAAGGCAAAGGCATTGAGTGAGGAAATCGAGTACCTGCTTAAGGAAAATATTATCTCAAAATCAGAGTCTTCTTATAGTGCGAGTATGGTGTTGCTTAGAAAATCCACAGGAGAACATCGCCTCTGTATAGACTACCGAAGGCTCAACGCTGTAACTGAATTTCAAGCGGAGCCCTTACCTGATCAGAATCAGCTTTTCACCAAGCTGAGTAGAGCGCGATACTTTTCGAAGATAGACCTTAGCAAAGGGTACTACCAGATCCCGGTAAAAGAGGAAATTCGACACATGTTAGCATTCAGTACTTCTGAGGGCCATTACGAGTTTAATGTATTGCCATTTGGGCTAAGCAACGCCCCAAGCGTCTTTACTCGTATGATGAAGAAACTACTGGAACCCCTGAACCACCCTGGAATAAGTAATTTCATGGACGACATACTTATTGCCACGAACACCTTTGATGAGCACCTGGACGCAGTTTCCCTACTCTTTGAAAGACTTAGAGAAACAGGACTCACCGCTCGCCCTACAAAATGTCAAATTGCCTGCGAGCAACTAGAATTCCTGGGACACACCATCTCGCATGGATGCATGTACCCAGATGCACGTAATATTGAGAAGTTACAGCGGGCCCCACGACCCCAGACTAAAAAGGATGTCAGGTCATTTGTGTCTCTATGTGGCTTCTACCAGAAATATATTAAAGATTTTAATACCCTGAGTGCGCCACTGACCGCATTAACCAAGAATGGGAACCCGGACAAAGTAACCTGGACAGCGGAGTGCGAAAATGCCTACACGCTGCTGAAGGAGAAACTCACAGCTAGGCCAATTCTGCGACTGCCTGACTTAACTCTGAACTTTACACTGCAAACAGATGCTAGCAATATAGGGATAGGCGCCACTCTCCTGCAGCCTAGTGATAGACCTTCTGCAACTCTATTCCCCATTGCATATGCTAGTAGGAAATTGAACCCTGCTGAACAGAACTACTCTACCATCGAACGAGAATGTCTGTCGCTAATATGGGCTGTGCAGAAGTTTCAACCATATTTATACGGGAAAAAGTTCACGGTGCAGTGTGATCACCAACCGTTGATATTTCTTGCAGCGTCGAAGAACGTTAATGCCCGGCTTATGAGATGGTCACTCCTGTTGCAGCCATATTCATTTCACATAGAATACATACCTGGGAAGAACAACGTAGGGGCAGATTTTTTGAGCAGACATCCGGACGCAACCGAGAAGATATGAGAAACTAAAAAAGAAGAGGAAGACAGGACCAGAGGAGTTGGACGGAACGTCAAACTTGAGGAGGGGCTTGTGTGACGACTTGCCCAATCTTCTCTTCATTTTTTTTTTATTATTTACGTGACATCATTTTTTCTCATCCTCAATGCATGATCGCAAAGTCCCGGGAATTGTCACTTGCGGATAATCTCCTAGCGTTCGGTGATTTTCTCCTCGCGTTTAATGCTATTTTTAGATACGACGTCATTGTTGACCCCTGACCTCGGTAACTAGAAACCTGCTTTAATTTAGGACTGCTTAAACTTAGGGAGAACCAGTTTAGGCCACTTAGGAAAACATCACGTGACTTTTAACGTTATTGATTGGAGCGTCTATATGAGGCTAAGGTCACATGATGCACGCTACGGATCACGTGTCCAAGCGGAAATGTCCCGCTAAAAGTGCGCCAAACACGGCCATTTTTCACTTACGCCCAGGTAACCAAGAAAGCTAGACCTAATCCAGATCGTGCGAATTCATGCATTAAACGCACTGAAGCCACGTGTCTAAATTGCTGGTCCATCTGAGTAGGTAAGTGAAAATCTCGTTAGAAAATAGTATTGTGATGAAATGTGTAGTACCTTGCAAAATCGACGCAAAATTGGTATAACTGCGTTTACTTTATTCATAATTTTTGTTTTACGATCACATCCAGCCACATGTGATCGGGTGTATTTTATGATCCCACGGGATATGTACAACATGTTCATAATAATGTATAACGGGAATATATATAGCTATTAATTTCCATATTATTTGATTATTATTTCGACCCGACGCTTAGACTAACGGAAATTAATATTAACGATAATGTTGACAGACCGTGACATATATTCATTATAAATTATATGACGATGCGACCAGACATGAAGTGTGTGATAATGTTGTCAGACAATTCTAAAACACTGATGTCCAATTATTTGTTAAATTCATCATAATTGACATGACGATTAGGCTAGAGGCACAGAACTAGAATACTGTTGCCGACATTTCTATGATAAATTTGGTGGGTTTAACTGACATTTATAATAATTCATCGGGTTAAGTTGACGATAAATCAGTCTAAAGAATTATAATACTGCCACTGGGGCAGAGGAATATAATAAAGGACAGAAAGGAGAAACTTGAATTCAAGATTAGGCTCTAGACATATGATGTTAGAGACTAAAATCTGAGATGACTGGCAGAGGGACGGCTTAGGGAAGACTGCTTTCTAAAGCTAGAAAATTAATGAAGCCGTCGTATTTGTCTTCAGTCTATGGTGGAGCCTTGCACGACAGTCCAATCTCAGAGCAGAATACGGAGTCGAGCACAGAGAAGGCAAATCCGAACCATTCAAGACCTACCTGGGGCAACGTCAGGAGACCGGAGAACTAACCACGCTTCACTATCAGCCGGGGGCTGAAAAGCTAAGTTCCTATAGAAAGGGAACTCACCATATCAATGCCATATATTTTTGTCATCCATGATGAAAAACACTTGAATTGTGAGACACATAGTACATACAGCAGACACTAATTCCATCGACAATACTATCATTCACCATCTATTCATTTTATTGCAATAAACCAATTGGGTGTATATAATGTACCCCATGCTTTGTTCCTTCTATTAGATGTTGAATATTGTCTGATGTTTATCTTCCTTTATAAGGGAGGGGGGGGGGGGGGGCTCGTAAAATCTAATATAAACCCAGTTTAATTGAGAATAATAATAGATAACTGAGAAGGGGACGACGGTAGCGAGAGACCAAATATCTCCTTACAACCTTTTCCAGACCTGTCTAGTTAGGAGAATTTACCCTCTTTGTCTCCCTTCAGTGGTGGAAAACCCAGCAGGAATTCCTTGAGCCAAATCTTCCACAATCAGATCTATTATTTCCTCTAAATAATTCTTATCCTTCAAACGCTACGCGAGCTGCTTGATAGTATCATACGTCACACCGTCAGACCCAGGCGATTTCCTACTCGGTAGTTTCTTGATACACGATAATACTTCGCCTACGGTAAATGGGTCAATGGCAGGGGTGTGCTTCGGCTCTTGAATGACGACGTCTGCTTTCCATGGTTGGGGGGGTCGCTTGCAAGTGTATTAAGTCTGCGCTGGCTGCGTTCCTTAAAATGTGTTTCTATGTCTTGTAAAAAAAAAATGTTACAGGTGGTGGTCGACAACTTGTTGTTGTGTTTTATAACACTGATGGCTTTACTTTGATCGGTTTCTAACAAGTAATTCCTCTCGTGTCACGCTTTCAGAGTCGTGTGTGTTACCATTTTCTTTATTTCGTTTTAAGCTTGGGCTGATGTTATGCCTAATAAAAAATAGGGCCGCTTCAATAAAGTCATTCGATTTTTGTCTGTCACTCACCTCTTCAGTACTAGTTGGTGGCTCCGGCGTAGTAATAGGAAACCAACTTGGTTCTTGTGTGATAATTCACCGGGAAATAAAAATTTTGCAAATTTATTACCCAAACCGAGAACCGTACTTTTTCTTGAATGTAAAAGGGTCATTTCACATTGTGATTTGGGAAGGCAAGTTAAAAAAAAATGCGTTCCTTGTGCATTCTTAGTTGACACGCTTACGACAGATCCCCCCCCACCCCCCCCCCCCCCCCCCCGTATTTTTTATTTAAGTTTATAAACCAATAAAACGGTATTTAATCAGTTCTACAAGTTAACGGTACACATGAAACAAGGGAAGTCGCTGCCTTTGCCTTCTCTAACTCAAGATCAGTGTCAGGTACCGTTTTACAGCTGGTTAGACTGATGCGTGACACTACCAAGCTTTGAACCTGAAACCCGGTAACTTATTGCGGTAGTGGAGTGTTAGAAACTTCACCATACTAGGTCCAGCATCGTGAGGTTTGGAGACCAGTTTCCTTCCTCGCTGTCTTTTCCTTCCCTAACTCAAAGTTAAGGACCCATTTATAGCTAGGTAGGCCCCACCTCTCGATGCTGGACCTAGTATGGTGAAGTCTCTAACACTCCACTACCGCAATAAGTTACCGGGTTTCGGGTTCAAAGCTTGGTAGTGTCACGCATCAGTCTAACCAGCTGTAAAAGCGTACCTGACTCTGATAGGGACTTGAAAGCTGATGATTATGATGATGATGATGACTAGCAATTCCCTAGACTTAAGGGTCTTTTATATTTGGACATGCGCCCTAATATAACCGACCAGGTTGAACGGAACGCGCCTCGCCAAAACGAGACAAAACTTAAAATAAATAAAAAAACGAGTAAGTTGTATTTTTTCAGGATTACAAAAAATAAGGACAAAAAAGGGGACGGGGTGGGTAAGAGATTTGTGACGTCGCGTAAGGGGGTGGCAAAAATGTGACAACTCCACGGCCTAGACATTGCGATTGGTTTTGCCGATGAAGTTAGAAACTGGAATAATGATCATACTGTGGGATCAAGTATTACACCGTTTTCAAATGACCAGTGCTTCTTTGCAATCTTCTGACCAAGATTTGAATACAGCTTGTGCACTCTATGAATCCCTGCGGGGGTATATTCAAGCTATGCGGTCTACTTTTGCAGACATAGAGCAAAAGGCCAAGGATGTGACTGAGTGTGAACATTATCAAGAACAAACTCGAAGAAAACACAAACGAAATCGAGAGTATGATGATTTCAGTGGTTCCAGCACAATTGATGAATCTCAAACGCCTTCTCAGCAGTTTAAAAGCCGAACATTTCTTGTCCTTATTAATAGCTTGCTCTCTACCTTGTCAAAACGCCAGAAAGCTTATCAAAAGTTGAATGATGTATTTGGATTCCTTCGTCAGTCACAGTCGTTTACAAAATACATAGAGAAACATTATCAACGCAACACCTGGACCCATGCATACACAGATGGATCAGAAACAAATGCAACAGAAAATGGAGGCGGGGGTGTCTTTCTGACCTTAAGCACTGGTGCAGAAAAAAGGCTGTCAGTGGCGACAGGACGATTCTCCAACAACTTCAGAGCAGAGGCAGAGGCCCTGAAAACTGTAGCAGAAGTTATATTGACAGAAGAAAGCGCAGAGAGACAAGTTGCTTTCTTTACTGATGCACAGTCAGTAATTGCGGCATTGAAAAGCCAAAATAATACAGACCTGGATGATCTCAGTGTAGTGCTACAACCAGCTCCCCTCCTGGCTGTCTTTACCTTTCAGAGCAGAGTCAGGTATCCATCCACTTACAGCTGGGCAGATTGTAGCGTGACGCCACCATGTCTCCAGCCCGCTACCTTTGTCGCGAGAAGCCTGCGCTGAAACCACGGACGCTCTCATAAATCTTTGCTTGTCTAAAATAGAAGGATTGTAGTGGTATGACAAGATCACTAATGTGCAACTGATGACACGAACCAGGCAAGTGCCAGAAGAACGAGACATGAGAAGAAGACGCTGAAGATGGATATGATACACACTGAGCAAACTTGCTAATAGCTTTACCAGGCAGTCCTTGGTCTGGAACCCCCAGGGTAAGAGAGGCAGAGGAAGACCAAGGAATACACGGAGAAGAGAACTGATGACAGACAAGAAGAGGATGAAGAAATTATGGAACGACCTTGAGCTGATGGCACAGGACAGGAAGACTTGGTATAAAGCAAATGCGCCTTAGGGACTTGAAAGCTGATGATGATGATGACAAGGTTGAACGGGACGCGCCTCGCCAAGACGAGGCAAAAATTTTACATTAAAAAAAATAAATACATAAACAATGTGAAATGCAGAAAAATGACCCATGCTACCACCCCTACCTGCGAAAATGCATAATAGACTAACCCGCAACCCCTACCTGCTAAATGGACTAATCCCGCGCAGGCGAAAAAAAAAAGAAAAAAATTGTAAGAAAAAAAATTGTAAGGAAAGAGTACGATTCTCGGTTTGGGTAATAAATTTGCAAAAATTTCGGATTTAAATGTTTATAAAATGGCTTTACTTTAATAGGCCTCGTTGATATGGCCTTTCTAAAGCTGGCTTCAGCAATTACAAAATCCTGCCATGTGTACGCGTTGGTACTAAACGTGTTCCAATAGTCGATGTTCAATGGGTCGCCATCTTGGTTAGGCTCTGCGAATGTGAACACGGTTGTTAAGTCCTAATTCTAGTCAAGGGGAGTTTATCAGTAAAATACTTGTAAGTACAGGCCGGACCTTTGTTAGCTCCCTTGTTTAGCTGTTTATGTGTTTAAAATAACTTCGCGTATCTTCGCGAATGTTCTGGATGCAGAATGGTCCAGAACGTGGGTGAACGAAATTCATCTCAGGCGCTAAATCCGCGCTGAGATGAGTTTTGCGCTGAGCTGTTTTTTAGGCGGGAGATTTTTGGTGACATTGGAATGCTGAGATAGCTTAGAGAAGGGACTGACGATTATGGTCAGTGTGTCCCGATATGGAGAATAGTTTTGGTGGAAAAAGGATTATGATATTTCCTAAGATTTCATAAAGCCGTGGATATAAAGGCTAATATATGTATCCTGCAGAATGTACATTGTTAAAGATTTTTTTCCGGGCCTTGGATTATAGGCAGTTATGTGTTGATATCTCCGATGAGGGAGATTTGTGAAGGTCGACAGATTATTATTATAGGGAAGGTGCTTTTCTCCCATGGGGGGGTAGGATTTTAAGGCCTTGACGTATCGTCTGGTTGCGTACCATGTCTCTTCTTGTTACTTCAACCACCTTCCTCAGATACCTCATTTCTGAGGTTTGGATCTGGCTTTTATGGGTTGTAGTCATTGCCCATGACTCGCATCCGTATGTCAAGACTGGGACATAGGTGGAGCGGTATACAGCCATCTTCGTTTTCTTACCAACCTCTCTCTTGCTGAGGAATCCTCGATTTATGGCCTGAAAAAGTCTCCCAGCTGCTGCTTTTCGAGTGGCCAACTCTTCTTTGATGCCTCCCTTTCGGTCTATAATAGCTCCGAGGTATTTAAAGTGGTCGACCTGCTCCAGGGACCTGTTCTCCCAACTTAATCTGATGTTTTCTTTCTTCTCGTGATATCACCATGGATTTTGTTTTAGAGCTGCTTATGACCATCCCTCTCTTCTCCAGCTCTTCCTTCCAGACTTGCAGGTTGGATTGGAGATGTGCCTCTGATTTAGCAATCAGTGCATCATCATCAGCAAATGCCAGCTCCGAAATATAGACCTGTCTCATCTTCCAGTACCCCACTGAATACTTTCTTGTTCTCTCCTTACATGCCTTGATGACATCGTCCATAAGGAGTATGAAGAGGTAAGGTGATAGGATATCACCTTGTCTTACACCAGTGGTGGTCCTGAACTCTTCTGACTTATGGTTTGCTGTCCTCACATAATTTCTGCAAGACTTGTAGAAGCTCTGTATTGCATGAATCAGAGGTGCTGGAATATTCTTCCTTGCCAAACAGTCCCAAAGTTGCTCCAGGGGACCCTGTCAAACGCCTTTTCCAGATCTATGAAACAAAGATGCATCTCACTCTTATACTCAAGGGCCTTTTCACTCAGCTGTCTGAGTGTGAAGATTAGGTCTTGAGTACTTCGGTTTGCTCGGAATCCGCACTGGACCTCATCCAATTGTGGCTCAGCTAGGCGTCGGAGTCTCTCTGCTCTAGGATTCTAGAGTAGATTTTACCAGGGACACTGAGAAGGGATATGCCTCTATGGTTTCCACATGTCGATTGTCACCCTTTTTGAAAATTGGTGTTATGATGGCAATCTCCCAATCCTTTGGTATGGTCTTGTTGCACCATGCTGCCTGTAAAAAACCCTTAAGAGTTAATAGGTCGCCTGATGCTCCCATGTACTTAACCATTTCTGGTGTTATACCATCATGCCCTGCTGCTTTGCCCCCATCTTGATTTTCTCCAGTGCTGCCTTCAGTTCTTCCATCTTTATGTCATCTTCACCATCATTGGTTTTCTCTTCTGTGCTAGTGTTTATCATTTCTGATGCTTCACCATGCTCACCATCCAGGAGTTCTGAGAAATATTCTTTCCATCTTCCCATTACTTCCTTCGGGGCAGTAAGCAATTTGCCTTGCTTGTCCTTTATAAATTTGAGAGGGCATTGTTTTTCCTTCCTCATGTTCTTTAGGGTCTTATAGAACAATTTCTTGGTTTTCTTGTGCATCTTTTTCTAGCTTTTCTCCAAATTCTTCCCAGGACTTCTGTTTTGCTGCTAGCACTTTGTTCTTTGCTTCTGTTCTGAGTGTCACATATTCTCTATATTTTTCCATTTGTCCTGTTGTGTTTTTAGCTCCTAAGTATTGTTTCCATGCCATTTTCTTCTCTCTTATTTTCTCTTTGACTTCCTCTGTCCACCAAGGTGTCCTCTTTCTCTTGTTCCCAAGTCGGACTTCACCGCATGCTTCTGCAGCAGCTGTCTTTATGATATCCTTGAATTTAATCCAGAGGGTTTCCAAGTCATCAGGTCGTTCTTCTGTGTTGCTCACCGCTGCAGCAATAAGCCCCTGATATCTGGTCTTAACTTCTGGCTCTCTCAGCTTGTAGGTCCTAATGCTCATTTCTCCTGCTCGTTTACTTGGTTTCTTGCGTGATGTTGGACAGTTCCTAGGCTGAGCAACTCTTTCAGTTGTTCTTTTGATTGTTAGCAGGTAGTGATCACTTCCAATCTCTGGCCCCCTCCAGACTGTAGCATCTCGGACATATTTGAATGAGCTGCTCCGAACAATGGCATAGTCGATCACTGACTTCTCATTCTTTGTTGGTTCACATCTAGTGTATGCATGTATGCGCTTATGGGGGAACTTTGTGTTTGTAATGATCAGATTCTGCTCACTGCAGAATCTAAGGAGTCGCTTTCCATTGTCATTGAGAGTATCTTCTCCATATCTTCCGATAACTCCACCCCATCTAGCATGGTCATTTCCAACTCTGGCATTAAAATCTCCGAGCATGATAACTTCATCTAGGCAGTCATCCACTGTCCTTTGAAGCAGCTCGAAGAATTCCTCCTTGACCTCTACTCTCTCATCCTCATTTGGCCCATACACTATGACCAGGTTGACTATGGTTTCTCCTTCTTTTAGTTTAACAACCATAATGCGCTCCGAGACAAAGTTCCATCACTTGATACTATCTTTTTGATTTTGGGCCACAATGCAACCCACGCCCCCTTTAGCTCTTTCAGACATGGGTACACCACTGTAGAGCAGCGTGTTGCCATCGAGATCCATGACTCCTTGTCCTTTTTTTCTTTGTTTCCATTATAGCCAGGATTTCTAGTTTTGCTTTCCTCATCTCTTCCACCAGCTCCTCTTCCTTCCCATTTATACTTCTTGTGTTCCAAGTTCCATAGGTCGTAGTCCGTAGTCCGTTCCAGTTCATCGCCTTTAGAATCAGTCCAGTTTTCTCTCTTGTGTTGCTAGTAATCGTGATTTAAAGCAAACAGGTGATTGGCCTGTTGTGCCTTTGCATGGTGGAGGGGCTGCCTCCTTACGGCCTCCATGCAGGCCGCCCTCCTCCTTTTTCATCCGGGCTTGGGACCGGCATTGGCGGAGTTCAGTTCCCTTTATTGTAGGGATAATTTGGGCCAGGAAACTTTATCATTATGAGCTGCCGTACTTATGCAGCTGTTGTGCTTGGATTTTTATGATACGCACTTAATCACCTATGGATTTGGTGTTCATGAGATGTATCCTATTTTGCTGTGTACTGTACCTGTGGCAATGTACTTAGTGATGTTCCTCGTGACTGTGAAGTAATAAACAGTATAGAACTGTACTTGAAGTTTGAAACCTTCCTGATTCCCATGTGTGCATTGATGTGTGATTGCTATTGAGTTACTTCAAGGGCCTATACGCATTCGCGTCCATATTTACATACGCACACATCAGTCGGCCATCTGTAAGCCCGACACGCTGACTGCCTATATCAGCGCACACAATAACATTTATCATCTTCTTCCTGGTTATACTACGCATTCAACAGTGATGGCCATTATTAGCTGTAAGTACCCGGCGTTGCCCGGAAGACTCTCTCACCCTTCAACACCCCCAACAGTTCGACGTTTATCAACGGTACTCCTCTCACAACAGAACTTGATTTTACCACTTTTTATAGCTTCCTTCTTTAAAAATTTTAACTTAGAAACAAGTCCAACACCTTGTAAATCAATAACAACGTTATCGGTGGTCGTAACAACGGATATATCTTCCAATAAGACGAAATGGGCAGGACAGAACAAAAGTGCTGCTTGTCACGACGCCATCTTGGATACATACATACACACACACACACACACACACACACATATATATATATATATATATATATATATATATATATATATATATATATATATATATATATATATATATATATATATGTATGTATATGTATATGTATATATATATATATATATATATATATATATATATATATATATATATATATATATATATATATATATATATATATACGATATATATATTGACACAGAGTATTTTATATTAAACACACATATGTCTTAGTCCTCGAAATACTAAACAAGAGAGCGAGGGATGGAGTGGAACACATTCAAGTAATAACAAACACAAGCCATATTCCCAACTCTGTCCAATGTATTCGAATAACTGTGACCAGAAAATTACAACAATATATAAAGTCAGCGAAGTGTATCACATTCATGAAAATCCCAGATCACAAAATGCATTATATTCTCACAAATAAATATCTTCTCGCACTCGACAATTCAAGTCCATCATCACCACCAGAAACCTCATCGCTCCCCTCACCCCCGTTTCTTCACTGCCCTAATCAAAACTCTCCTTGCATACCATCCTGACCTGCTGACCTCGCAGTTTCGTGTTATTAAGTTCAGACCACTCTACTGACTACCTCGCATGCGCGACTGACATTACGTACCTGCTCCCAGCGGAGCAACGCCAGTCCACAGCTGTGTTAATCACGCTGTGACATCTACTCTGCTCCCGGGGAAACAAAACGAAGTTTTTTGTTTTTTTTTCTGGAGGGCGGCCGGACGCACTCCAAACACCCAACATCTGGCCTTTGAGCCAAGTATAGATTCATATCCTTCTTGTCCTCACATATCTTGCAAACTCAATTAAACATCGTATGGGGGGAAAGACCAAGAAATAAACGAGCATTCTACAAACGAGACAGAGTGTCAGATACAACGTTAAGCTTACCCTCTAGGGGTAAAACAGTAAATTTGTACTGCTGCAGTAAGAAGGCCCAACGAGTTAATTTCGAGCTTGTCGATTTCGACGACTGTAAAAATGAGAGTGGTCGATGGTCTCTCTGTAATACAAAATGTGAACCTATCAAGTTTCGGGACAACTTTGAAACTGCCCACACATTTGCCAGGCATTCCGTTTCAATCGTGGAGTACCTAGTCTCAACCGGCAACAGCTTCCGACTCACATACATCACTGGATGTAGGGTACTCTGGTGGTCTTGCATTAAATGAGCCCCAATTCCCACAGAAGATGCGTCTGTCCGCAAAACAAAGGGTTTGCGTAAATCTGGCAACAAGAAGATGGGTTTCCTAGAGAACACCCTCTTGATTCTTGATAAGGCTATCTCGCAATCTTGTGTCCACATGATCCTATTTGGCATCCCATTTCTCGTTAGCGAGGTAAGTGTAACTGCGATGGAAGAGAACTGAGGAATGAACTTGTGATAAAAATTCACAAGTCCAATTAGACTTTTCACTTGCTCCTTTGTTTTAGGTGTCTGCAACTGTAAAATCTTTGTAACTGTAACATCTTCCGGTTTCAGGTGATTATGACCTACAGTATGTCCTAAGAAATTTAACTCCTTAAAACGTATGCAAACTTTACTCGGCCGTGCCGTCAAATTATGCTGCCTTAGACACCGCAATATGGAAGACAACCCAATCATATGATGCTCCCATGACTCATGAAACAAACATATATCGTCAATATTTGTAATAATATCAGACCGATGTCCTAACAACCTTCTCATCATTCTCACAAATGTGGCGGGCGCGTTCACTAAGCCAAAGCACATGACATTGAACTGAAACAATCCTTTGGGGTGCTAAACGCCGTCAGAGGTTTCGCCGTCTCCGCGAGGGGTACCTGCCAATAGCCTCTAGACAGATCGAGTTTGCTGAAATATGTAGCGTGGGTGAGTTGTGTTAACAGATCTTCCTGATTAGGTATTAGTTCAGCGTCAACGACGGTGATGCTGTTCAATCTCCGAAAGTCAATACGTATACGAAGAGATCCGCTCTTCTTGCGAACCACAACCATTGGAAAAGAATATGGGGAATCAGACGGAGAAATGATACCCAGTCGTTGCATGTCATCAATTTCTCTCTTGACCGCCGATTTGAAATGCATGGGCAGTGGATACGGTTTTACTCTAATCGGCTGATCGCACGTCAGAGTGATATCTTGACAAATCAGGTCTGTCCGTCCTGGCAGATCTGTGAGGAGATCCTTAAATTCCACCAATGTAGTCTGTACTTCAGACATTTGTTCTACTATTAGGTAATCATTGATCAGCACCATATTCCATGACTCCGAAGGAACCAGGGGGACGAGCGATAACTGGATATTCCCTTCACCTTTTTCATCTCCCGTGTCATCATTGACTGCCATACATGCCACAGTTGCCGCAGATGGAGTGGAACACATTCAAGTAATAACCAACACAAGCCATATTCCCAACTCTGTCCAATGTATTCGAATATCTGTGACCACAAAATTACAACAATATTGTTGCTGTAATCTTTGACGGAGTTTCAAACGTCGATTTACTGGTTGTATGTTTTTCACCCTGGTCAAAGTTGGGGAACTATGTCTTAACTTTGCTGTGTCAGGTCGATTAGGGGTTATCTCCCTTTTTGGTTCATTCATTGTGTTTGACCTTTAGGGTCAAAGGTAAACAGTTCTGGGCTACGTGCCATGCGCAGTTGTTGCGCGCAAAATTAGACTTCCGTCAGGTAGAGATGCGAACTGGCTTCTGTGGGACGTGAATGTCCGTTGTATCCTGGGGAAGGAAAATCTTCGAAGTGACTGCGTTGTCAGTTTTCCCCAGTGATTTACTGTACGTCAGGAATGACGACAGTGTTGTTTCTTGTGTTCTGAGGATTCGTTTCAAGGTAACACCGACTTTATCATTACTATGCATTCGGTTGCAGAATTTGTTAAAGGATTACCTAGCCTGTGAGAACAGCTCACAGTTCCTGTAATGCAGAACTTATATTTTGTGCTCAAGGTAGCTATTTAAGACTATTCGTCTTCATTCGATCAGAAGTCCAGTGACGAAGTTATATATGGTGGAAACTGCAGGTTGGCGTTATACTTATACAAACATTATAGCAGGGTTTATACAACCTGCTTAATGAAGAATACACAGCTGACGTCATATCGATGCTCTGTGTAATGGCCACTATTCTACCGCATGAAAAGATGTAACTGGCGTGTTATGCCAAGTTGAACGACGGCCCTGGTAATAGGATTACATGAGTTAAGGGCTCGTCTTTTGTATGACGGAGTTATTAAGGTATCTGACGCGTTCAGTCAGGGATACCAAAGCGGCATTATGAACTGTACATTAAAGAACATACCATTATTGACCATGCCCACATATTTGAATGTTTACCAGCCTTAGAATGCCTGATATGTACCAAACGATTTCAATTAACATGATGTACATGAACCTGTTTACATTGACTGTTCCTGTGTGATTCTACTGTTAGTCCTGTGAATAAATGTATGAAATGTCACCAGCCGTTTCAACCATCATTGGCTTCAGTACGAGTGTGACTGGGTGTATTGTGTAACTAGATATGAGCCTAAACGCATTCGCGACTACACACCCATGTCTCTCATCATCATCATCATCGTACAAGGACCATGTATGCTGTCAGCGTGAGTGACCCAGATCTTCACCGCACCATTACACTGTTCAGGTGACATCAACATGCATACCTGGCCAACTACACATCAACATTTGCATCACGTATAAAAAAACCAAATAACAAATATATAAAGTCAGCGAAGTGTATCACATTCATGAAAATCCCAGATCACAAAATGCATTATATTCTCACAAATAAATATCTTCTCGCACTCGACAATTCAAGTCCATCACCACAAGAAACCTCATCGTTCTCCTCACCCCTGTTTCTTCACTGCCCCAATCAGAACTCTCCTTGCATTCACCCCTGACTTGCTGACCTCGCAGTTTCGTGTTGTTAAGTTCAGACCACTCTACTGACTGCCTCTCATACACGACTGACATTACGTACCTGCTCTCAACGGAGCACCGCCAGTCCACAGCTGTGTTAATCACGCTGTGACACACACATATATATATATATATATATATATATATATATATATATATATATATATATATATATATATATATATATATATATATATATATATATATATGGGGTTCAAATGAAGAAATGTAAAAATAGACTTCTGCAGCCATATCTCCTCCTGCTGATAACGATAATTCTCATACATCACAATGTTCTTGTTGGTCATGGAAGCTTCTTCATTATTTCTGCTAGCTCTTCAGTTTGTTAGTTTATTATGGACATCTCTACATTTTTTTGATTACGCAGCTATTTCAGGTTATGGCTAATTCGACTGGACACCTCCAGGTTGCGTTAATTTAGCTTGACTGTTGCTGTCTCTCATTTCAGTGCTAATAACTGTTCTCGTTATTATATGTCTGGCTCACAGCACGTGGCCTAACTACACTTTTAAGCTTGGCTACACATTTTTGCTCTCCACTTTACATAACCGAATCCTGATCTGAATTTGTTGATCACACAACGATGTTAGCTTTCATCAAACCTCTAGTTCCTTCAGTGACTAGTATGTCTTGCAAACCGCAAACACGACTTCTACCAGAAGTCAATAACGTACTCTGTGCTACTATCATACTGAGTTACATGGCGCAAAAGAGGCATGTGGTTTGCCCCTATTTATAGATAGCTCATGGAATCAACCAGAGCGTATACCAGGTGATTGCTCACGGCTCCTTCCTTACTTATTCAAATCCTCTTTTCTCCTCATGTCCGACTACTCAGTTATTATTATATTCTTTTAAAACTGGTTACCTCTCTTTGATCATTATCTATCTCATCACGTTTAATCTACCAACTCTTTCCTGTCCTTCTATTAATGTTATATTCCCCCTGACTTCCTCTTGCACGTTTGCCTTCAACTTGTAGCCGCGTGCGAAGCACAGGCGATTTTTTAGATATGGTTAAGAAGACCTTAGATAATTTAGGAGACGATATAGAATGACAATTATATGCTCCAATTAGGTTTTCATTTTAAATATAAGTAGGCAGTACACGCAGATCATTATGACCCGCTATGTGTCAAAGTGATTAATTGATAGGTCGCACTAAGTGACTAAAAAGTTCGCATCAGCAGTGGTTCTCAAAAGATATAGGAAAGGTCTCTAATGTTGTATGATTCTAATAGTTAGTTGCTTATCCTTTACAGGACGTGGCAATCAACCCCAGCTTTTATTGGCTGTTTGTGATTTTTCTAGGCAATTTTTACGTTCAGTAGTTTGCCATTGCTTTCTGAACGGTACGGCGCTTATACCATTGTTAAAAATCCACACAAAGCGATCTGCCACCAAACCGCCTGCAGCTAGTTTCGAACCTGGTATATCTGGATTATGAAACTGCGTTCATATCCATTAGGCCACAGACGCCGACATGATTCTAATAACTACAATAAATTTAAACGCATACATACGTACCTTCCATTCTAAAATAGCACAAGCAGCAAGAATGTGATCACATATAATGTCTGTCAACAGATAAAACAGCGCGCGATTAATGTTAACGTAAAATATAGGAATATAAATACTGAAATCACGGTGACAAAGGGAGAGCAGCATGTAGAGGTCAAACAGAGAGAGCTGAGTTAGCAACAGGTACAGCAATATTTTAAATGGCAATCATCAAAATTTTTGAATTATAAAATATAAGAGAAAAATCTCTCCAACACTTCTTAGACAGCAATTTTCAACATCACCTACTGCATCTTCTGTGTGAGTTTTCTGACAATGAGAGGTAACACGTATCTATATATTATTAGTCGTGCCTACTCAAGACTTTGCTGAAAAATATTTAACATCTACTGAAAAACATTTAAAACCTACTGAAAAACTTTATTTCGTGTAATCTCAGCTTCACTGATAACGTAGATCATTACATCGGGAGAAAAAAATACAACAGCTCGTCCTAAAAGAGTAATTTTCCAACTAATTGAATCACAAGAGATTTTATAAACTGCAGACGCAGAGGCTATAGAAAAGAGGAGAACCATTACAGTTACATTTTTCTGAAGTTGAGACAAACTTGATTCTTCCTTGTCGTACAGATAGGTTGTGAGTTATTTTGGCCCGTCTGAGTAGAGTGGATGATGATAGGTACGTGAGAAAGGTGTGAGAAATAGATTCCACAGGTGGTAGCTTAAGGAAAACGATATGTCTCTGGAATGAGTAAGTTTCTCTATTCCTGCTTATCTATACGACTGTAATTTAGTACAAGACAACCTTGCCCTCCTCATACATATAAATATAAGTTTAACTACACACACACACAGCTATGTGACAACAAGGCACAGAAAAGTGAAATAAACTACGGTTAGTTGGGTATTGGTCTGACCAACACACAAAGTTAAGTTTCTTTGTTGTTTATTATCATTAAACTTGACAACACCAATATCTAAAGAAAAATAAAATAAAATCAGATTTACATACATATGAAATAGCTGAATAAATGCGCCCTCCCCCTATAGAGAAAAGAACCCAAAAGTTAACCCAAAGGTCGAAGGTTAGCACTATGTTGCAGAGTAGACAGTAAAGTAACCAAGTTCCTACTATATGCTACCCAGTAATGTAAATAAGTTTAAGCAAATCCAATGTTGATAAATTCCCTGAAACAAAGGAAAATACTCAGGCACTCTTTCATACAGTGGCCACTCAATCACTCTTACCTACTCTTGGTGAAATCCCTTGGAAATACAATTTCCCTGAATATATGTTTTATCTGGTTCACTTCCAAAATTGGCCCCAGTTCATCCTCTAACAAAAAAAAAAAAAAAAAGACTAGTGAGGTGAACGCCGAATCTGGTGTGGGTTTTTCCTGGATGAACAAAATGTCACCGGCAATAGTTGATGTAGGAACGTGCTCTTGGGGTTCACAGTTAAAAGAGGAAAATACTTCCAGTATTGGGAAAACATCTGGTTGCTAAAATAAAATGGTACAAATGATGATTGTCAGGAACAATTATCGTGGATAACACTCCACTGTGTTGCACCTCTGCAGTGTGGATTTACAATAACAATTATAAGCTCGTTCTTTAGAAGTATGACCATACAACAATGGCTGACATAAGTAATCAACACCTTCTACAAGTACTTCCATTTAATATTATGCACAATACATTAAGGCCTCACACGGCCAACAAACGCATGAAATACAACATAATAATGACATGCCAATGTAACTTGCCTTAACTTAGTCTATCAGTATCATACACGACAGTACGACTTACACTGAAAAAAACCACGGTAATGACTATCGCTCACCTTGAGCGGCAAAACTGTGACAATGGTACACCCAACACATTGACAACTTATAGATCTACGGCCTGTAGCAAATACAATCTAGACACTACACTGTACTAGAATAACAACGTAATAATCCATCAGGACCGAAATATGGCAAGCACTTTGAACAAATAGTCCATCACATGAACTTCACAGCTAACTCGCTGGCAAAGAGAAAATATACGTCCTACCAGGATAATGGCTAGATTCTCACTAACTAACTTTGCGCCTTTTCCCCCGACTTCTCAGGTGGTCACATGACACACCAGTTTGGGAAGCCCCGGCTTCGGCCGGCTGGCTTTCGTATAAAAGATGCACTGCGAAATAGCGCCGTGACAATGATGATGATAATCCTATCGGACAACTCTATGTTAGAGCTCCGATTATGCACAGCGTAAAATCTGGATAAATCCGCTTGAATACAACTGTCAGAAGTCGAGAACATTAATGTTATTTGTACACCCCAGTGGGCCGGAAAAATTTTTGAAAAAATATATCTGGGTTTGGTAAGTCCAGTTAAACTTAAAAGTTAAAATGTTTCTCATGTATCTTTGGCAAATACTCGCTCACAAATGAAATTGGTGACGCACAAGCCAAGAAAAAAAGGACAACATTAACCAATCAGAAAAAGACCGCTAGACACCATTGTGATCAGATCTGCGAAGAATACAAGAAACAATATATATAAAAATTATGCTAATCCTATATCTACGCACACAGACGGAGACAAGACGATCTCTCGTCCACTCCGTCAGTCCTGATTAAATTTAAAAGGCACACGGTGTTTTCCTTTACTTCTACACGGTCAGCTTTCGCTGAGTTTTAGGTCGGATGGAGTTATGCAACTCTCCCGCCCCTTGCTCTCGCCGGCAGTCAGCGTACAATGTTAATTATTATTTAATTATCCATATGCGCACTTACAAGAAGTATCGCCGATCGTTAATAGCTATTAAATTGTCGGCGTCTGTTAGTTATCGTATGGTATTAAATTAATAGGCACTTATAAAAAGTACGCAGAATGAAATAAAGCGTGAATTCTTTTCTGTCACTATCAGTCACACCTAGCATTTAAACCAGTCAACTAAAACCATCTCTTCATGTGTGAGAAAGCGTGTGGTGAAAATTAACATTATCACTGAACGTCTGGTATGAAATAGCAACGCGTTATATTATTTCACTAGTTTTAACAGCTAGAAAATCTAAGTGAATTATCATGGTAAAAGCTAACACTGTTAATTGGTAAAAGCTAACACTTTTAAACACGTAAGTACTAATTTCTATTACCAGAAAATCAGAATAAAAAATCCCCACGAATGCTAATAACACATTTTCCACAATAATGGTTCTAGAACTGCGTGCTTAGAGTATTCAAAAATTATGAGTGACAACTGATAGCAGGTTTAAGAAAACACAGTTTATATATCATTATATTTCTCTGATCTATAGATGTTGTTAATTTTCGCGCTACTGTGTGTAATGTAGAACCAGAAAGAGAGTTGCAAGATAAAGGCTTACGGCCAGTCTTTCGTCTGCGTTTTCGACCGTCATCAAGACTTATACGTGTAACGGGGTTCTGCCCGCGACTCGACATCAAAGCGTACTCGGGAAAATTTTGGTTTTCCCTTAGTAGACTTCAAAAGATTCTGTGTTTTTTCACGTGCGGTCTGTCAGGTATCGTATGACTGACAGATAAGCTCGCATGAGAAGACGAGGTAAACAAACCTGATTCGCTACATGTTATGACGGGCAGGTCACGAAAGTTTGTAAACACTTCTTTTGCTTATGTTCAAAGAAAAGAGGCGGGACGAAAAAGTACGCTTGTGTAAGTAAACACAGGCAGTAAATGCATGGTTTTAGCTAGCAAATCATAGAGCGTTACGAGATTATAAAGGCTGTCAGATTACTGTAGGCTCTTTTTCTATTATACGTCACAGTTCGTCCGGGCTTGAAGATGTGAAACCCATTCATATCTAATTAATGGAAACAGAACTACTGTCATCCGTAGCTGCAGAGTGATTACTACCTTCAATTTCATTATTCTCTTCATTAGTCCAATGACGACTCATAAAGTCGGTGCCTACGTTATCTCTTCCTTGTATATAGTGTATTTTGAACGAATAAACGCCTAGGAGAATTGCCCAACGCATACTTCCAGTAGGAAGTAACAACAAAACTTTCTCTCCTGGTTGCAATTTTATTTCTTTCACTGCTTTGTTGTATCTTTTAGCGTGCTTCATGCGTGCGCGCTTAAGGTTGGTTGTTGCTAGGTCCCATCCTAGTTGTAACCGTTCATTTAACTCTGATACATACTCCGATGCTGAGACAACTGCCTCATCAACCTTCTGGTCTGTCAGTGACCGTAGTAAGGCTTCCAGCGGGCCCTTGATAGGTCTACCGAATAAAAGTGTTGCTGACGGTAGCCCTGTAGAGGCCTGGGCGACTTTCCTGTAGGCGAATAAGGCTGCAGGAATGAAAAGGTCTAAATATTCAGATTTCTCCTGTCCCAGCTTACGTAAGATCATGGTGAGGCTGCCGTTGAAACGTTCCACGAGCCCATTTCCGGCCGGATGGTATGTGCTGGTGTGGATGTGTTTGGCCATCAAGATCTTAAAGATCTCCTCCCTTAACAGGCTACGGAACTGGGATCCATTATCCATCAAAACTTGTTGAGGGAATCCCAACTGTGTAAAAATCTGCACTAGGGCTTCAGCGACATGCTTGGAATCCGTGCAGGTGCATGGTGCAGGTGTCGACTAAGGTCAGGATAAACCTGTTCCTTCTTTTAGTCATTTCAAGGGGTCCTATAATGTCGACTGCAACCCGTTCAAGTGGATTCCCCACTATTGGCATTTCACACATGGGAACTGGGGGTGTCCAATGCTTGGGTGCCACACGTTGGCACTTGGCGCAAGATTTAACATATCTGATGATGTCAGTGTTCATTCCTGGCCACCAATATTGAGTAGATATTTGCTGTATAGTGACGTTTTGTCCCATATGTCCGCTAAAGGGAAGAGAGTGCCCCATTTCTAAGATTTGTTCTCTGTACTGCGTCGGTACTAGGAGCCGGTTATGTTCCTGTTCAGGGTCGCCCGTTCTTCGATACAGCACTCCATCCGTAGAAAAAAATGTCTCCAATGTGTCTGGGGTCCTTGGCCATGCGCAGTTTCTTAAAGCAGGGCTCCAAGGTAGGATCCTTTTGTTGCGCCTCTTTCAGTTCCTTAGGTAACATGTTAGGTGCAGGCTCCCGTTCCTTTTGGGTTTGTCCTCTTGTAGTTACTGCTGCCACAATCGGCTCTTTCGGTCTCCCTATAAACACGTATCTTCAACCAAGTATGAATGAGTAGATCGGATCCTCCATTATTGCCGCTTTAATAACACCACGGACGAAATCCGAGTGTATCTCCACAAGTGCGACTGGAAGCGTTATGGGAGCATCTCCTTTAAAAACTCCACATAAGTTGACGGTTTCTTCCGTTTCTTGACCTGGTTTGACCAAATGCCTGGCGACTATACATTCGTAGCTCAAACCTGTATCAAACAAACAATAAGTGTTCAATATAACAGTTCCTCGCGTAGAAGGCCTCTCACCCTCAGGTTGAGAATCACTGACCTTTCTATTCCGCTGCGAGGCTGTTTGTAAACAACCGATCCGCTTCGGGCTGGTTTGGTTTCCCTGATCAGATATCCCTGGTGCAGGGGGTTTCCCTTTGTCGTATCCTTTCTGGCCGTGCTGCCATGGGGGTCGCTTGGGATCATCACGGGTTTCGGTGGGAAATCGGTTTTTGTAGAATTTCGATTTATTGGGGGGAAAAGGGGGGGGGGGGGGGGGGTGTCGGGGGGGGGTGGGGGGGGGGGCGGGGGGGGGGGGGGGGGCGGGGGGGGGCGGGGCGGGGGGGGGGGGGGGGGTTGTAAACACTTCGTTTGCTTATGTTCAAAGAAAAGAGGTGGGATGAAAAAGTACGCTTGTGTAAGTTAACACAGTCAGTAAATGCATGGTTTTAGCTAGCAAATCATAGAGCGTTACGAGATTACAAAGACTGTCAGATTACTGTAGGCTCTTTTTCCATTATACGTCACATTCCTTAATAAATTGATGCAGACGATAAATAAGAAAGAACAACATGACTGACATTATTAAGAAAGCTCCAGTCTCTAAGACCTCAACTAAAAACGTACTACATTGTCTTCAAAATTGTAAACTTAAATCTTGAAAAGAAAGAAGAGAAATTGTTTTGAGGAATTTCCAGATAATAAATATATAAAAGAAATACGTATCTTTTGGAATATTATACGTACTTCTGTTGTGAGGTCGAAGAGATAAATGTCGTCAAGTTTTATCGATGTGGATTGTGGTGGTGAAAAATTAGTGTTAGCAAAAAGAATTCATGCAGAACAAAATTAACTGTCCTTAGGTTGCTCAGAAAAAAAGAGCCTGGAACGGAGGTTCTTCAATCCCCTAAAACATACGGACAGCCATAATCATCTCAGGTGGTAACATGCTACCATTGGAACCAGTAAAACAGTAAGTACACTGATGGGTCTGTAATATGTGGTAATAAATCAGGGTGGGGCTTATTTGCTAGAGTAAAAGGCATAACCGTCGCTGAACATAGCGGGGCTTATATGATAACAACCTCCAGCATGAGAATGGAGGTAGAGGCAGTTACTGCTGCCTTGAGATGGCTGTCTGATACTTTATTAACAAAAGCAGTTATTGTATCAGACTCAAAATCCATGCTTCGAAAGGTCCAAAATGGCTGGCTTCGACATGAATGGAAAGCCTCCATAGAAGCATCGAATCTTCAAGAACTGATAGGGATCTACTGTCCTGGTCATGCCGGGGTACGTGGCAATGAAAGAGCTGGCAGACTAGCTTCAAGAGCACCCATAAAAGGTGCATTGGTCATGGATAAGGAAGAAATACCGAGGGCAATTCATGTTCGTCTATTAGAGAATGACACTGCAATCGATGAATCATCAAGGCTAAGACTGCTGGAATTTGGCATCAAACGTAACACCAGCAGGGATGGACGTATTAGAGGACGCATCCACCGTGTTTACAACCAGTGCGCAACAGGAACAATTAGCATTCATTCCCTTCGACATTTGCTGAGGGAGACTGAACACGTATGGGTTTGCCCGGAGTGCAATGACGTCGATTCTTATTACCATTAACATTAAAACAGTACGATCACATAATTAAAACAAATAACAAGATAGGCTGCATCATTGGAACATATTGAGAACCATCGACAAATGAAAATTCTACACTTAAGATTATCAACTTTATTCTACTGAAACACAGTCACCCAAGAAGAGAATTTTCTACTGAAGAACAAGAATCTTCTTCGCCAAAGACTAAACACCTTGTAGCGTAAGGGTTTTTATTAGTATGATGCTAGTGTTGGCGAAGAAATAGAATAAGGTTTCTCTCCAGAAAGTGTGAGGTCCCAGTGACAGAGATGTGTACACTGGTATCACTCGATAGTCACGGCTGTGAAAGCTTCTGGAACTGAAATAGAACAGTCAGAACGTACTGCGCCACCCTGCTGTGTGACCACAAGTGATAACAATTCAACAAAACTCCACTTCAATTGTAGTGAATGAAAAACACTGTTGAATACAATTTATATATCAGGACTGGTTAGGTTATCTGGTTGGTTTCAGTCTTCATCAAGCTTTACCCATATAGATCAATGTAAGTCATGTTAGATTCAAATTTCTAAACAAAACCTGAAATAAAATTGATATTATTTACACAAATATCTCTAGTAAACCTACACACACTCTAGTATCTGTGGTATTCTACCTTAGTCCTTTAAAAAGAACTAATGCCAGACTTTTGACGTTTTTAATGTTTTATTACACACATGGATACAAACATGTCTGACCTCACACAACGGCCATTCTTCCCCAGTCCCGTAACTCTCGCGTCATATCTATATATGGGACACTACATTCTCTCCCTTTCTTGAATAACAAAACACTCTGAAACACAAACTATTTTACAAACATCACCAATGACAGACAGAGTCATTGTCAGTACAAAACATAGTCATTGAGACGTCTTGGGACATTTCGGTGTCTAGGCGGTGGTCTGCCTGTTGGCGGCAATTGCCTGTTGTTGTCCATGGTGACGTCAGCTGGTTCTGTGGCAGTTGGTGACAACTCAGGACTGACAATGTCATCTAAGTAATCATCATCTAGCTGTGATTTCTTTTTGGCTGCTCTGGCCAGGTTTTCGTTGACTTTCTTGAAAAACGAGACATTTCTTGTCACAACTCTGCCTTCACCTGAAGCACTTATCATGTTTCCCTTGATTTTAGTAATCTGATAAGGTTGTGGATTAAATCTCGGAGTTGATTTGCTGTTTTGTTCTTGTCGTAACAAAATCTCCTACTTTCAAATGAGACGGCTGCGAACGTAGTCTACGGTCTGCATGTTGCTTCATTCTGTTTTTAGCCTGTGCATCTTTTCTCTGCACATCTGATGATGCTGGTTGACTCTCTTTGGTTTCAACTGTTGGAATCTTAATCGAGACCTTTCTCTGAAACGTTGGCTTATCGTCTTTTTTGTTTGTTTGTGAAATATCATAGTTTTCGTTTTCTCAATGTTAATGTCCAGTTCATATTTGCGACTTATGCTGCTTACTTGATTCACTTGCTCTTGTAGTTCAGCTAACAAAACTCTTTATTATCTGCACGTGTAAGGTTATTTATTGATCTTCCTCTGATATTCAGTCCTGGTATTTCCCTGTGTCATTTTGACCAATACCCCATTTAAAAAAGATTGGTGCACCACCCTTACCCCCAGCCAATGGGAACTACCTACTTGTTATATTGACGTGAAAAAAAAAAAAAAAAAACTAACCAGAAACCAATGTAGTTTTATTCCTAGAGGTGAAGCGGGTAAAATTACAGATCCATTCCAAATCCTAGCTAGTCTAACGGTTAAGCTGACATTGTTACGGCTAATCTATATTCCAAGGCAACTCGATTACCCCTGCCGGAGCAATTTATCTCACGTTTCCGATGACTGATAATCTCTACGGTGTGAAGGATTAAGTGCAAATAATACCACTTATCAAATATGCCTGGCAGAAAAGGGTTCCACGTACAGTAGAACGTCGATTATCAGAATCGTCAATTATCCGAACAAACGCCGCCGCCACCAAACACAAATTTAAAAAATCACAGTATCTACTTTTAAAGCACTACTTACAATGTTAAATTAACCATTAAGCAAAATAAGCACGTGCATCAAGGAAAGGGGGCAAAACAGAGTTTTTCCCCCCTCGCTATCATGCCCTCAAGTTGGGGAGAAGTTTGGAAAATGTGACGTCACACTCGCTTCTTTCATAAGTGATGTTCCTACTTTTATCCGCAATAGTTGACTTTTATCCACATAAGTTAACATTTATCCGCAATAGTTAACTTTTCCCGCAATAGTTAACTTTTATCCGCAATAGTTAACTCCCTCGTGGACGTCTTATATTAAGATCTCAGCTGAAATATCGGTTAATTGTTATAACCTTTAACTGGTTTAAATAATTTTTTTAATACTATACCTCTTTTTTAAATAATATAATACACCTTTAAAAAAAGCAGACTAAATAAACAATACGGTGTCAACTGTGAAAAAAAAACCCAGTAACAAACTATCCCCATAAGATAAAGACACAAACGTGTAGCTATTTGAATCAACTGGATGTGTTTGTGCGCGCGTGTGTGTATGGGTGGGGGAGGGGATGCTTTTATTTGAGTGCTGCAAAGATTGGGCCCTGTCTCGTGCTGGGACACAGAACATGAAAGGGAAGATCTTTGTAAAATGCCGGATCAATGAAACACTATTTTATTTAAAAGGTTATGTATTCTGCACTAGTTACCGCACAGTTAACAATGTTGCCAAAGAACTAGCTCTTCTGAACATAACCGTAATCAGATGCAAGACAAAATGCAAATATTTGATGAGAGGTCACAGCTAGTGGGTTTGAAAGGCGCAGGGAGGAAACAACGACGATTAAAGTAAATGCAGGAAACGATACTGCACTTGAAGAAACATCACTACAAGATGTAGAATCGAACATATACCTTGGCTGTAATATAGACAGTTGGAGGAACAGACAATGATATCAAAATAAGAATACAGAAGACTAGAGAAGCTTTCATGCGATTGGGAAATATTTGAAGATCAACACAATAATCCGAATCTTCAACTCAGATGTCACGTCAGTCCTATGGTATGTCTCTGAACATGGAGAACTACAAAAACCAAAAAAAAAAAAAAAAAATCAGAAAGCCTCAGACTGTCATAAATGGGTAAAAAAGATAGTCTCAGAACAGATAATCAAAAGCTACAGACTTTCATAAATGGGTGCTTGCGTAGAATAGAAGGATTAAAATGGTATGACAAGGTTACCAACGTGGAACTGATGACAAGAACCAGACAAGTGCCAGTGGAACAAGAGATGAGAAGAAGACGATGGCGATGGATAGGACACACACTGAGGAAACCTGTTGATAGCATTACAAGGCAGTCCTTGTTCTGGAACCCCCAGGGCAAGAGAGGCAAAGGTAGACCAAGAAGCACACGGAGAAGAAAGCTGGAAACAGAGATGAAAGTGATGAGGAGAACGTGGAAAGAACTTGAGATGATGGCACGTGACAGGAGGACTTGGCATGTGTTTGTTGAAGGCCTATGCTCCTTTGGGAGTGGAGGGTTATGAATGAATGAACAGCAGATAATGCCGTAGGGGAGTGACGTGTTAGAGACTTCACAATGCTAGGTTGAGCTTCGAGAGGTGGGGTAACCAGTTCGCCACCTGGCTGCCTTCACCTTTCCTAACCCAAAAGCAGAGTCAGGGATTCATTTACAGCTGGGTAGACTGTGATGTGACGCCACCTTGCTTTCATCCTGCTACCTATGCCGCGACAAGCCTGCGTTCTAACCAAGGACGCTCTAACCACTCATAAATGGGTGCTTGTCTAAAATAGAAGGCTGGTAGTGGTATGACAAGATCACTAATGTGGAACCGATGACACGAAACAAGGCAAGTGCTAGAAGAACAGGACATGAGAAGAAGACGCGGAAGAGGGGTAGGACATACATTGAGCAAACCTGCTCATAGCTTTACCAGGCAGTCCTTGGTCTGGAATCCCCAGGGTAAGAGTGGAAGAGGAAGACCAAGGAATACATGGAGAAGAGAACTGGAGACGACAGGAAGAAGATATGGAAAGACCTTGAGCTGATGACACGTGACAGGAAGACTTGACATAGAAAACATATGCTCCTTAGGGAGATGATAAGTGGCACATGATGATGATGACTAGTTAACTAACTTAGGGAGGTGATAAGTGACAATGTTGATGATGACTAGTTAACTAACTTAGGGAGGTGATAAGTGGCACATGATGATGATGACTAGTTAACTAACTTAGGGATGTGATAAGTGACACATGATGATGATGACTAGTTAACTAACTTAGGGAGGTGATAAGTGACAATGTTGATGATGACTAGTTAACTAACTTAGGGAGGTGATAAGTGACACATGATGATGATGATGATTAGTTAACTAACTTAGGAAGGTGATAAGTGACAATGATGATGATGACTAGTTAACTAACTTAGGAAGGTGATAAGTGACAATGATGATGATGACTAGTTAACTAACTTAGGGAGGTGATAAGTGACAATGATGATGATGACTAGTTAATTAACTTAGGGAGGTGATAAGTGACAATGTTGATGATGACTAGTTAACTAACTTAGGGAGGTGATAAGTGACACATGATGATGATGACTAGTTAACTAACTTAGGGAGGTGATAAGTGACAATGATGATGATGACTAGTTAACTAACTTAGGGAGGTGATAAGTGACAATGTTGATGATGACTAGTTAACTAACTTAGGGAGGTGATAAGTGACACATGGTGATGATGACTAGTTAACTAACTTAGGGAGGTGATAAGTGACAATGATGATGATGACTAGTTAACTAACTTAGGGAGGTGATAAGTGGCACATGATGATGATGACTAGTTAACTAACTTAGGGAGGTGATAAGTGGCACATGATGATGATGACTAGTTAACTAACTTAGGGAGATGATAAGTGGCACATGATGATGATGACTAGTTAACTAACTTAGGGAGGTAATAAGTGGAACATGATGATGATGACTAGTTAACTAACTTAGGGAGGTGATAAGTGACACATGATGATGATGACTAGTTAACTAACTTAGGGAGGTGATAAGTGACACATGATGATGATGACTAGTTAACTAACTTAGGGAGGTGATAAGTGACACATGATGATGATGACTAGTTAACTAACTTAGGGAGGTGATAAGTGACAATGATGATGATGACTAGTTAACTAACTTAGGGAGGTGATAAGTGACAATGTTGATGATGACTAGTTAACTAACTTAGGGAGGTGATAAGTGACACATGATGATGATGACTAGTTAACTAACTTAGGGAGGTGATAAGTGACAATGATGATGATGACTAGTTAACTAACTTAGGGAGGTGATAAGTGACAATGTTGATGATGACTAGTTAACTAACTTAGGGTGGTGATAAGTGACAATGATGAAGATGACTAGTTAACTAACTTAGAGAGGTGGTAAGTGACAATGTTGATGATGACTAGTTAACTAACTTAGGGAGGTGATAAGTGACAATGTTGATGATGACTAGTTAACTAACTTAGGGAGGTGATAAGTGACAATGTTGATGATGACTAGTTAACTAACTTAGGGAGGTGATAAGTGACAATGTTGATGATGACTAGTTAACTAACTTAGGGAGGTGATAAGTGACAATGATCATGATGACTAGTTAACTAACTTAGGGATGTGATAAGTGACAATGTTGATGATGACTAGTTAACTAACTTAGGGAGGTGATAAGTGACAATGTTGATGATGACTAGTTAACTAACTTAGGGAGGTGATAAGTGACAATGATGATGATGATTAGTTAACTAACTTAGGGAGGTGATAAGTGACATTGATGATGATGACTAGTTAACTAACTTAGGGAGATGATAAGTGGCAATGATGATGATGACTAGTTAACTAACTTACATTCGATTACGTTGTTTCTTTTCAGTTTTATAAAAGGAGGGAGAAAAAAAAAGAAGGGAGGGGGGAGGGGGAGGTAAGAGATTTGTGACGTCACGTAAAAAAAAGATGGTGGTGGGGGGGGGGGGGTGTGACGAACTGTGATAAAGTGGAGATGGGGGGGGGGGGGGGAAGTTGAATTAAAATATGGCAAAAATTGCGTGACGTCAGATGTGGACGACCCCTTAGAAGGAAACAGAATTGGAGACAGGAAGTTGTGAACATACACAATTGCCTACGTCATCAGGCATGGTACATGAAGATGCATTGTTCATCTCTGTCTTTAACTAACTCCGGACTCAAAGGTCTTTTATATTTGGACATGCGCCCTAATATAACCGACTAGGTTGAACGGGACGCGCCTCGCCAAAACGACGCAAAACTTTATAAAAAAAAATAAAATCTCTGTCTTTCTTAAGTGTGCAGAATAGTTTCATGTGCAAAACCATTCCCTTTGACCTTTTTCTCCAATTCATTTCTTCAGTTTATTTTAAAAACAATTTTTAACCACATTCAGACAAAGGCCTCCTTAGACGAAACGTTGACTGCTTTGTTCTTGTTGTTCCACAGTTTTTTTTTTTTTTTTTTTCTATAACCAGCGGCACTCGAGCTTTCCAGCTCTTTCGGGCCCAATGACATGTCATTGCGAGGCTGGGGGGTCAGTGGACTTTCCTTCCAACCCGGTCAGGAGCTTCGCTCCTTCCCATCCACACGGGATTAATGTGCAGGAGCCGTTCAGGTTATTCAGTCAAATTTCCGGTCGTAAACATTTCTTCAAACGCCGACGGCCGGGTTTGGACCATGAACACCTGGTCGCCAGTACAACGTTGTAGCAATTACACCAGCGCGGCTCCCGTTGTTCCACAGTAAAACTGTTTATTGGTTTTTTTTTTTTTTAACCAATAGTTGTACTCGGTGTCTTGGTTTCCTGTGCTTGATTGTTTTCTTTTCATTATTTTTTTTTCCTAGAGTCGGAGAGAAATTATTGTTATTGCGAATAGATATTGGAGAACATGGAAGGGTTTGTCCCCATTTGAAATATCGATTTTCTCGGTAGAAATTGTATGCTCTTCTGTTGTCCCATTAACATTCCCAAGCAGGGGCGAATCTACATTTTGGGGGCCCTGAAGCTTGAACCCTAGGAGGGGCCCCTTTTATTAAAAAAAAAAATGTGTGAGGATTGGAAAGAAATGTATTATAGAGATAAATGGACTTGGAGGACCTGAAGTTCTAGCTTTATAGTAGATCCACAACAACACACATATAAAAACTGAAGACAAATGAATGAATTTTCAAAAGAGAAACAACTCTGCTGGGAGTTGAATGCAGAACATTTGTTTGGAAGGCATATGTTCTTATCACTGGTTGGTAGCTTATCTAAGAGAAAGAACTCTGAATTCAAACCACCGCTGCCTTGCGGGAATATCCATTTGTGGAATTGGCTTCGGGAGTAAACCCTGATGATAAATCCGGAGTCGGAGTCCCTAAGGCAGTCTAATGTCGATTCGACATTATTCTGGCAACTCTTGCGACATGGCTGGTACCAAACTGTATCGGCTACTGCCGTTCCTTTGGATCTACCGGCTGTGTGGAGAGGGGGAACATGCTGCATGGGCAACAGCTTGATCTCCATATAACTGTGCCCAAGCTCGCGCCCTGGAGAGGACACTCCAGCTTCACCATATAGGTGTCGGCAAAACACGGGAAGTAGCAGTTACCGGTTATAAGCACTTTGCCCAATTGGCGTAGGGCATGGCGCCAGGGGCTACTTCCGACAGTGGGAGAGGTTCTAGGATCTCACTGGACAGCTACCGCCCGCTTCAAGCTGGGCAGCCCCCAGTCAATAAGGTGTTGTCCCGCCACTGTCTGCTTTCCCCATTGGGTGCATGGGGATTAGGGTCAAACCCGAACTGTGGACAGAAAATTTTGCACCAAGCAATTATCGAAAAAATAGAAATAAGCAAACTCTCAGATTGGGATGCTGGAACGTCCGGACTATGTTGATGGACTATCCGAAAACCTACAGGATGTAAACGATGTAAGGAAGACAGCCATAATTAATGATGAGCTTAAACGACTTCAGGTGGATATAGCTGCACTTCAGGAAACGCGCCTGGCGGGCTCTGGAACGGTGAGCGAGAAGGACTACACATTTTATTGGCAAGGGAAAGATCTTAATAAAGCTAGAGAACACGGAGTAGGTTTTGCGGTAAAAAAATCGCTAACTAAAATGGTTGAACCAGGCGAGAATGGATCAGAACGCCTGTTAACGCTCCGCCTGCAAACTAGCACAGGTCCCATCACCCTTGTCAGTGTGTATGCTCCTACTCTGTACTCTGCCTCAGAAGCTAAAGATGAGTTCTACGAGAATCTAACAGCAATTATCAAAAGCATACCTAGGCAAGAACAGCTTGTTCTCCTTGGTGACTTTAACGCTAGAGTGGGTGCCGATAATGTTTCATGGCCTTCATGTCTGGGCAGGTTTGGTATTGGCAAGATGAATGAAAATGGACAACGGCTCTTAGAGTTGTGCGTCCACCATGACCTCTGCGTGACCAACACCTACTTTCAGACAAAACCCCAGCATAAGGTGTCATGGAGACACCCACGATCCAAGCACTGGCACCAACTTGACCTGATTCTCGTCAGAAGGCCACTCCTCAGGTCTGTGCTCTCCACGCGCTCGTACCATAGTGCAGACTGTGATACAGATCACTCCTTGGTTTGCTGCAAAATCAGAGCACAACCAAGAAAACTCTATGTGTCAGACATGAAGGGAAACCACGCATTGATACCAGCAAGATGTCAGACCCTTTCATGATCGCTCAATTCACTGCGACCTTCGAGAAAGTGCTCAGTAGCCCTCAGCATGGTGATACTATTACAGAGAACTGGGAGCATCTACGGAACACCATTCAAAGTACTGCACTTGCCACCTTTGGTAAGAAAACAGCAAAGTCAAATGACTGGTTTGATGCTTCATCAGATGTGATGGCACCTGTCATTGAAGCTAAGCGCAGTGCTATGAATGAATACAAACGTTCACCGAGTGCCAGAACCCTACAGATCCTGAGGGCTACGAGAAGCAAAGTTCAACAAACTGCTCGACGCTGTGCAAATGACTACTGGCTCCAGCTCAGTGAGAGCATCCAGATCGCAGCGCAAACAGGCAACATTAGACAAATGTATGACGGTATAAAGAAAGCACTTGGCCCCCATAAAAGTAAGACGGCACCGCTAAAAACCATCAGCGGAGAGAAGCTAACCGATAAGGGTAAGCAGATGGAGAGGTGGGTCGAGCACTACTCTGAGCTTTACGCTAGAGACAATACCGTTACGCCTGCAGCCCTTGATGGTGTCAACAGTCTGCCAACTATGGAGGAGCTGGATGCCGAACCAACATTAGAGGAACTCAGCAAGGCCATTGATAGCTTGGCCTCTGGCAAAGCACCAGGCAGTGATGGGATTCCTCCTGATTTAATCAAATGCTGTAAGAGCACGCTATTACATCCCCTGCATAGGATGCTGTGCCAGTGCTGGGAAGAGACAACTATTCCTCAAGACATGCGAGATGCCAAGATTGTAACACTGTATAAAAATAAAGGAGACAGAAGTGATTGCAATAACTACAGAGGCATCTCTCTTCTTAGTATTGTTGGTAAGGTTTTTGCCAAAGTCATCTTAATGCGACTACACAAGTTAGCTGAGCGCATATATCCAGAGTCACAGTGTGGATTCCGAGCTGGCAGATCAACAACAGACATGATCTTCTCTCTCCGCCAGCTTCAGGAAAAATCAAGAGAGCAGAAAAGACCATTATATATCGCCTTTATAGACCTCACAAAAGCATTCGACCTGGTTAGTAGGGATGGACTCTTTAAAATCCTCCTGAAAATAGGCTGCCCTTCTAAAATGCTGGAAATGATAAAGTCATTCCATGACGGCATGAAGGGAACAGTCCAATATGCTGGAAGCACGTCACAGCCCTTTGATATACGAAGTGGCGTTAAACAAGGCTGTGTTCTGGCTCCGACCCTCTTCGGAATCTTCTTTGCCTTACTCTTGAAACATGCATTCAGAGATGCAACTGAAGGAATATGCCTTCACACTAGGTCAGATGGCCGTCTGTTTAATCTTTCAAGGCTGAAGGCAAAAAACAAAAATCAGAAGGGTCACTATAAGAGACTTGTTGTTCGCTGATGATGCTGCAGTCGTCACTCAAAGCCAACAGGAGCTTCAGAGCTTGATGAATCGCTTCACTAAAGCATGCAAGGACTTTGGCCTCACAATAAGTCTAAAGAAAACGAATGTGCTGAGTCAGGATGTGGGTGCTGCACCAGTTATCACTATCGATAACTATGAATTGGCAGTGGTGCACCACTTCACATACCTAGGGTCTACCATCAATGACAAACTCTCACTGGATACAGAAATCGACAGCCGCATTGGCAAAGCTGCAGCTACCTTTGCCCGCCTCACATCGCGTGTTTGGGGAAACTCTAAACTCACAATGAAGACCAAAGCTGCGGTATATAATGCCTGCGTCACCAGCACACTCCTATATGGCAGCGAGACCTGGACGACCTATGCTAAGCAAGAAAGAAGGCTCAATACCTTCCATTTGCGGTGTCTACGCCGCATCCTCGGCATCTCGTGGAAAGATAAAGTGACAAATGTCGAGGTGTTGTCACGTGCTGGCCTTCAAAGTATGTATACGCTTCTTAGACAGCGCAGACTTCGCTGGCTTGGCCATGTTCGCCGCATGGAAGATGGTCGCATCCCAAAAGATATCTTCTACGGACAATTAGCAGATGGCAGAGAACAGTTGGGCGACCACAGCTGAGGTTCAAAGATGTGTGCAAGAGAGATATGAGGGCACTGGACATGGATCCAGCAACATGGGAGGATGAAGCTGCCGATCGCACTAAGTGGCGATGCTATTTACGGCGCCACCTCAGATTGGGCGAAGAGAGGCTCACACAAGAAGCAGAGGTGAGGAGAAAACGTCGAAAGGAGCACCAGGAAAATAAGCAGCTGAGGGCTGCCACCTCAGGGGCGCATTCCCATAGTCAGTAATTTTGGGTTAGAGTACTTGCTTACAGATTGGTATGGATTTGTTTAAAAGATATCTCCTCTTAGTTTCGTGGAAGACAGTATGTCAGATAGCAGGTGAACTCTGGTCATAATGTACTGTTTCTGTACTGTTTTTAAGTGATGTGTGAATAGCTCTCGCGGCTAGTGTCCGCAGGGATTTTTGAGAGCAGTGTTAAGAGAACAGTAGATTCTCGTGACTGTGTGAACGGGGTGTGTTCCCGTGGGATCAGTCTGTGCAGGGTTTTTTGACTGAGGTGGTCAGCCCTAAGGTGTTTTTTGGATAATGTATGCCTGCGCAGGGCTATAGAGATTTTGTAGGCCTTGATTATTATATATCTGCCGTAGATGCAGTATTTGTGCACTGATGTGAAGTATAGAGATTTTGTAGGCCTTGATTATTATATATCTGCCGTAGATGCAGTATTTGTGCACTGATGTGAAGTATAGAGATTTTGTAGGCCTTGATTATTATATAACTGCCGTAGATGCAGTATTTGTGCACTGATGGGAACTATAGGGATTTTGTAGGCCTTGATGATTATATAACTGCCGTAGATGCAGTATTTGTGCACTGATGTGAAGTATAGAGATTTTGTAGGCCTTGATTATTATATATCTGCCGTAGATGCAGTATTTGTGCACTGATGTGAGGAGTAGAGATTTTGTAGGCCAGGATGTGTATGGGCCGTATGTTAACTGCATTATGAAGATTCATGTTTCGATGTAACTGTATTCGTCTAGATCTACGTGATGTTATAATTGTAATAAACCATGGTTAAAATATCATCAGACGTTACACCATTCCATGACTCGGTGTGTACGCTACTGTGAGTGACTGTCCCAAAACACACTCACCTTCTTCACCATAAATACAAACTCCTGGATTCTTCTGGTAGTAACAAATTCGTTGATGTATCAGTGGTGGCCAGTATGGGGACATTGATGCCATAATTGTTACAGTGCTTGTTCCAGTCTTTCCATATGCAGATTCAACTATAGGTGCAGTATTTTGGAGAGTTCGTCTGCACGTATACCTCAAGTGATTGCGGGGTTGCTGTGATCGGTTCCTGTCGTCTGATGCATTGTTGAGGACATACTGTACAGTGGCAGGGATTTGAAGACAAGAGTGCCTAGTCCTTGTACCTTTTCTGCAGTGGAGTGTTTTAACGTCAGAACTTTGTGATATCCAGTGTGTTGGCGGAAGGGTCAGGATTACCTTCAGTTAAGTGCTTTTGTTGTGTGTAAATGTTGCCACTTCTGTCCATGTCAACAAGCCTCAATCTGCACTATCCTATTCTATTGATAACTATTGTTGTTGTTGTCAATAATTATATCGATTAATTATAGAATATGATGATGTACAGGGATTGATGATACAATATTTGAGATCTAAACTTGATTTGGTATAATGAAAGTTTAATTAAGACATATATGGTTGACTAAGTAAACAAGTCACAATGGATTCTGATATAGATCCGGAGGATATGAGACCTGTATTAGAGTATCTGTTTCAGGAAGGGACAGATTATCAGTGATTAAAAGGCCCAGAGCTTGAGTCACATGTTATGGACAAGTTTTTGGTCTCTGCATCGAGATCTCTAAGAGAGTTTGCTAATGAGAGATTTCAGTCAATTCCTCATGTGAGTATGGCTGAGGATCTGGCAAGGTTATTGGTTTTGGACCTTCGTCTGTTCTTGGACAATTATATTAGTATAAAACGTGATAACATATTGAAGAGTATACGTACGTTATTGCTCGACGGCATCCATAGTGACCAGAAAGAAGAGTTAAGGGATGAGAAGCAAATAGGAGACATAAAACAGAGTACACAGGAGCAAAGGGAAAGTTGCTTAAAAAGTACTGCTGAACTGAATAAGCTACAGAAAAAAGTGACTAAACTTACAGGTGATTTATGTAAATCTAATTCTGAGCTTGCTTGTGTTCGAGCAAAATTAGACTCGGCATTGTGCAAAATTAAAGAGATGGAAGCTCAGATAGAAAAAAAAAATGGCGAAGTTAGAAATCTGACTCAAAAAGTTCAAGAGAAGACGGAGATTTCTGGGAAATTAAAAGTTCAGATTAAGAAATATGAGAAGTTGTGTAATGAAACACTTACTGATCTATTAAGTGACGATGAGATTTGTGGTTGCCAAATTAAAGAAAAGGATACCATATCCCTAGAGAAGGTTGATAGGCTTACGAATAGTCATGATATTGAGATTGAGAGGATTGATAAAGAGAGAGTGAAAGAGTTAATGAGGGAGAAAGACAAATTGATTAAGATTGAAAATTTGTTAGCAGAGGAAAGCTGCAAGGTCTTAAAAGCTGATGGTTTAAACAAGAGATTAAGTGAACAGATTGCACTTAGAGACATTGAGATTGCAGAAGCAAGAAGTAGAATATATGGTCTGCTTGACGTAGTCTTGAATAGCAATATGTGGTCTTCTGTCAATGTTGACAGTGATAGACAGAAAGTTGCTTATCATCAGAACACTAAAGCAAAAAGCCAGCCTTATACACTTTTTGCGGATTCTACGGTCAAGAATGATGGACATAGGTCGTTTCGTGGGAAATATAACTTCCAACGCAATACCAATGATATTTCCAATAATATTGTTTCTTGGCGACAGTCCAACAAAAAGAATTCTACAGTAATAAGCAGTCCTGTAGATAAGGAAAGAAACAGTGCTAAATCTCAAGTCAGTGTGTTAAAAACCAACAGCGTATTTATTGACAGATCTGATAAATTGGTTACAAGTAACAAACATACTACTGCTTGTTCCATGAAGGAAACAAATGTTGTGAAAAAAAATAAAGAGATTGTCAAACCTTCTAGTCATACCCAGTCAAGGCAGTGTGACTCATTTCTTAAACACATTGCCACAAGCAAAGAAAAAAATAATTTTGATAGGAGACATAACCCTAAGGTTATAAAGTACCAAGGGAGTTCATCCTACGGTAACGTTTCTTCGCCTAAAGACAAGAAAAAATGTGACAGATCTCAACATTGTGATTCTAAAAGTTTAGAAAACTATAGCAGAAGTAATTATATGAAAGTTCATCAGTCTGGTAATAATTTTCCTGCTAAAAAGCCAGTTCTATCTGATGGACATTGTTATCTAAGAAGAAGTATTAAGCATAACTGTTGTAACTGGGATTTAAATCAGTACAACGGTGTTGATAGAGCAAATAACAATGCTCTCAAAAGCAATTATAGAGATCGCAACCAGGTTAACTGTGCTCCACATAAGAGCAAGATTATTATTAATCAGTGTAATAGGAACGGTAATAGGTTCTTAAATGCTTTTGCTTGTCATGCTGATAGATTTGAGAGATCATCTCGGTCTTGTGAAGGTAGTAAATTTTTTTCAGCCTACCGCACTGACAACTGTGAATTATAGGTCAAGTTGTCCCTATGTTGTCTGCTATGTGACGAGAGTTGTTGACATCGCAGGAGGGTCACAACCTTACACCACGGAGTTCGGGTAATTGTGTAGTGAACTTTTCCGTGTTTCCTCATAATCTTACCATGGATTAAAATAGATATTTTCATTTATATTGTCTGATAGCGAGCGACTTTGCGAAGGGAATCAACATTCTAATCTGACATTACCTGCGAGAAATATAGATCACTGTGTGCCATTTATCCATTCAAGCGAGCCTAGACAGTACGTTAACCCACCGTGTCATGATGTCACCTTGCGTGTTGATGAGATGTTCGCAAGACCTCGAAGGAATTTTTTTTTGTTTTTTTCAAAGGTCCTGTTTATTTTTTGTTCTGTTTACAAACACTGAATGTTATTGTATTCTTTAGTATAAAACTTTATATGTGGTTAATGGAATATTATGTAATTTCTTTGTAACATTTGATTGCCATAATTTTTTGGTTGTTACTTATATGACTGTATTTTAATTATGCATTTAGTTGATTTCTTGCACAAACTTATTTACTGAGACAATGTAATAGTCATTTTCATAGATAGTCCTGAGTGTTTTTATTCACTACTTAAAATTTTGGTTTTGTCTTTCATCATGGGTTTCATACCATGTTTAGTTAACATATTTATATACAAATTATTTGAATTAATTGTTTAGTGAAAGGTAATTTTAAACATAACTTGTATGTATTATTAATGATTTTGCGTTGAAGTTAAGGACGTATTCTGAAACTTGGTTTCCATTTTTTCTAAATTATGACATTTGATAATTTAAATAATTCGATTTTTTGTCAGCTAGAATTAACTTATATTTCCTATTAAATTAAGTGGGTAGAATTAACAGCGACGGCTGATACTTTTGTTCATTTAAAGATTTTAAATATCTGATTATAATACATAGTTAAGATAAATAATATTACACTTATATATATTTATAAGGGAGCCGCGGTAGCATAGTGGTTAGTGCACTGGCTTCCTAGCGCAGTGGTCTATGGTTCGATCCCCAGATGAGGCGAGAAATTTTTAGGCCACAAACGGCTCCTGGGTTGACCCAGCCCCAAATGGGTACCAGAGAACCTCTGGGAAGGTTAAGGCGGCCGGCGTGATGCCGACCACATCACCCCTCGTGTGCCGACGGTCAAGATAATATGGGCCTAACACCATATTCCCAATATGCCTCAATGGGCGTGTAACGGGTTCCTTTACCTTTTTTTTATATATATATTTATAACTTCGTTTGTAATTAACAGTTTATTACCCAATGTGACGTTTCTTTGATGTATTTTTTTTTTTTAAAAGAAGAGAAAAAAAAACTTTCACGTTTTTCATGTATGTCTGTTTAAAGATAAGATTATTTTTATGTTACTTAGCTGATTTAATTGTTTGTCGTTAATTATACCTACATATTACTTAGAAATAAAAAAAATACTATTTTTATTTAACCTAAAGAGAAGAAACATTTTTTGTATTGTAAATTTTTGGAAAATGTGTTTTGGACATTGCGCTAGATTGTATGTTAAGCTTACTATTATGTAGTGACATTAATTCTTTGAAAATGTTGTGATGTTTGGATGTATTTTTTGGTTGTTAGCGCTTGACTATGCGTCAATGCGGAACTTGTGTTATCGTTAATAATTTTTTTTTTGGGTGATATTTGATGTAATTTATTTTTAGTTATGTATAAGTTTATAATTTAGTTAAATTACTTATTATGCTGTTCTTGTTATAAGCTTTCTTTTTTTTTTTGTGTTAGTATATAAATATACTTTAGCATTTTTGTATTTTACAATACGTTGTTACATTTGGATAGTTATTGTTAGGTGTTGTTACCAACTTTCTTTACATTTGCATCTTTACTGTCATCTTTCTTTGTTGACTATTAGTCATTTCTTTACATCTTTTCTGTTGTCTTTTCAATATTATCTTATATTTTGTTTATGCTTCCGTGTTTCATCTTTGATGTAATTCATACTTCTAGTATACTTTTTTCGTGTTACGCTATTTATACTTTCATTCTTTGTAGTGTTAAATTAATTATATGACTTTAGATAATGTAATTGGTTCTTATAGTTCTATTTGTTTTACATGTATGGAATTGTTGTCTTCATTGTTATCTTATGATTCTATTTGATTCTTATCATATTCCCATTTCATATTTTGTCTTTTCTCTTACGATAGTTATTTTCTGTTTAGTTTGTACTATATATACTTAACTTGGGTTTTGTATTAGATTAATTTTTATTTTGGTATGTTTGAATGAGTATGTTGGATGATTTAGTCGTTATCTTACATTTATTGATGATATTTTTGTAGATGTGCTATGTTCTCTTGTCATAGGTATATTTTTGTAGGTAATTGATAGAACTACATTAATTTTTAAAAAAATTTTGGGAATTAATTTAAGAGATATTTGATATAACTTCATTGACCGTTAAATTTTTGGGAATTAATTTAAGAGATATTTGATATAACTTCATTGACCGTTAAATTTTTGGGAATTAATTTAAGAGATATTTGATATAACTTCATTGACCGTTAAATTTTTGGGAGTTAATTTTTGTACGTATTTGATATAACTTCATTGACCGTTACATTTTTGGGAGTTAATTTTCAACAAAAAAAAAATGATATAATCATTTTTTTCCCTGGGAGTGTGGCAAACTGATGAGTGCAGATGTGATGAAAGGGAAATGATCTTGGGAAATACATGTTGAGTAGAGTTAATTTTGGGTTAGAGTACTTGCTTACAGATTGGTATGGATTTGTTTAAAGATATCTCCTCTTAGTTTCGTGGAAGACAGTATGTCAGATAGCAGGTGAACTCTGGTCATAATGTACTGTTTCTGTACTGTTTTTAAGTGATGTGTGAATAGCTCTCGCGGCTAGTGTCCGCAGGGATTTTTGAGAGCAGTGTTAAGAGAACAGTAGATTCTCGTGACTGTGTGAACGGGGTGTGTTCCCGTGGGATCAGTCTGTGCAGGGTTTTTTGACTGAGGTGGTCAGCCCTAAGGTGTTTTTTGGATAATGTATGCCTGCGCAGGGCTATAGAGATTTTGTAGGCCTTGATTATTATATATCTGCCGTAGATGCAGTATTTGTGCACTGATGTGAAGTATAGAGATTTTGTAGGCCTTGATTATTATATAACTGCCGTAGATGCAGTATTTGTGCACTGATGTGAAGTATAGAGATTTTGTAGGCCTTGATTATTATATATCTGCCGTAGATGCAGTATTTGTGCACTGATGTGAAGTATAGAGATTTTGTAGGCCTTGATTATTATATAACTGCCGTAGATGCAGTATTTGTGCACTGATGTGAAGTATAGAGATTTTGTAGGCCTTGATTATTATATAACTGCCGTAGATGCAGTATTTGTGCACTGATGGGAACTATAGGGATTTTGTAGGCCTTGATGATTATATAACTAGAGATTTTGTAGGCCTTCGTGATTATATAACTGCCGTAGATGCAGTATTTGTGCACTGATGTGAAGTATAGAGATTTTGTAGGCCTTGATTATTATATATCTGCCGTAGATGCAGTATTTGTGCACTGATGTGAAGTATAGAGATTTTGTAGGCCTTGATTATTATATAACTGCCGTAGATGCAGTATTTGTGCACTGATGTGAAGTATAGAGATTTTGTAGGCCTTGATTATTATATAACTGCCGTAGATGCAGTATTTGTGCACTGATGGGAACTATAGGGATTTTGTAGGCCTTGATGATTATATAACTGCCGTAGATGCAGTATTTGTGCACTGATGTGAAGTATAGAGATTTTGTAGGCCTTCGTGATTATATAACTGCCGTAGATGCAGTATTTGTGCACTGATGTGAAGTATAGAGATTTTGTAGGCCTTGATTATTATATATCTGCCGTAGATGCAGTATTTGTGCACTGATGTGAAGTATAGAGATTTTGTAGGCCTTGATTATTATATATCTTCCGTAGATGCAGTATTTGTGCACTGATGTGAGGAGTAGAGATTTTGTAGTCCAGGATGTGTATGGGCCGTATGTTAACTGCATTATGAAGATTCATGTTTCGATGTAACTGTATTCGTCTAGATCTACGTGATGTTATAATTGTAATAAACCATGGTTAAAATATCATCAGACGTTACACCATTCCATGACTCGGTGTGTACGCTACTGTGAGTGACTGTCCCAAAACACACTCACCTTCTTCACCATAAATACAAACTCCTGGATTCTTCTGGTAGTAACAAATTCGTTGATGTATCAGTATCCATAAGAGATTTCTGCTCAGAAGGAAAAGTTAAACTTACCAGAACATACTACATGAAGCACATGTTACAAAATATTCTTATTTCTGTTTTTTCTAGCAACATATTCACGCACAGTTTTGTCATATGAGAACTTCCTTGCAATGTCATTTTCTAGAGACAATATGCATAAAGAATTTAAGCGCTCTTCAGTCATGGTAGTCCGAAATTTGTTTTTTTTATGAAGGATAGCTTTGAAAAAGTCCTTTCTGCTTCACAGCTCGTGATGGGCATTGTCAAGTACAGCTTAAGTGCAGTAGTAATATTGGGTAACACTTCAATTAGGTGTTGCTCACAAATAAGCTGAAGAACTTCTGCGCATTGCATTTTAGATGGCGTGTTTTCTTCTGTGTTTTGGTATTTCCTAAGGTGCAAATATTCTTTGAACTGATAACACTGTTTACAAATTTGTGGTCAATACCATCTTTGTAATACGATATTATAAGTTTAATACTGTCCTCATCAATTTCAGAATTGTTCACCAATTCTGAGAGGAACTTGAACCTTTTCGCAATTTGCTCAAATGGGTCAATCCTTTTGCGTAACTGGATTATCAAAGCAGTCATAGAGTTGATATAGAACTTCCATCCTAAATTTGTCAGCTCCTCTCAAAGAAGCAATACCACTTGTTCCATCTGAAAATTTCCTTGTAACAATGCGTTTGGAAGCATCAGAATAACTTGAAGTGATATCTTCACACAAACCTTTTGCCTCTGATTCATAGTGTACAATTTTCTCTTAATTCTTTAACAAACGAAAGTAAAGATGAAAGCAGAAGGTAACCTTCAAATACATCAAAACCAGGGGTTTGGAGTTTCTTACTTGTTTTGTTGAGACGCTCCAGCACTTCTTCCCAAACGACTGTTAAAATAGCATATTCCAGCTGTACCAACTTGTTTTATAAATTCTTTGCATCTCGTTTACATTCAGGCTTCTCTTCTGAGTCTTCAAAAGTATGTTTGAGAGTTTGTAAAATACCTATATATCTATTTTTAATTGCCCGGACTGCTTCATAGTGTGCAGACCATCTAGTTACGCTTAAGCTCTGAAGAGAAAAATGTAGATTGCCCTGTGTGTTTAAAATCCCCCATCTTCGTGGAGATGCAGAAAAGAAAACATACAGCTCCTGCAAAATGCCAAAATAGTCAACAACTTCAGGTACAATAGACACTGCCTTTTCTCCAACAAGGTTAAATGAATGGGCTGCACATGGTACATAGTCTGCGTACCTGTTAATGTTTTTAAAGAGTGCTTGCATCCCTTTCTCCGAGCCCTTCATGTTAGATGCATTATCGAAGGACTGAACACGGATATTTTCAGGTGAAAGCTTATGTTCACCCAGGACTTGTTGTATTTTGTTGAACAAGGTCGTGGATGAATGGTTTTCTATCGGTAAAAATGTTAAAAATCTCTCACAGTGTTTTCCATTATAGCAGTATCGAACCACAATTACCATCTGGTCAACATGTGTCAGGTCAGGCGTAGAGTCAACAATAATAGAATAGTATTTGGTGTCTAGGTTGTTGATTTGATTCACAATTTCATCTTGCACATGTTTTCCCATAATTTCTATCAATTCTTCATACACGGTTTTGGATAGGTAAGTAGCATTTACTTTTTCATTTTTACATTTCTCGAGATGTTCATGTAAAAATGGGTCGAATTCTGCAATAAGTTCAATGGCCCCCATGAAGTTTCAATTATTTGGTGAGCCCCACTTCTCCTCATGACCTCCAAATGCCAAACCTCTTTCACTTAAAAACTTTATAACAGCTACAATTCTTTTCAGTACTTCAAAATAGTACTGTATGGTTTTTGTCATCTGTTCTTCAAGTTGCTGATCCACAGTATTTTTATTTGACTTTCTTGTTATCCAACACAACATCGCCCTCTAATGTTCTATGCTGCCTTCATGATTCTCCAGAGTTTTGAGTACATTCATCCAGTCAGAAAACCCACCTGTTGTAAGTGATGTATGGCATTTAGAAAAGAGTTTGCAAACAAAACAGTAAATACAGCCTTTGCTCTTTGAGTAAACTAGCCAGGATCTCATCACAGTCTGGCCATTTTTCAATCTTTTTTCAAAATATTTGTTTCAGAAACCTCTGTTTTGCTCCTTGTAAACCGTGCTTGATTCGGTATATACATTATCTGGTTTTTTTATTTTGAAAAAAATCTATGTCTTGCATTAAACAATTCTGTATGAAATCATTATCAACTGTTAAGGGCCAGTTTTCGAGGTCACTGTATTCTTTGAAATTTGCTACCTGTTTCATGTTTCTGCTGAGTCTCTGCTTGTTCCGCGGTACTTTCATGTTGACCACTCTGATCGTCATCTGTATCAAAAGCGTCAACAGTGGGTTGAATATTGCTAGAAAGAGCTCCCACAGTTTGTGCACTATCACTGGCTTCAATGGTGTTTGCTTGGCTTGTTTCAACTGTAGATGTTGACAAATTTGACATTGCCAAATAGTTTGTTAGTTTTTGACATTTAGAGATTTCGTCAGATCGCTTTTCCTTGAGTTTGCGTTTTTTTTATACACTTTCGTGAAATCATTGTTATTCCTCTAGGGTCTTGACCTCTGTTAAAAAAGGGGGAAAAATTACATTAGCCACAGCAGAAGAGCCAACTTACCGTGACACTCCACTTTTACAACATCCGTGCTACTGACTCTCAAACTTTGGGATTGTTGAAATATATACAACAAAAAATTAACCAATTTGAGTCGTGCGACTATTGTCGCATGCTTTGAAAGGAAAAAAATTTTAGGTCTACTTTCTGAGAAAGCGTTTTTTTTTTTCGTTTACGGCTAGCCTACATGATACTTTAATAACCTTTTAATTTTAATGTTAACTATTATTTTGTATTTAATTACACTATATTATTAATATTATTATTAAAAAAAAACCCATTTTCATACAGTAGACCCAAGATTTTTAATCAATGTGGACTAAAGTCGCTTTTGGGGCCCCTCCGGGATTAGGGGCCCTGAAGCTTAAGTTTCATTAGTTTCATAGTAGATCCGCCACTGTTCCCAAGTGAAGATATATTATTACTGTCAGGCTTATCCTGTTCGTAAAAGGAAGAAGATCCAAATGAAATAATAACATATGTTAGGAAACAATAGACGACGCGGGGTTAACAAAACACGCCTAGTATGACTCAGAGCCAAAATAACATGGCATGTTAATTAATTTTGTTTCCGTTCTTCTCCCCTTTCGGTGTTAATTATAATAAGTAGGAAATTCTGTATACAAAACGGTTAGAGATAAGATGGGGAGAAATGTATTTTGTTCTTTTGAGGTGAAAGGTAAGGACCGGGAGAGATAAAGAGAGAGAGAGTGAGAGAGAGAGAGAGAGAGAGAGTGTGTGTAACAGGGTAGACTATTAAGTAGCTACAACTGTTAGCCTTATAGTAAAGTATTTTATGAATGACTAGTTAGATAAATAAACTACTAGTCAAGAATCAATGACATCATCAGTCATGACACACATGAACCCATGATGTCATCAAACCTTGTGTGGCCTCCATACAAGTCAGACCGGAAAACATTTAGATTAGAGAGAACTTTAAACAATGGTTGGTCATCATCACATAGAAACAATAATTTTAGACTAGAGGATTCGTAGATGGTTAGGTTAAAGATTATTTCAACAGTCCACTAGCCCCCAAGACCAATCATTAGAAGGTTTCCGGTCTTAACTCCAATGAGAAATACTTCCTCTGGCAAGCCATAGCACCAGACAAGTATAAAGACTGATGCATCTTAGTAACCAGTCAGAGAGCTTGAGACAGTAACTCAATGCTAGTGTCCAACCGAAGGTGTTATCTTTACCCTTTTGAGATGTGAAGACGTGTTTTTTACCTCCTGCTGTAACTTCTCAGGTTTGTGGTGTTAGCCTTAGCTGTTAGCTTAGGCTAGCCTTGTGACATTGTTTAATCCAATTTGGTTTTAGTACCAAGAAAGATAGAAATAAGAATGTCCACACCTATCGTGCCCGTGATTTTAATTGATCTGAACGAAGACTTAGAAGGAGGCATGCTACATAGACCAGGGACACTGGTAATTACGATCTCAGGGCCGCAGGCCAACAAGGCATCGTATTCTTTAATAGCCAGCATATTAGCTGGACCAGCCGGCGTCGGCCTGAGTGGCATCGCCACATTGTACCGCTTCGCGGGCCCTTATAAGTGGTATGCCACGTTAACAGCAGCAGCTCAGCTGAAGCACTACAAGGGCCTGCACGGAAAAAGATTGGAGTGGACCAACCCTCAGATGAACATTCAGATTGAGCATCATGACAAGGAAAGATCCAAAGGCGTGCTGCATTGGATGCCGCCCACGATGAAACCCGAGGCAGTAAAAAGAATAGCGGCGGAAGTGTCGGGAGATAAAGACGTAGAAGTGTACAGGATCAAAAATGCCCACGACATGTGGAATTTCCAATACCGACCATCCGAACATAGGATACCGCACTTTGTGCACTTGAAAGCAGCCGAGGACAAAGTACTAAGAATATGGGTGTCCTTGCCCGGAAGAAGAATACAGTGTGCGGTGTGTGGGCAGGATGACCACTGGGTCAGCCAGTGCCCTAGGAAGCGGGCGCCACCCCACCAGGTCAAGAAAATGAGGGAGGAAGAGACAGCTGTCGAAAAAACACCGGCAGAGCAGAGCAGGGCAGACGAGCTCCCTACCCCGGATGGCCCAGATGCCAGTGAGGGTGATGGATATACAAAAGTTATAAATAACAAGAAGGAAAAAAAAGAAATCAATAGAAAAAGATTCCTGCTCCAGGCAACAGAGCCTGTGAGGTCAAAAGAAGTAAAACGTAGTGACAGCAAGTCGCCGAGCAAGCGCTCCCCTAGCCGAAGAGACTTGCCACCATCACCCAGGGCGCCTACGCCAGAGCCCTCCCCGAGAGAGAACTTGTCGACACCTGTCGCCGACGAGCATGTGATGTCAGCACCTAACAGCAGAAGATCATCACCAACAAGACATGAGGTTCTAGAGGCGCCGACGCCGTTCAATACGCAAGCCCCCTCCTGTTGGGCGGCAACTACAGAAGAGGACGACATGGAGGCCATGTTGTCTCAAGCAGATATCTTCATAGATGGGCAAGCCTTTTGAACATGTGAGTGAATGAGTTTGCTACTAGAAGTTCTTTCCCCGTGCACTGAGGCCCAGTGCAAACAGACCTGTCCAGTTCCCAAGTATAGGAAAGCCTTGGTTGCACCTACAACAAGAACAGACAGTGAGCTGCCGGTGTCCGGAGAAATGAACTTTTTTCCTTTATTTCATAGTGATGTAATTTTAAAAGTAAAACGTGTAAACACCTATAGTTTAGGAAGTGTGTATTATTATTATTATTATTTAAGAGTTGTGTTTAATGTAGGTAGTTCTTTTATGTTTTTGTTTTTATACACAAACACACACTGCACGCACCCTTAAATGCGCACAGTTGTAATTAAGCAGTCAACTCTCCCCCCTACTGGGGTGGGAGTGCTAGGCGGCGCGGTTACATCTGCGCTTAGCCATAATTATCAGTTCAGAACGGTTAGCCAACCCTTAGTCACTATTCCGTCAAGCAGTCATGTAATTAGGTCAACCGGTCAGCCCTTATGCACCGCCTCGTCAAGCAATGCAAACATGAACGTGTCGAGTGGCCTAGTTATGACTGAAAGCGGTCAGCCTACAGTCACCGCTATGCGGTGTAAGCCATGTGTAACAAGTAACCAGTCTATCACTTTGCCTGTTACATTCATTACACCACAGAATAAGCCATCAACTAGCACTTTGTTGAGAAATTCACATGTGGCAGGTAGCCAGCCTCAGACAATTACCTTGCCTTGTAATTCAAGGAAGGCGGACGGTCTGCACTCAGTCCCCGTTCCGTCAGATAGTTTAGATATGGCAAGTGAACACTCTGCCACTTTGCCAGATAGACAGTTTACAACGAGTGGCCAACCTCTGCTTACCACTCCGTCATGCAGTCTAGTGATAATATCTCAATATCAATGGTTTGAGAAATAAGCTAGACCATGTAATTAAACTGATTAAAAAAGATATACCCGATTTTTTGCTTTTACAGCAAACCGGTGTCACTACAAGCTATCACGCAGGTCAAATAACAACTAGGTTAGGACTGAAACATGGTTGGTTCGCCCGGGGCACCTGCCATACTGGTGTTGCCATCCTTCAAATTAATGAAGATTGGGATGCAGTGCATCATAGAACTGACAATGATGGTAGAACCGTCATAATTCAAATACAAAAGAAACACAACATACAAGACACACACACGCTCATCAACATATACGCACCAGCGACAAAAGACGAACGACCTAATTTCTATGACAAATTACATGACACTCTAACAAAACATTACAAAGAGACAAGGAAAATTTTGGGCGGAGACTTTAATTGTGTCCTGTCTGACCTAGATTTGTCTAGGAGCTCCGTAGGGGGAGCGCAGGCACGAGAAAAGTCTTCACTCTTAAGACAAATACATGCTATGCTAGACGAACACGACTTCTCGGACATATACAGAAAAATAGAGCCTCACAAACAAACCTTTACATATTACGACAAAACGAACCCATATTTGAGACAGGCATCAAGACTGGACAGAATATATGCATCTAGTACCTACAATATACACAAAACATACCATATAGGAAGTACTTTTAAATTTACAGACCACAAAGCAGTTTACACATCCTTAAGTACGGGACACACGCACAAACAAGTAAAGAGATCCCCACACTGGAAATTTAACAACAATCTACTCAAAAATACTTATTACACAGAACAAATAACACAATTAATAGGAGGTTACACACAAGACATTCCCAATAATAACATTGCACAATATTGGGACATGTTAAAAAATACAATAAGAGATAGGACACAGATTTTGGCTACACTTATACATAGGAAATTTAAAAAAGAAGAGGGGATTTTAGAAGAAGCAATTAGTTTAACCAAAAGTTTAGACAACACGAACCCTCACATCCAAACCTTAGAACAACAGTTAGATCAATATAGGCAGTATACCTACCAGGGAGCATTACTTAGGACAAAATTACACACTATAACGCAAGAAATCCCTAGTAGGCAATATTTAGCAATTGAACAGAATGTACAACGCAATAGACAGATTCATGAAATAACAGATATGAACGGACAACAACAAACAGACAACACCAACATTAGTCGCGCTTTCTTCCAATACTACAAAAAACTATATACTAAAGAAGAAACCGACGCAAATATACAAGACAAATTTCTACAATACACAAAACGTTTAAGTGATGAGGAAAGTACGAAGCTAGACCAACCTTTAACTTTAGACAGTTTACAAGAGGCCCTTAGTACCTTTCAAAAAGATAAAGCCCCCGGGCCAGATGGGTTAACTGCGGAATTTTACAGGGCTTTCTTCCCCTGTTTAGGCCCCATCCTAATTAAAACATTTGAAGAAGCATTTCAAAAAAGGGAACTCCCGGAAAGTTTAAATCAGTCATATATTACCCTAATCCCCAAGGATAGTAATGATAAAAAGTCAATTAAGAATTTTAGACCCATCTCTCTTTTAAATACTGATTACAAAATTCTAGCTAAAGCACTTACTCTGAAGCTTAAATCACACATGCACAAAATAATACATGGAGATCAACAGTGTAGCGTACATGGTAAGAACATTTGTAGACACACACATTTCATTAGAGACCTGATTACATACACACATGATAGGCAGTGCCAGAGTGCCATATTATCTTTAGACCAGGAAAAGGCATTTGATAGAGTATCACATGCCTTCCTACATAAAAGTCTTAAAGCTAATAATATAGGGAAATACTTTAGATCATGGATAAAAATCCTATATAAAAAACCTGAAAGTAAAATATTGATTAATCATAGTTTAGCCAAAGCATTCAAATTAACGAGAAGTGTTAGGCAAGGGTGCCCTCTGTCGCCCTTGTTATATGTAATAACATTAGAACCTGTTTTGGAAAGAATAAGACAAGATACAAATATCACGGGAACTTTCGTCCCCGGTGCAGGGGAAAGGAAATTGTTGGCCTACGCCGATGATACGATATTCTTTCCAACAACAAAGGATTCTATAAAAAATATCTTAGAGGTTTTCACAGAGTTTGGATACGCTAGCGAATCCAAACTAAATATTCAAAAATCTAGCATAATGGGAATAGGTAGATGGGGCAATAGATCAGATTTCCCTTTTCAATTAACGGTAGTGAATAAAATTAAAATTTATGGAATTAACTTCTCTTTTAATCCTCAAGACCCCAATAAAGAAACATGGACAAAATTGATAGAGAAAATCCAAAATATGCTAGAAATTTACAAATATAAAACGGCTACCATTTTCGGAAGAAGTATTATTGTTAATTGTTTTATTATGCCAAAAATAATTTATACAGCAAATATACAAATAGTAACTAAAAAGATTATAACGGAAATAAATAAACTAATTAGGGCTTTTATTTTTAGGAGTACCTGGCACAGTATCAAACACGTAACGCTAATGCAACCTAAAAATAAAGGGGGGATAGCCTTACAGGATATTGACACCAAAATTAAAGCGTTAAGAATTAAAAACATAGGGGAAATTATAAAGAGCCCGGGTTTATACCCACTGGCACACTATTATATTGGGTTAAGACTATCAAGTTTTTGTAAATTAAATAATAATCAACCCCATTTTTTTGGGACACCACCTCCCTTTTATGCAATATGTCTGAAAAATTTAGAAGGGAACAAACATTTAATAAAACAAGACACCAAACTTATATATAAACTTCTAGTCGCAACACAAGAAACACCTCTGAGCATACGAAGGGGGTACAACCTTTTCATAACTGATTACACACAGAGTTTTACAAACATTCATGCAATAGACATCAAACCACAAGCAAAAGAAGTCACTTTCAGACTACTACACAGTTTAACACCAATAAAGGCAAACAGATTAGCACCAAAATGTAAACTGTGTAGTGACAACATCATAGAGACAGAAGACCACTTGTTTTACACATGTAAAACAGTGGTACCTACATTAAACAAATTAAGGAAATTAATAGCTCCAAACTCACAACAAACACTTAATTTATATAGAGCAGTCATTCTTAACACGTTACCACATATGACGAGACGAACAGAACTTAAGTTACTGACTTTGTTAGCTGACTTTAGATATCTTGTATGGACTTGTAGGAACAGAGCTGTATACGACAATAGACATTATGACAGTAAAATATTTACAGAAATATACGAACGCATGACGCATAACATGACAGAACAAATCTAAAACTCCTTAGTATGTTATACACCTTGGTTTAAATATGGTATTATTTAAATAGATACAAAGCAAATAGCTTTGAATATAAATACTTCATACCTTGTAAAACATGTCTTCACCAACCATCTCATGTTAGGTTGTCATTATCACTTAAGTCGTTGTACCATTAATCATCTAACACTTCCCTGATCTCACCACATTTGTTATCACCCGTATCTTTGAATTTGTAACAATTTCACATCTTGCCCTTTGTTTTTAGTTTTTATATAATACAATAATTTAATTTGTGCCGGGTTTATTAACTTTACATTTTTGGGACTTTGCATATTGTTCCTTTTCTTGGTTTTGTAATATTTAGGGTTATCTTATTTAATGTAACTTTGTTTAAATAATATTGTTAGGTTGTTTTTGCATTAATGAGCTTATCTTATAATATTTTGATTTGTACCCGGTTTATTAGTTTATTAATTTAAAAATTTTATCCTTTGTATTGGTTTTTAACTGATGTAAATATTATCAAATGTTGTAAAAATATTGACCTGAATAAAGGTTTTAAAAAAAAAAAAAAAAAAAAAAAAGTCCTTTAGTTTATGTTTGGAGCAACCTGGCGCTACATCTACTAGAGAACGAAAAAGCCCTTGACTCCTACGGTTTGGATACTAATATCCAACTAGAGATCTCCTACCGACCAGGAAAGTTAGTGAACCAGCACTAACCCCTGCCACGATTAGGTTTGTGGTTTATTCCACATGAAGTAAGTTCGATCTAGTTTTAATTGAAGTCTCGAATCGTATTTTATTTCGCTAGGATTTCCACAGATGTCACAAAACGACTAGAGTATTGAGGAGCCGTAAGCCTTTCGCCTTGGAGGCTAAAGCTGGCAGTTTTACTTTCCCCCACCAGAAATTCTTATCGAATTGCCACATTTTCCTCATGTTGAAACGAAACGAAATAAAGGATATCTTTTTAATATCTACTGGACTTTTCAAGTAACCTGCACTATTGAAGTTTCCTTTGACTGTTCGAGTTACTGATTATATATAACCCTTCAAGATCAATATTAAAACCGTAAAGGCAATTACGAGTTCTCTTAATTACCTGGGTTGTTCCTTTCTTCTGGAAGCAACACCTCTGGTGAATAACCAGTCTTCCCCAGAAGAACCCCTACAAAGAAAGTCTTGGGATTATTTCCCTTATCTCAAGTGAAATACAGATTTACATCCCTTTCCACAAAATCCACTATCACGATCTACACTGTCACACGAGCCTGGACTTTTAGTGCCGTTTCCCGTCCACTCCTTCCTTCACCCGGTCACATAGATTGACTTTTGGTGCCGTGACCTTTCACACACCAGAGATTGTCATTTTCGGTGTGGTACAGCTTCTGCATGATGGATCCAAATATGCAACAGCAGTTTGAAAATCAAATACAATTGCTCCAACAACAAAATCTGTTATTACAACAGCAGATACATGACATGCAACAACAGCATGCGTTGAGTCAACCATTGCCAGATAACGCTGAAGTTCCTAATAGTTCTCTACAAGCTATTGCTACCACCCTTAGCTTGGTTACACAGAGTGCAAATCTGCACAACATCAATAACATTGTTAAGCCTTTTTGTGGCGATCCGTCCACTTTTCGGCAGTGGTTACGTGACATTGAGAAATTTACTTCATTGATTCCATCAGCCACTGATGCCGATCGCAAACGTGTTGCCTTCTTATCATCTCAGTCACTTGTCACTGACTATCTACGTCGCCGTGCACAGTTATTTCCAGACGAGACCTTCGCCTCTCTACAGAAGGAGCTCATCCGCCGTTACTCTTCCGTTAAGGATCACCAACATGCTTGGACCTTGCTTCGCGGACTCCATCAGGACCGTCACGATTCGGTTCAGTTTTATGCCGATAGGTTGTTAAACCTGGCTGAAGATGCTTTAGTGGAACCTTCCTCTGCATCTACTGATACGGAAAACCAACTTGTTGGCATTTTTATCGATGGTCTCCAGTCAGATGCGCTGAAACTTCATTTAATAAGGAAAGACCCACAGACAATCCTTGATGCCATACAACTAGCAATAAATGAAGACAATGTGAAGAAACGGTTTGCAAATAGACTTGGGCGTGAACCTCGTGCACACGATCACACAGATGAAGAGCCAATGGACATCAGTCATTACCGTCAGTCTTGGCAGCAACCATCCATGTTATAGCCGTGCGATACTCCATTGCCGGGATCTTATCGCCAACAGTTTGTTCAGCGCACTCAACACCGACGTCACCCATCTGCTCTACAAGTTCAACAAGTAGCTCCAGTCATTTGCTACTTTTGTGGTTTGGCCGGACACACATCAAAAAGTTGTGTGCAGAAACAACATAATCTTAACAGGACCTTGAACCACGCTAGATCACAGCCTCAACAACCGGTGAATGATCAATGTCAGCCGCACCAGCTCTCATGGTTACCATCCAACCCCATGCAACCACCTCGTATCCCTCCACGTTCATTCAACCGTGGACAGTTCCACCCCAGCCTCTCATGGGTCAGGGAAACCATTCCGCCTCCCGATAGATAGGATCGCGTCGTGTGGCTTTAACCCACCTCTTTTGGGTACTAGATCCTCTCGCAAAGCAAACACATTTCGTCACTTTTACAAGTCCTGTGAAAGTCCGAAAATTTTTTCTCCCTCTTCTACGGTCTCTCCGACTTCCATCTCTTATATCTCTCCTCCTTCGGTCACTCCTGATCCTTCTTCTTGTCTAATTGCCATTAATAAAAAGAATTATCGCGCTCTTGTGGATACTGGTGCTACTGTTAGTTTAATAAGAGAACAGTTATTTCGCCAGATCCGCAAACACGTCCAATTCTTTCCTTCTTCCACTTCTTTAACTTCTGTCACTGGACAACCTTTGCGTTCTATTGGAACGGCTATCATTCGCCTCCAGATTGGATCTCAATCTCTTGCGCATCCTTTTATTGTTGCTAGTGGGATGACTAGGAATTTCATTCTTGGTCGTGACTTCTTTCTTCATCACAAAGTGCGCATTTACTTTGACTTGAAACAGATCCGTGTCAATGGTGAGTTCATACCTCTTCAGGATGATATCCACATTGCGTCTCTTGTTAGAGTTATTGCCCCTGTCACCTTAAAACCTCATTGTCTTACTATCGTTACTGGTCGGGTCAAACGGTCCGACTATATACCCTCAGGTCATTCTGTTTACGTGGAACCTCTACCTGACTCAGACATCATCGATGATCCCTGTATCCATGTCGTCGATGGCATTGTCACTGTGTCCACGTCACGTGACTTTCCCCTTATGCTCCTAAATTCTTCAGGAAAACCTCTTACAATACCCAGAGGTACTATTGTTGCCCGTGTTACCAACCACTCCCAACTGTCTTCTAAACTCCCAACCCCCCATACATGTTCTCTCAATGCTCCCTCCCTTCTGCATACCTGTTCTCCCCTTGGAAATGATAGACGATCTTCTTCCTTCAAGAAGCCTTCTCCTTGGAGTTTGAATACCATTAGTGCTGTTACACATGCACGTTTACCACATGGTAACTACCCTCCTCGGCACTACTTATCTTCCTCTCCTACATTTTCTACGCCACCCCCTCCTTCACATTGGATGAAAGAAACGACATCTTCTCCTCCACCTCTCCTTCCACAAATTTCTCCTTCTCCCTCCTCCTCCCTGAATGTGCCACCCACACGCCTTGCTCAATTAATGGAGCAGGTGACAACTGACTCCCCACATGCCAGTCGCATTCGTCAGTTCGTCAAGAATAATCATGATATTTTTGCTCTCTCAGACATGGAACTGAAGAGAACCAATACTGTAACAATGGAAATCCATACCACCACTGAAGTGCCTGTCTCACTTAAGCCGTAACACACTCCACTTAAGAATAGGGAGATCGTGGAGAAATCGATTATGGATATGTTAGCAGCAGGTATCATTGAGAGATCCCGATCCTCCTGGTCTTCCCCCATTGTAATAGTCACTAAGAAGGATGGTACTAATCGCTTCTGTTGCGATTATCGGGCCTTAAATGCCATCACCAAAGTTATCTCATACCCCCTTCCTCGGGTTGATGATATCTTGGCAACCGTTGGCAAATCTAAGTGGTTTACTACCCTAGATGCCCGTTCTGGATTCTGGTGCATTCCGATGTCACCGGAAGCCAAAATGAAGTCCTCTTTTTCTACACATATTGGGAGTTACCAATGGAATGTCATGCCATTCGGTCTAAAGACCAGCCCTGCCACGTATATGTCCCTCATGGACGAAGTACTGAAGGGCATGCAATCTTACGCTTTGGCTTACGTTGATGACATCCTGATTCACACTCCAGGAAACCTTGAGGATCATTTAATCCACGTGGAGAAAGTTTTTAACCGATTGAGAGCACATAATGTTATGCTCAAGTTAAGCAAATGTGCCTTCTTACAGACCGAAGCTAAATATCTTGGCTTCATAATCAACCAAGATGGTGTCCGTCCGGATGATGCTAAAGTGCAGGCCATCCGTGATATGCCTTCTCCTACTTCTGTTCGCCACGTTCGCGGTTTCTTGGGCAGTTGTTCTTACTATAGAAAACATATAATCAATTTCTCTCGAGCTGCTGAGCCTCTTATTGCTCTAACAAAAAAGTATGCTCGTTTCCGATGGACAGACGCCTGCCAAGATGCTTTCAATTATCTTAAGTCTTCCCTCACTAAGATTCCTCGTTTAGCATATCCAGACATTAGACGTCCTATGATTTTGTATACGGACGCTTCTTTTCGGGCCGTTGGTGCTTGCCTTGTCCAGGTCAACGTTTCGGACTCTCCTCCGATTATTGCCGAAGTCCCAAACGAGATGCCTATTGCGTTCCTCTCTCACGCACTTAGTCGGTCTTGTCGTAGATTTTATTGAGATAGGTTGAAGATGTTTAAGGTCCCGTCTGAGCAGAGGTGATAATGGTAAACTATGTGAGAATAAGGGGTAAGAAATAGCTTTGTTTTTCACAAGGGGTGAGAGTGTAAGAGAAAGGACAGTCTCTGGATTGAGTAATTGCTCTAACCCCAGCCTATCTCACGACAATATTTAACTAGACTCCCTTTCTCTCCTGGTACATATATATACGAGTTACACTCCACTTACATATACACAATTCTGTGACATAATACGTACAGACGTGAACCAAGCTTTGGATAACATATAATGGGCAGGGGTTTTGACCAACACGATAACTTAGGTTTATTATGTTTATTATCTTAAAGAAATCACATACAACAATATTATCTATCAGAAGGTATAGTTTACAGACATAAAAAATGCAAGAAAATGTATTAACTTAATAGGCTCTCCTCTACTGTAAAGGAATCCCAAAGTAGATCCTGACAGAGGTAATTAACCCAAAAGATTACAGTTAATAATAATATATATAGGGATAGACGATAAAGTAAAAGAACCAAGTCTCTAGTTAATCTATCCTGAAACAAAGAAGACAAGAAAATGATATAACAGTATTTGCGAACCCGAAAAGACTGAAGTGAGTATAATGATTATACAAAATATGAAATATTCATTTCTCTTTCTTACAGTCTGTCAGTCTGTGGCCACAAGCAATCAGCAATCACACTTACCTACTACTCTTTAACACATCAGTGTACCTTTGACATATTTCAGGGTGGTGCTATCCAAGGGACCCCAGTTCCTCCAAGAATGATTAATTTTTCCTAATGGGGAACGTCCGCTTAAATAATGCTAATATTATGTGTCAAAAAGTTCACGTCAGGTTTTGCTGATGATATTGATCTGATAGCTGGATCAGAATCAGAACTTCAAGACCTTACCTCTAGACTGGAGAAAGTAACAAGAACGTATGGGATGGAAATTAATATAGAAAAAAGCAAGATATTGGTGAATAGCCATAAGAAACATGTTCCGACCAACATTACGTTAAATGGGCAAACGTTAGAAGAAGTTAACACCTTTAAATATCTCGGGTCCACTATATGCAGTGATGGAAGATCAATTAAAGAAATCAAGACAAGACTTGAGATGGCCTCAGCTGCCATGACAAGGTTGAATGTGATCTGGAAAAGTAACATCAGTTTTCCTGTGAAGATCAAATTATACAAATCACTTGTATTATCTATTCTCTTGTATGGGTGTGAGAGCTGGACACTCACTGCAGATACGGAGCGAAGGATTCAGGCTTTCGAGCATAAATGTTATAGAAGAATTTTGCGCATTTGCTATAAAGAGCACAAAACAAATGTCTATGTTAGAGAGAAGATAAACACCTATGCAGGCCACCAAGAACCACTTTTGTCAACAGTGAAACGTCGAAAGCTTGCCTGGTTTGGGCATGTAACTCGTCATGACTCCCTTTCGAAAACGATCTTTCAGGGAACAGTCGAAGGTAAACGGAGAAGAGGAAGGCAGAGAAAATCCTGGGCTGATAACATCAAAGAATGGGCAGGACACGGTTTTTCCACACTTGTACGCATTGCTGAGGATAGAGAGCAGTGGAGGACCCTGTCTGCTGATGCTTCCACCATGGCACCCCTACGACCCATGACGGGTTACGGGCTGAGATGATGATAAGTGCAGGAAAATATATATATTGCGATCAAAATGTTCACCATGGGCAGCACACAGATGTCCGATATTTACGGAAAATGTCTGGTGGGTACACTGTTAGAAAACCAATAAGGATAAGCAAAGGATCTCCTATCTGTTTTTATCTCTCACTCTGGGGTTGGGTGCCGGTTATGGACCCAAGTATTCTCTTTTTCTGGATAAATCCACTTGAGAAAAGAAAAAAACTACGATAGTCAATATTCTGGAAACAATGTTTATATATAGATATTTGGTCACCACAGGCGGATCAGATTTGCTGTAAACAATCTGGGTAATTTCTTGTCCAGTTCTGAGTTTTATATTCTTTAAAAAATGTTTATATGTGGGGGACTTTCTCTCTGTAAGAAAACCGCAAGAGAACCGCACAGGTCCAAATCTAGGACCCAATAATATTTTAAGAATGTTTCTGGAGCTATTCAGACCGCTAGATCACAGGGTTGATCGCCTAGATGTAGAAAAAACAAACATTTTAACAATGATATCATTATTATATTCTACACTCGTTAGGTAAGACCTCTAGATCACTCCGGTATTAAATTATATTTAAAACCCACAAAACTCTAGTAATTCACAAAATTACGCATGATGAATAAAAGTATATTTATCTCTAATTATCAGTCGCCTAGCGTATATTAATTAATTTAAAGTGTCTCTTACTGGGGGAATAGCAAGAAATTAAATTTACTTATTACAGCTGGAACTATTTAATATGCTTATTTAATAAACACAGAAATCCCAGTGAAAAACATTAACACGTTAAGACACTCAAAATTCTAATATATATATGATTACCGCCACACAAGGAAAAATTGACACTCTCCACGAAATCTAAAAGGAATTATCTTTATATAAAACTCCAAGATTCGCGCTAGAAGATATCACCAATTCCTGGGGCCAGACTGATAAAGAGTTTTCTAAAACTGCGCAAATATACTGAATCGGCCCATGTTCCCATGACTGGCAAAGCACCTGCGAATTCATTGTCCATTCTATTATCAGGTGTTAAACAGAGGGTGCTGATCTCGGCTCTTGACATCGTAACCTGATCACCGGTCAGTAAGAGATACCGCCGCGAGAGAAGACAACAAAAGGGCGAATGTCCAGATAACTTATGGCATACCAAACCAGCAATCGTGGGAATGACTCGAGTTTTTTAGATGTAATTAAAGAAAAGGGGGACTGAGGGATTAAAGAAAGAGAGGCCCGATTTTCATACGTCACAGTCGTCCCCTCTTAAAGACATGAAACCATTTCATGTTTCATTTATGACAATGGAGCTCTCTTGATCAGTAACTTACAGGTGATTGTTGTTTTCGCTTTCCACCTCCTCTTCCATGCTCCAATTTCTACTCATAAAATCTGCTCCCACATTCTGTTTTCCCGGAATGTATTCCACTTTGAAAGAATACACGCTTAGTAGCAAGGCCCAGCGCATGATCCTCGCGTTGAATTCCTTATTCGCCCCAAGAAAAGCTAAAGGAGCGTGGTCTGTTTGGACCGTGAATGTTACTCCGTAAAGGTATTCATGGTATTTCCTTATGCCATGAACAAGTGCTAGACACTCTCTTTCAACGGTGGAATAGTTACGTTCTGCAGCATTCAGTTTACGGCTGCCATACGCAACTGGAAATAACAGATTCGGATCGGTGTCATCTGCTTGGAGCAGGGTTGACCCGATGCCCTGACCCGAAGCGTCGACCCGCAATATAAAAGGTTTCTTGAGGTCAGGTAGTCTCAAAATGGGGTATTCAGACTATTGACCTTTTAAAGTGACGTAAGCTTGTTCGCACTTCGAATCCCAAATAACCTTGTCCGGGCGCCCTTTTTTTGTAAGGTCAGTAAGTTAGCCCGTTGAAATTCTTGATAAATTTCTGATAGTAAGCACACAGTGATAGAAAAGAACGGGTGTCTTTCTTCGTTCGGGGTCTTTGTGCTGCAACTATTTTCTCAATGTTCTTGGTAACTGGCCACATGCAGCCTTGAGAAATGGTATGTCCCAGGAAGTCTAGCTTTTGAAATCCGATGAGACATTTGCTAGGTCTGGCTGTGAGACCAGTTTTCTGTAGTCGCCTGAAGAGCATAGCAACCGTAGCAATATGTTCATCATAGTTTTCCGATGCAATTAATATGTCATCTATGAAATTATGGATATGGGGACTTTGCAAGGGTTCTAAAAGCTTCCTCATCATTCTGGTGAAGACTCCTGGTGCGTTGTGCAATCCGAACGGCATTACGTTGAAAGTGTAGTGTCCTTCACTGGTGCTAAAAGCTAACAAAGGCTTAACTTCCTCCTTGACTGGTATTTGGTAGTAACCTTTACTCAAGTCAATCTTTGAGAAAATTCTTGCCTTGCTAAGCTTAGTGAACAGCTCAGAAGCGCTCGGTAGAGGTTCGGGCTAGAATTCCGTTACTGTGTTAAGTAAACGGTAATCTATGCACAGCCGAACTTCCTTATTGGGCTTCTGTAACAGTACTACACTCGAACTGTAAGGAGAGGTAGACTCACTAATAATTTCGGCTTGACATAGCTTGTCTATCTCTCCGCGTAGTGCATCAGCTTTAGCGTACGGAATGGGGTAAACTCTGGTTCGAACAGGGGTCTCGTTGGTCAGTTTCATATCAAATTCTATGAGATTTGTTCTACCAGGTACATCCGTTAAGACTGCAGTGTACTGTTTCAGTAGCGCCCTGGTTTCTGTCTGTTGTGCTTCCGAGAGATTTTCGCCGAATTTGACATCTTTGAAAGATTCCGTTTGTTGCAATGGATACTCCATGCAACTATCGTCATCTTCCTCATTTTCCGTCGCTATGGCGACCGCCAGGAGATGTTCGGAGGACGGCACCGGTCTTTCCAAGTATTTCTTTAGCAGATTTACGTGGTAGACCTTCTCCTTTCCTTTAATAGAGATCTTGTAGTTAGTGCGGGATATCTTTTTAAGGACGGTAAACGGCCCTTGCCATCCGATGCGAAGTTTGTTGTTTCCGGTTGGAAGTAGCAACAAAATTTTCTCCCCTGGTTGGAGTTCTCTCTCTTTCGCTGCTTTGTTGTATCGTTGAGCGTGCTTTGCGCGTGCTTTCTTAAGGTTGGTTGTTGCTAGGTCCCATCCTAGTTGTAATTTTTCCTTGAGCTCTGATACATATTTGCTTGCTGAGACGACTGTCTCGTCAGCCTTATGGTCTGTCAGGGACCGAAGTAAGGCTTCTAGCGGCCCCTTAATAGGTCTGCCGAATAAAAGTGTAGCTGGTGGAAATCCTGTAGATGCCTGGGGAACCTCCCTGTAGGCGAATAAGGCTGCAGGAATGAAAAGGTCCCAATCTTCAGGTTTCTCTTGTCCCAGCTTACGTAACATCATGGTGAGGCTTCCGTTAACACGTTCTACTAACCCACTTCCTGCCGGATTATAAGGGCTTGTGTAGATGTGCTGGTTCCTCAAGATCTTAACGATCTCCTCCCTCAACAGGCTACGGTATGGGGATTTGTTATCCGTCAAAACTTGTTGAGGGAATCCCAACCGTGTAAATATCTGCACCAGGGCTTCTGCGACATGCTTGGAATCCGTGCATGTTAGCGGTATAGCTTCGGCCCACAAAGTGCATGTGTCGACTAAGGTCAGGATAAACCTGTGCCTTCTTTTAGTCCTTTCTAAGGGTCATAAAATGTCGATTACAACCCGTTGAAATGGTGTCCCCACTACTGGCATTTCACCCATGGGAACAGAGGGTGTCCAATGCTTGGGTGCCAAACGTTGGCACTGGGCGCAGGATTTCACATATCTGATAATCTCAGAGTTCATTCCTGGCCACCAATAGTGAGTCAATATTCGCTGCATAGTGGCGTTTTGTCCCATATGTCCGCTAAAGGGAAGAGAGTGCCCCATTTCTAAGATTTGGATTCTGTACTGTTTCGGTACTAGGAGCTGGTTATGCCCTTGATCAGGTTTGCCCGTTCTGCGATACAGTACACCATCCTTAGAGAAGATGTCTCCGTTGTGTCTGGGGTCCTTAGCCATGGGCAGTTTCCTAAAGCAGGGCTCCAAGGTAGGGTCCTTTTGTTGCGCCTCTTTTAGTTCCATAGGTAACAAATTTGGCGCAGGCTCCCGTTCCTTCTGGGCTTGCCCTCTTGTGGTTACTGCTACCACAATCGGCTCTTTCGGTCTCCCAATAAACACGTATCTACATCCAAGTATAACTGGGTAGATAGGATCATCCATAATGGCCGCTTTAATAACACCTCTGACAAAATCAGATTGTATTTCCACCAGTGCGATGGGAAGCGTCCTGGGTGCGTCACTCTTGAAAACTCCACATAGTTTGACGGTGTCTTCTGTCTCTTGACCAGGTTTGACCAGGTGCCTTGCGACTATACAGTCAAAGGATAAACCCGTGTCAAAAAGACAAGATGTTGAAGTCCCGTTCAAAATAACAGTTCCTCGCGTTGAGTGCCTCTCCCCCTCAGGTTGAGAATCACTGACATTGATTCTTCCTTGCGAGGCTGTTTGCAAGCATCCGATGCGATTTGGCCCGGTGTGCTTGCCCTGATCAGATGTCCCGTGCGCAGGGGTTTTCCCTTTGTCACCCTGTCCTTTCTGGCCGCGCTGCCACGTAGGACGGTGGGGTTGATCAGGATTGTTGTGGGTGGGATATCTAGTTTTGAAGAATTTCGATTTTTCCTGTGGAGGATGTTGGGCTACGGCTTCTCGTTGGTTATGGTGATGGGAAGAATGGGAAGACTGCTCTAGATTATTTTTTCGAGCAGGCTCATCTGTCGGTTTGCGTTTGGTGCTGGGAAGCTCGGCCATAGCATTTATGTACCGTTCAGACTTACTGAGAATTTCATCTAACTTGACTGCCCCTTGTTCAGCCAGGAATCTACGGGTTTCACTTGACAAAGTGGTTTTTATTTGTTCTATAAGAACGAACTCTTCAAGACCTTCGTAGGTGAGAGGGAGCTCGGAAAGCTCCATGCACTTTGTCAAATATCCCTTCAGCCGTGAAGAAAACTGCTGAAATGTTTCAGTGCTCTCCTTTCTGCTGTTTCTGAACATTTGCAGAAACTTACGAGCGTTCATTTCGAAACGCTCCAGTAAAGCCTTCTTTAGCATGTCGTAGTTGTCTTGACTGCATCCCAGTTTCATGTAGACTTCATAAGCACTACCTTTCAAAGCCTGTGAAAGCTTTAGGCACCACCGGGAACTCTCTAACCCATACAGATTTGCCATTCTCTCAGATTTTTCTAGAAACGAGTCAATTTTCTCATTGGGGCTTGGGAAGGGTTCCAGGGCGAAAGACATAGCTGTGAGTTGGGGAGAATGAGTGCTGGAGTGATCAGTTAACGATGAATGGGGAGATGACGGCTCTCCAATGCTGGAAGTAGCGGCAGCTCCGCGACTTTGGACTTCTAGAGCCTTAAGCGCCAACTCATGCTGTCTCTCCTTCTCTCGTTCCACGTATGGTCTCTCCTTCTCTCTTTCGTTTGCCCTGCGAGCTTCCATCTCTGCCTCAATTTTCTTCTGCTCTAATAGAGATTGACGCTCTTCCGCTTCTTTCCTATCCGCTTTATCTTCCTTCTCTCTAGCTTCTGCTACTTTCTGCTCCGCGTCATATCGGTCAAGTTCTGTGTTGACGAACACGGTCACTTCCTCTCCTTGCAATCCTGTCTCCCTTGCTTCCTCTCTCAGCATAGTCCTAAGTTTTACACGCTCAGCCATGTTAGAGAACTGAATGCCACTCACCCGAGGAAAAAAGAAGGAAAGAAGGAGAAAAACTATATCCTTAGCCGTCTACGAGAAAAACCAACAAAGATGTTATTCTTTACCCTGAGATACCTCCTCCTGTTATCAGTTTACTAATCTATCGCTGTTATCTCTGGCACTTAGGCTCCTAGTACAGACGACTTAATCCAAAAGTGGTAGATCAGATAACCTGGAAAAACTACTATTACTAACAGTGGAGAAAAATATTTTTATTTAAAAAACAATTTAAGGAGGAAAAAAAATTTCCTTACAAAAATTAAACTCCACCCCAAAACTCGCCCACTGAAGTCAGTTAAGAGAAGGGACGTTATTAACTTGACTAAAAAGTCAGAACAAGCCGTCCTTTGCTTAGCTCAACTCTGCTGCTTCAAAAAAAAAAAAAAAAACCCTAGTGATTGATAAACAATCACGCGAAATAGCGGTCTGTTACAAAATTACCAAATATCATATATTCAACAAAGATTATTATCAAAACAAGTTTCCCGTAACTATTGCTGTGGAAAAAAACAAATCCTATATGTGTTTATGGTCAAACACCCAGTAACTAAGAGCGTTGTCTAGGGGGTAATTATTTATTCCTTAAATCACAAGACAAACTCACAACACACTCTATCTAGATGAAATTTCAGATTCAGTATCAGACTTTAGACATTTATCTAGACTCAAACTTGGATCTTAATCCCACGACGAGCCAACCATTTATGTCGTAGATTTTATTGAGATAGGTTGAAGATGTTTAAGGTCCCGTCTGAGCAGAGGTGATAATGGTAAACTATGTGAGAATAAGGGGTAAGAAATAGCTTTGTTTTTCACAAGGGGTGAGAGTGTAAGAGAAAGGACAGTCTCTGGATTGAGTAATTGCTCTAACCCCAGCCTATCTCACGACAATATTTAACTAGACTCCCTTTCTCTCCTGGTACATATATATACGAGTTACACTCCACTTACATATACACAATTCTGTGACATAATACGTACAGACGTGAACCAAGCTATGGATAACATATAATGGGCAGGGGTTTTGACCAACACGATAACTTAGGTTTATTATGTTTATTATCTTAAAGAAATCACATACAACAATATTATCTATCAGAAGGTATAGTTTACAGACATAAAAAATGCAAGAAAATGTATTAACCCAATAGGCTCTCCTCTACTGTAGAGGAATCCCAAAGTAGATCCTGACAGAGGTAATTAACCCAAAAGATTACAGTTAATAATAATATATATAGGGATAGACGATAAAGTAAAAGAACCAAGTCTCTAGTTAATCTATCCTGAAACAAAGAAGACAAGAAAATGATATAACAGTATTTGCGAACCCGAAAAGACTGAAGTGAGTATAATGATTATACAAAATATGAAATATTCATTTTCTTACAGTCTGTCAGTCTGTGGCCACAAGCAATCAGCAATCACACTTACCTACTACTCTTTAACACATCAGTGTACCTTTGACATATTTCAGGGTGGTGCTATCCAAGGGACCCCAGTTCCTCCAAGAATGATTAATTTTTCCTAATGGGGAACGTCCGCTTAAATAATGCTAATATTATGTGTCAAAAAGTTCACGTCAGGTTTTGCTGATGATATTGATCTGATAGCTGGATCAGAATCAGAACTTCAAGACCTTACCTCTAGACTGGAGAAAGTAACAAGAACGTATGGGATGGAAATTAATATAGAAAAAAGCAAGATATTGGTGAATAGCCATAAGAAACATGTTCCGACCAACATTACGTTAAATGGGCAAACGTTAGAAGAAGTTAACACCTTTAAATATCTCGGGTCCACTATATGCAGTGATGGAAGATCAATTAAAGAAATCAAGACAAGACTTGAGATGGCCTCAGCTGCCATGACAAGGTTGAATGTGATCTGGAAAAGTAACATCAGTTTTCCTGTGAAGATCAAATTATACAAATCACTTGTATTATCTATTCTCTTGTATGGGTGTGAGAGCTGGACACTCACTGCAGATACGGAGCGAAGGATTCAGGCTTTCGAGCATAAATGTTATAGAAGAATTTTGCGCATTTGCTATAAAGAGCACAAAACAAATGTCTATGTTAGAGAGAAGATAAACACCTATGCAGGCCACCAAGAACCACTTTTGTCAACAGTGAAACGTCGAAAGCTTGCCTGGTTTGGGCATGTAACTCGTCATGACTCCCTTTCGAAAACGATCTTTCAGGGAACAGTCGAAGGTAAACGGAGAAGAGGAAGGCAGAGAAAATCCTGGGCTGATAACATCAAAGAATGGGCAGGACACGGTTTTTCCACACTTGTACGCATTGCTGAGGATAGAGAGCAGTGGAGGACCCTGTCTGCTGATGCTTCCACCATGGCACCCCTACGACCCATGACGGGTTACGGGCTGAGATGATGATAAGTGCAGGAAAATATATATATTGCGATCAAAATGTTCACCATGGGCAGCACACAGATGTCCGATATTTACGGAAAATGTCTGGTGGGTACACTGTTAGAAAACCAATAAGGATAAGCAAAGGATCTCCTATCTGTTTTTATCTCTCACTCTGGGGTTGGGTGCCGGTTATGGACCCAAGTATTCTCTTTTTCTGGATAAATCCACTTGAGAAAAGAAAAAAAAACTACGATAGTCAATATTCTGGAAACAATGTTTATATATAGATATTTGGTCACCACAGGCGGATCAGATTTGCTGTAAACAATCTGGGTAATTTCTTGTCCAGTTCTGAGTTTTATATTCTTTAAAAAATGTTTATATGTGGGGGACTTTCTCTCTGTAAGAAAACCGCAAGAGAACCGCACAGGTCCAAATCTAGGACCCAATAATATTTTAAGAATGTTTCTGGAGCTATTCAGACCGCTAGATCACAGGGTTGATCGCCTAGATGTAGAAAAAACAAACATTTTAACAATGATATCATTATTATATTCTACACTCGTTAGGTAAGACCTCTAGATCACTCCGGTATTAAATTATATTTAAAACCCACAAAACTCTAGTAATTCACAAAATTACGCATGATGAATAAAAGTATATTTATCTCTAATTATCAGTCGCCTAGCGTATATTAATTAATTTAAAGTGTCTCTTACTGGGGGAATAGCAAGAAATTAAATTTACTTATTACAGCTGGAACTATTTAATATGCTTATTTAATAAACACAGAAATCCCAGTGAAAAACATTAACACGTTAAGACACTCAAAATTCTAATATATATATGATTACCGCCACACAAGGTGAATCGGCACCTGTTCCCATGACTGGCAAAGCACCTGCGAATTCATTGTCCATTCTATTATCAGGTGTTAAACAGAGGGTGCTGATCTCGGCTCTTGACATCGTAACCTGATCTCCGGTCAGTAAGAGATACCGCCGCGAGAGAAGACAACAAAAGGGCGAATGTCCAGATAACTTATGGCATACCAAACCAGCAATCGTGGGAATGACTCGAGTTGTTTAGATGTAATTAAAGAAAAGGGGGACTGAGGGATTAAAGAAAGAGAGGCCCGATTTTCATACGTTACAGGTCTCAACAAAAATGGACCGTTACTGAGAAGGAAGCTTTTGCCATACACTATGCGTTGCAAAAGTTAGACTTCTATCTACATGGTACAAAGGTTCTAATCCGTACCGACCACAAGCCTTTGCTCACTTGGCTATCCAAGACGTCTGAGCAGCCCCGTAAGCTACAAACCTGGGCTCTGAATTTACAGAGTTATGATGCTACAATTGAGCATATTCCAGGAGAACATAACACTGTAGCTGACCTTCTGTCTCGCATTCCATATGATACTTGTACAGATCCCTCCTATTCTTCTCGGCCAGATCCTAAGGCGTCATCAGACCTTGACGATAACGCTAAAGAAATACTTGTCATTAATGCTTACTGTCCTCCTCCTGTCATTTCTACTCATGACACTTCTTCCAGCTCTCCTGATGAGCTCCTTTTTCCTTCTTTTACTGCGAAGGAACAACTTCGAGATCCTGCGCTCCTGCAGATTCGCTCTCAGTTTCAGCGTGACCCAAAATCCGTTTCCAATTACACTATTCAATCCTCTGATAACGTTCTTTACTGGATTAACCCTAAATGTCCAGATAAACTCCTCATCTGTCTTCCTAAGCATCTTATCCCTCGTGTTCTCCATGATTTCCATGACTCTAATGGACACATGGGGCGAGATAAAACACGAGACATTATTTCTAAACGATATAACTGGTCTTCTCTCTATAAGGACGTTGCCGAATATGTTGACTGTTGTAGAACATGCAAGCAGCGCAACATGCGTCCTCTGCGTATCCCTACCCAACTGATGTCTCTGACACATTTCCCTATGGAATGCGTCAGCGTTGATCTATCTGGTCCCTATCCTCTTTCTCAGTCCGGTAATACCCATGTCTTGCATTTTGTAGACCAGTATTCTGTCTGGCCCGAATGTTTTCCACTTTGTGGCTCTTCCTCTGAAGAAGTAACTGAAATCTTCCTTAATGATTTTGTGCCTCGCCACGGCTATCCTAAGACTATTCTTTCCGATAATGGGAAGCAATTTACTGGTCGACCTTTCCATTCTACTCTTGCAGCCCTTCATATAAGACATAAGATGCCCAGCTTCTATAGGCCCCAGTCAAATGGTCGCAATGAAAGAATGCATAAGACTCTTCATGACATCCTCTCCTAATTCACAGCTGATAATCCGCAGTATTGGGATTTTTATTTACCCCAAGCTCTTGAGGCTCTGCGTGTCAATGTGAATGATACGACTGGTTTCTCGCCATTCTACCTTTTGTATGGCAGGGAACCACGCCTACCTTTGGATAATCTCCTTACTCCTCAGCGGAAATATATGGGTGATAATCCCATTGAGATTATCCTACGACAAAAACGTTTCGCCCATCAGCAAGTTCACCATAACGCTCTCAAGGCGTTTAAGAAGCGACAGCGTTTACTTGATAAGGGCACTAACCTACCCTCCTTCCAAGTTGGTGATTTGGTCTGGTTTAAGAAGCATGTCCGTAGCGATAAATTTGATCATCGCTGGCTTTCCGGGTACAAGATAGTTGAACAGACATCCCTGTTACCTTCGTGATTTGGAATGAAGAGCGACACCACGAAACCAAAGCTCATGCTACCCAATTACGACTAGATGAGCAACGCCCCTACATTGTCCCTCCTCCCGCTCTTCCGTCTGGCCGCCCCATGCGAAATGCTACCCTCCAGTATAACCATTCAAACTCTCCATCCATGTCTGAACTTTCATTTAGTCCTCCATCAGACAACATCAGATCTGCCCCCGTCTCACTTAACACTCCCCCTGCTCCGCTTACACCTGTTCAGCCCCATGATTATGATGCTTCCTCATCAGATAGTGATAGTCCTACCAGAGATAATGCTTTACACAGACTCCGGTCTAGAGTAGTCCGTCGAGCTGCTGTTCCCTCCACCTCCAAGGTACCTTCTCCTTCTTCACCCTCCCATATGGTTGAAGGTCCTATCCCTCCTCCTGAACTGTACTCCGGTATCCACGCCCGTGACGCGCGTTTAGCTGAGTTACGCTCCATTACTCCGGGCCCCTCTCATGCTTCGCCTCAGCATGATGTTATTATACCTCCAGTTACAACAACTCCTGTCGTTTCATCCCCTCCTCCCTCTGTTCATATCTCATCTAACCCCGCTCCTCCTCCCTCTGTTCATATCTCATCTAACCCCGCTCTTCCTCCCTCTGATTATTTTCATCCACCTCCCTCCGACCTTGATACCGCCACTGATTCCGACTATTTGGATATTGAACCTGCTCTTCCAACCTCTGATTATTTTCCTCCCCCTCCGTCAGACCTTGACAGTTACCCCGATTCTGCTTCTTCTGATACTGAACCTGATTTTCCTCCTCCCCCAGCTCGTTTTCATTCTAAACGTCGTCATTCGACATCATCTGGCGATTCTGATCCCCTTCCTAAGTACCTTCTCCAGCAGGCCGCCCATGTGCGTCCCCGTTTTCGTCACTCCCGTGGTTCTGTTCATTCTCCTCACCGTATTCCCTCCCCTCCGCCTCCATCTCCACCTGTCACACCTCCATCCCGTAGATTACGCATTCCCCGCCGTTGTCCACCTACCATTCCACAGCCTCCACCCCGAAGCTCTGTCCCGTCCACTCCTGTTGTCCATGCCATTGTTCCTACACCCCAACCTATACAGCACGATCCTCGCCTGTCATCGCAAGACATCGTAAGATTGGAAGCGATGAATATTTTCGCGAAGATGATTACAAACTGAACTGTTCATACTTCCAGATGCCGTCTCCTGTCATGTTGACATTTCCCGCCCTGATACCATTTTCAAGCATGGTGTCAAACCCTGTTTCTCGTGTATTACGAAGCAAATCTCTTACCCAATGCTTCCGCTGCTGAATTGTTTGATCCTGATGTTGCAGTAAAGACCAGCTGTTATGCATCCCTGGACATCTCGGTTGCGGACTTTTATCAATTTTGCAAGTTATGCTATGAAGTCCAAGAATCGCTATTTATGGAGAACTAACACAATTCCGTCCGCAAGAAAAACATTGACGAATCTACCAGTATATGAACAGTTACCATTGCAACCTCCTTTTACACATTGATGATGGAGATATCCCGACTCAAACGAACTGTGTAGTCCTCATATATTGCTAATGTATTTCCTTTCACACGCGTAGTGTCATCAAATCAAGTTAGTTTTGACTGATTTAATAATTGACCATCTTTTATCTCCCTTTGTTTTTTTTCACCCCATTACTTTTGACCATCCTTTAATCTCCCTTTGTTTTTTTGTTGTACTTTTGACCATCTTTTATGTCCCTTTGTTTTTTTTTTGCTATAAGATTTTGCTCAGATTTGAGTGTGCTGTTCGTCCTGTTGTACTGTGACGTACGTCTAGTTTGTCAAGTGAATTTTCCCTGATTTGATGGATGATAAAAGGGACTTTAGTTTTTCATAACATTAGAATCCCTGAACATCAGTATTGTTGTAATTTTTCATCAACGAAGAGTAGCGGCTAGGATCAAAGCAGTCAAGAAGATCCCCAGAACAGAGAAGCAGAAGTTTAGCATCTCCGTACGAACACTGAACCGTTCGCAAGACGGACACGAGCGATCAGAAGAAAGCTTCATGCAGACTTCGCACTTCTGTGGCCACCGGCAGACTTGCCCGAAAGACGGAACGCTCAGCGTAGCGGATACGATCTGAGGAATCAGGAAACTCACCGCGAACGAGGCTATTCTCGCCGGAATTTCACATGCTCGTGCGAGCAGCCTGAAACGAACGTAGATCGGAAGCCAGTCGGGCCATCGTGGTTAGCATGGCGGCTAAATAACTTCGACTTCCCCTGGGAACTGAAGAGGCGCGAAATTTTCACATGTACCATTTATCTTGCCTTTCAAATAGATAAATACAGAATCTGAAAAGGGCAACGTATCATTCGTTCTGACAGAATTCTAAGATTCACTAGCATATAGTAAAAAAATTCCTGCTAGATTTCATCTAAATTGTTGGCTATTGGAGTGAAATTCTTTTTCTGTGCAGACGGTAATTTATACATTAGCTTCGAGTGATCAGTGGTCTAGTTATTTCATATTTAGTTCACTGGATTGTGGTGTAAATTTAACCTTATTAAATAAGCCCATCTTCAAAGTTCTAGTGCCAACTAAATGTTACATCTATAAGTTTATTTCCTAATACAATAGCCGCTTAAGGGAATTATAACTTTAATACAGTTTAGTTCTGTATAAATAGATGTGCTTTCAACTATTAACCTCACGGGGAGTTTTTTTTTCTCTCTTGATTTATTAATTGAAGATGCGAGTGCAGAAAATAGTTAAACTGTAAATGTATCGCGCGTTAGATTTTAATATGATTTTATTGTATTTCATGTTTTTTCTATTGCATCCAGAATGATCTTTCGAACCTCGCATCCCAGCAATTAAGCAGCAATGAAACATCATTTAAGCAGCAATTAAGCAGCAATGAAACATCATTTAAGCAGCAATTAAGCAGCACTGAAACATCATTTAAGCAGCCATTTCGCAGCAATAATATATATCTAGAGTCTTGCCGACTCAGTTCGATTACTCCAGTGACTTATGAACATATTTGAAATTTAATCTTTGTGGCAATCCTGTTGGGGTTCAGCTATCTGAAGTATACAGAAACAAAGCAAACCCAAAGACTATTTTAAAATCCCAATTCATAAAGTCGTTTTTTATAGTTATCAAACTGAAAGAAGAACAGTAAACAGTAGCAATATTTTACTCACTGCTCTATTCGTGAAGAAGAACATAGATTTCCCTGACACTGTCTGTCAAGCATAATCATTGGATTTTACCAACCCCCTGAAGAACGTACCTCAGTGTTTTTTTTGTAGTTTGTTACATTACTGCAAAAGAAAGTTATCTCCACCAGCTGTGCCAATCTTAGACACCACACCATTCCTCACACCTAGCCAAGTGCCTGTGCCATTCTTTAGGAACTTTATCTAATAAACAAACAGTACCATTAAACTTCAACGTCCAGCGATTTCGGGACACTTTGTTAACTTCAACAACCCGCAAATCTGGGGCTGTACACGGAAGAAAATACTTTTACCTAAGCCAAGGTTTAGTGCTGTTTTTTTTATGTATTTCCTATGAAGTGCCAGAATTCACCATTTGGTAAGTCTGTGTGTTTGTGACCGTGTGCTGGCCAGCCAAGCGTGTTTTTTTTTTTAATGAAAGAAAAAGAGATTTAATCTTTTTACCCTTATAATTAGTCCACCCTAGTATTAAGGGGTACTGTATTAATTGTACGGGATTTCTCCTAGCGGGATTATTTAACTGTGAGCATTCCCCCCTCCCGGAAAAATTGGTTGATTAAAGGAAAACATTTTATGACCCCTAGCTTTTCCTTTACCCCTTATTACTGTAACCCCCTTGACTCAAAGTAATAAATTTACCATTGGGTTAAATTGCCTATCTCTGATCATCATCACCCCCCCTCCCCCTTCTCGTCTTTGGGACCCGGTCTTTTCTGTTAGTAAATACAAGTGGGAAAAGGTGCATTGGATACTTCTCCTCAGAAACCCTCCCCCTGTTATTTTGTGTTTTGTAACCCATGATTTCTGACTGTACATTGATACTTACTTGTAACTTGATTTTATGATAATAAAAGTATTAAAAACTTTATTAGCATTGGTGTCGGCTGGCCCAAAACCCAAACATTTCCAATATTTTGTTATCGTAGTGTGTATTCATGTACGTTGCGCGTCAGAATCACCAAATCGGTGTGTGCGCATGAGCAACTGGAACCGACAAACAGTTGTTTGTTCAGAAGAGTGGTAGGTATAGTTTTTGAGAGACAAATATTGTCGTAATAAGAGACTGTCCTTACTCTTCCCCAGCCCTTGTGAATCTACTACCTCACTTTCCTAAATCCTTATTCTCACAGAGCCATCAATATCATTCTACACTCTAAGGACCAATATCCATCAGAACTCTCTCAGATAAAAATTACGACAAATAAATGGTTAGCTCGTCCCGGATTCTGAGCCTAGTTTAAATAGAGTGTGGTTGATTGTCTTTGTGAAGTAGGGTATAATATAAAAAAAGTAATTACTTCCCCTAGACAAAGCCTTTTAGTATTTTGGGCCGACCACACAATAAGTATTACAGGTTTGTTCTTTCCACAGGAGCAAGAAGTTAGTGATTAAAATATTTGTCACCTTTGTATTCTCTGGCAGAGAAAATTGAAATTTTGTTATATAATTGCTGGGATGGCGTGATTGGTTTTACAGTCACTAAAGGTTTTTGAAGTTAAAAAGAGTTGAGCTTAGCCAAAGACGCCTTGTTCTGACTTTTTAAGTCTAGTTAACATCGTCTCTTCTCATATAATTGACTTCAGGGGGAGTTTTTTGTAGTGGAGAATTAAAATTTCAGGAACATTTTTTTTTATTTAATTGTTTTAATAAAAAATTTTCTCTACTTTTAGTAAAAGTAAAATTTTTTCCCAGTGTAACTTACCATTTTAGTGGCATTAGTCGCTTGCGTTTAGAGCCTTAATTGCCAGAAAACAGCAGCGATAAGTTAACACATTTAAGGTAGGAGGTGACACAAGTAAATTAATACTTTGTGTTTTTTTTTCTCGTAGCGAGTTTGAGTTTTTTCCCCTTCTTGTTCTTTCTTGCTATTCTCTAATAGTAGTAGCATCCAGTTCTTTAATCATGTCAGAGAGGATTCAGATGAGATTCATCCTAAGGCTGGAGGCGAAAGAATCAGGTTTAGAAGGAGAAGCCGCTAACTTGTTTGTCAACCAGGAACTTGAAAGGTATGACGCGGAAAGGAAGGAAGCACAAGAGAGAGAGCAGAGAGGAAAGATGCTCAAGATAGAGCAGAAAAGAAAGAAGCGGAGGAGCGTTTATTGGAGCAGAAGAAAATTGAGGCAGAAAACAAAAAAAAATTGAGGCAGAAATGGAAGCCCGCAGAGAGAGAGAAAGGGAGCGGGAAAGACAACATGAACTGGCGCTTAAGGCTTTAGAGAGTCGGGGCGCCTCTACTTCGAATAACAGAGAGCCGTCTTCGCCCCAGTCTCAGTCAATGGACCTCTCCAGCACTCAATCTGCCCAATTAACTGCGATGTGTTTTGCTTTAGAGTCTTTTCCTAGTCCCAATGGAAAAATTGACAGCTACCTAGAAAAATTCGAAAGGCTCGCAAATCTGTATGGGTTAGAGAGTTCCCGCTGGGCACTTAAGCTTTCAACGTCACTAAAAGCTAATGCTTATGACGTATACACAAAGCTGGGACCGAACCAACATGATTACGACATGCTAAAGAAGGCCTTGCTAGAACGGTTTGAGATGACCGCCCGAAAATTTCTGCAAATGTTCAGAAACAGCCGGAAAGAGAGCACGGAAACTTTCCCGCAGTTCTCTTCACGTCTCACGGGCTATTTGACAAAGTGCATTGAATTATCTGACCTACCTCTTACATATGACGGACTACTTGAACTTGTTCTTGTGGAACAGATAAAGTCAACTTTGTCAAACGAAACCCGTAGATTTTTGGCTGAACAGGGCGCAGTCAGGCTTGAGGACATACTCAATAAGGCAGAACGCTATACCAATGCAATGGCCGAACTTCCCAGCACTAAACGTAAACCCATAGATGAGCCATCTCGTAAACAAAATCTAGAGCAGTCATCCTATTCCTCTAATTCCTCTCAGAACTATAACCAACGAGAAAATAATACCCAGAGACCTCCCCAGGAAAAATCGAAATTCTACAAAACCCGATTACCCCCCCCCCCCCCCCCAACAACAATTCTGATCAACCCACCAAGCCTACGTGGCAGCGCGGCCACCAAGGTCAAGGAAAAGGGAAGACACCTACACCAGGAACGTCTGATCAGGGCAAACAAACCGGTTCAAACCGCGTCGGATGTTTGCATACAGCCTCGAAAGGTAGAGTCAATGTCTTACTTACTTAGTCGTTCCCCTTCTACCGTGAGGTGTAGAGGTTTGGAAGAGAGAGCGCCAGACCATTCTATCAGCTGTCTTCTTCCTGGCCTGGTTCCATTCTAGTCCTCGGTCCTTCAAAGATTGTCTAATGTTGTCCTCCCAGCGGACTCTGGGTCGTCCTGTAGGTCTGGATCCCTGGCTCTTTATTTCCCATGCTTGTCGTGGTAGCCGATCTTCTCCCATTCTGCAGACATGGCCAAACCATCTTAGTTGGGACTGTTCTATTTGGGTCTGCAGCGGATGGGATTTCAGGCCTTGATGGATCGTCTGGTTGCGGACCATGTCTCTTCTTGTTACTTCAACCACTTTCCTCAGATACCTCATTTCTGAGGTTTGGATCTGGCTTTTTGTGGGTTGTAGTCTTTGCCCACGACTCGCATCCATATGTCAAGACTGGGACATAGGTGGAGCGGTATACAGCCATCTTCGTTTTCTTACCAACCTCTTTCTTGCTGAGGAATCCACGATTTATGGCCTGAAAAAGTCTCCCCGCCGCTGCTTTTCGAGTGGCCAACTCTTCTTTGATGCCTCCCTTTCGGTCTATAATAGCTCCGAGATATTTAAAGTGGTCGACCTGCTCCAGGACCTGTTCTCCCAACTTAATCTGATGTTTTCTTTCTTCTCGTGATATCACCATGGATTTTGTTTTAGGGCTGCTTATGACCATCCCTCTCTTCTCCAGCTCTTCCTTCCAGACTTGCAGGTTGGATTGGAGATGTGCCTCTGATTTAGCAATCAGGGCAACATCATCAGCAAATGCCAGCTCCGAAATATAGACCTGTCTCATCTTCCAGTACCCCACTGAATACTTTCTTGTTCTCTCCTTACATGCCTTGATGACATCGTCCATAAGGAGTATGAAGAGGTAAGGTGATAGGATATCACCTTGTCTTACACCAGTGGTGGTCCTGAACTCTTCTGACTTATGGTTTGCTGTCCTCACATAATTTCTGCAAGACTTGTAGAAGCTCTGTATAGCATGAATCAGAGGTGCTGGAATATTCTTCCTTGCCAAACAGTCCCAAAGTTTGCTCCAGGGGACCCTGTCAAACGCCTTTTCCAGATCTATGAAACAAAGATTGATCTCACTCTTATACTCAAGGGCCTTTTCACTCAGCTGTCTGAGTGTGAAGATTAGGTCTTGAGTACTTCGGTTTGCTCGGAATCCGCACTGGACCTCATCCAATTGTGGCTCAGCTGGGCGTCGGAGTCTCTGCTCTAGGATTCTAGAGTAGATTTTCCAGGGACACTGAGAAGGGATATGCCTCTATGGTTTCCACATTGTCGATTGTCACCCTTTTTGAAAATTGGTGTTATGATGGCAATCTCCCAATCCTTTGGTATGGTCTTGTTGTACCATGCTGCCTGTAGGACCTTTAAGAGTAATAGGTCGCCTGATGCTCCCATGTACTTAACCATTTCTGGTGTTATACCATCATGCCCTGCTGCTTTGCCCATCTTGATTTTCTCTAGTGCTGCCCTCAGTTCTTCCATCTTTATGTCATCTTCACCATCATTGGTTTTCTCTTCTGTGCTAGTGGTTATCATTTTTGTTGCTTCACCATGCTCACCATCAAGGAGTTCTGAGAAATATTCTTTCCATCTTTCCATTACTTCCTTCGGGGCAGTAAGCAATTTGCCTTGCTTGTCCTTTATAAATTTGAGAGGGCATTGTTTTTCCTTCCTCATGTTCTTTAGGGTCTTATAGAACAATTTCTGGTTTTCTTGTGCATCTTTTTCTAGCTTGTCTCCAAATTCTTCCCAGGACTTCTGTTTTGCTGCTAGCACTTTGTTCTTTGCTTCTGTTCTGAGTGTCACATATTCTCTATATTTTTCCATTTGTCCTGTTGTGTTTTTAGCTCCTAAGTATTGTTTCCATGCCATTTTCTTCTCTCTTATTTTCTCTTTGACTTCCTCTGTCCACCAAGGTGTCCTCTTTCTCTGGTTCCCAAGTCGGACTTCACCGCATGCTTCTGCAGCAGCTGTCTTTATGATATCCTTGAATTTATTCCAGAGGGTTTCCAAGTCATCAGGTCGTTCTTCTGTGTTGCTCACTGCTATAGCAATAAGCCCCTGATATCTGGTCTTAATTTCTGGCTCTCTCAGCTTGTAGGTCCTAATGCTCATTTCTCCTGCTCGTTTACTTGGTTTCTTGCGTGATGTTGGGCAGTTCCTAGGCTGAGCAACTCTTTCAGTTGTTCGTTTGATTGTTAGCAGGTAGTGATCACTTCCAATCTCTGGCCCCCTCCAGACTCTTGCATCTCGGACATATCTGAATGAGCTTCTCCGAACAATGGCATAGTCGATCACTGACTTCTCATTCTTGGTTGGTTCACATCTAGTGTATGCATGTATGCGCTTATGCGGGAACTTTGTGTTTGTAATTATCAGATTCTGCTCACTGCAGAATCTAAGGAGTCGCTTTCCATTGTCATTGAGAGTATCTTCTCCATATCTTCCGATAACTCCACCCCATCTAGCATGGTCATTTCCAACTCTGGCATTAAAATCTCCGAGCATGATAACTTCATCTAGGCAGTCATCCACTGTCCTTTGAAGCAGCTCGAAGAATTCCTCCTTGACCTCTGCTCTCTCATCCTCATTTGGCCCATATACTATGACCAGGTTGACTATGGTTTCTCCTTCTTTTAGTTTTTACAACCATAATGCGCTCCGAGACAAAGTTCCATCCCTTGATACTATCTTTTTGATTTTGGGCCACAATGCAACCCACGCCCCCTTTAGTTCTTTCAGATATGGGTACACCACTGTAGAGCAACGTGTTGCCATCGAGATCCATGACTCCTTGTCCTTTTTTCTTCGTTTCCGTTATAGCCAGGATTTCTAGTTTTGCTTTCCTCATCTCTTCCACCAGCTCCTCTTCCTTCCCATTTATACTTCTTGTGTTCCAAGTTCCATAAGTCGTAGTCCGTAGTCCGTTCCAGTTCGTCGCCTTTAGAATCAGTCCGGTTTTCTCTCTTGTATTGCTCGTAATCATAGTTTAAGACAAACAGGTGATTGGCCTGTTGTGCCTTTGCATGGTGGAGGGGCTGCCTCCTTACGGCCTCCATGCAGGCCGCCCTCCTCCTTTTTCATCCGGGCTTGGGACCGGCATAGGCGGAGTTAGAGTCAATGTCAGTGATTCTAAACCTGAGGGGGACCGACCCTCAACTCGAGGAACTGTAATTTTGAATGGTACCTCAACTACTTGTCTCTTTGACACTGGACTAAGCTTTAGTTGTATTGTCGCTAGACACCTAGTCAAACCAGGTCAGGAGACAGAGGAAACCGTCAAACTTAGTGGAGTTTTCAGGAGTGATGCACCCAGGACGCTTCCTATCGCACTGGTAGAAATACACTCTGACTTTGTCAGGGGAGTTATTAAAGCGGCCATTATGGATGATCCTATCTACCCAGTTATCCTGGGATGTAGATATGTGTTTATCGGGAGACCAAAGGAGCCGATTGTGGCAGCGGTAACCACAAGAGGGCAAGCCAAGAAGGAGAGGGAGCCTGCGCCAAATTTGTTGCCGAACGAACTGAAGGAGGCGCAACAAAAGGTTCCTACTCTGCAGCCCTGCTTTAGAAAACTACCCATGGCTAAGGACCCCAGACACAACGGAGACATCTTTTCTAAGGACGGCGTATTGTATCGTAGAACGGGCAACCCGGACACGGGGAATAACCAGCTCCTAGTACCGACGCAGTACAGAAGTCAGATCTTAGAAATGGGGCACTCTCTTCCCTTTAGCGGACATATGGGACAAAACGCCACTATTCAGCGAATAAAAAACCACTATTGGTGGCCAGGAATGAACTCTGACATTATCAGGTACGTGAAATCCTGCGCCCAGTGCCAACGGGTAGAACCCAAGCACTTGACACCCCCAGTACCTATGGGGCAAATGCCAATAGTGGGTACTCCATTTGAACGGGTTGCTGTCGACATCATTGGACCCCTGGAAAGGACCAAAAGAAAGCACAGGTTCATCCTGACTTTAGTCGACACTTGCACAATGTGGGCAGAAGCTGTACCGCTACCATGCATAAATTCCAAGCATGTCGCAGAAGCCCTCATGCAAATCTTTACACGGTTGGGATTCCCTCAACAAGTTTTGACGGACAATGGATCCCAATTCCGTAGCCTGTTAATGGAGGAGATCTTTAAGATCTTGAGGGCCAAACATATCCACACAAGTCCCTACCATCTGGCCGGAAATGGGCTCGTGGAACGTTTTAATGGCACCCTCACCACCATGTTACGTAAGCTAGGTCAGGAGAAACCGGAAGACTGGGACCTATATATATCGGCTGCCTTATTCGCCTACCGAGAGGTTCCCCAAGCGTCTACGGGATTCGCGCCAGCTACACTTTTATTTGGCAGACCTATTAAGGGGCCACTAGAAGCCTTACTTCGGTCCCTGACAGACCAAAAGGCTGACGAGACAGTCGTCTCTGCAAGCAAGTATGTATCTGAGCTCAAGGAAAGGCTAAAGCTAGGATGGGATCTAGCTACTACCAACCTTACGAAAGCCCGCGCTAAACATGCTAAAAGATACAATAAAGCTGCAAAAGAGAGAGAACTACAACCAGGGGAGAATGTTTTGTTGCTACTTCCAACCGGAAGCAATAAACTTCGCATCGGATGGCAAGGGCCGTTTACCGTCCTTAAAAAGATCTCACGTACCAATTACAAGATCTCCATCAAAGGAAAGGAGAAGGTCTTCCACAAAAATCTGCTAAAGAAATATTTGGAAAGACCGGTGCCATCCTCCGAGCATCTCCTGGCTTTCGCCATAGAAACGGAAAACGAGGAAGATGATGATGGTTGCATGGAGTATCCACTGCAACCCACAGAATCCTTTAAAGATGTCAAGTTCGGCGACAATCTCTCACCAGAACAACAAACAGAAACCAGGGCGCTACTAAAACAGTACAGTGCAGTCTTAACGGATGTACCTGGTCGAACAAATCTCATCGAATTTGATATGAAATTAACAAATGAGACCCCTGTTCGAACCAGAGTTTACCCCATCCCGTACGCTAAAGCTGATGCACTTCGCGGAGAAATAGACAAGCTGCGTCAGGCAGGAATTATCAGTGAGTCTACATCTCCTTACAGTTCTAGTGTAGTGCTGTTGCAGAAGCCCAATAAGGAAGTTCAGCTGTGTATAGATTACCGACTGCTAAACGCTGTTACGGAATTCCAGCCCGAACCTCTCCAAACTGTTTCTGAGTTGTTCACCTAAGCTCAGCAAGGCAACGATTTTCTCCAAGATTGACCTCAGTAAAGGTTATTATCAAATACCAGTCAAGGAGGAAGTTAAACCTTTGTTAGCTTTCAGCACTAGTGAAGGACATTACACATTTAATGTGATGCCATTCGGATTGCATAACGCACCAGGAGTGTTCACCAGAATGATGAGGAAGCTGTTAGAACCTTTGCAAAGTCCCCACATCCATAATTTCATGGATGACATATTAATTGCATCGGAAATCTACGACGAACATATTGCTACGGTTGCTATGCTCCTCAGGAGACTACAGGAAACTGGTCTCACAGCCAGACCTAGCAAATGTCTCATCGGGTTCGAAAAGCTAGACTTCTTGGGGCATACTATTTCCCACGGCTGTAGTTGGCCTGTTCAGAAGAACGTGGAGAAAATAGCTGCAGCCAAAAGGCCCAGAACGAAGAAAGACGTGCGTTCCTTCCTATCACTATGTGCATATTATCAGAAATACATCGAGAACTTCAACGGACTTACGGCACCTCTGACTGACCTCACCAAGAAAGGTTGTCCTGATAAGGTCATGGGGGATCAAAAGTGCGAACATGCATACAGCACTTTGAAAGGACAGTTGTCGGCATACCCCATCCTAAGGTTACCTGACCTTAAGAAGCCTTTCGTACTGAGAGTTGACGCGTCAGGTCAGGGCATCGGGTCAACATTGTTGCAAGCCGAGGACAGTGACCCGAATATGCTATTCCCAATAGCTTACGGCAGTCGGAAACTGAACAAGGCTGAACGCAACTACAGTGTCGTTGAAAGAGAATGTCTCGCTCTGATTCATGGCATCAGACGCCATCATGAGTTTCTGTATTTTACTTATTTCACAGTACAAACCGACCACGCTCCATTAGCTTTCCTTGGTGCCAATAAGGAATTCAACGCAAGGATTATGCGCCGGGCATTATTATTGAGCGTCTATTCCTTCAAAGTGGAATATATTCCAGGAAAACAGAATGTCGGAGCTGACTTCTTGAGTAGAAACTGGTCTACAGAGGAAGAAGAGCAAACTGAAGATACCACTCATCCTAAAGTCACCAATCAGGTCACCTCCATTGTCAAGAAGAAAACATGAAAAATGCTTTCATGTCTAAATATGGGGACGATTGTGACGTACGTCTAGTTTGTCAAGTGAATTTTCCCTGATTTGATGGATGATAAAAGGGACTTTAGCTTTTCATAACATTAGAATCCCTGAACATGGTGTTATGGGGAATACTAACCCCTATACAATTCCATGACTGGAGTTCAGTTTATTGAAGGACTGCCCGATATTGAGCAGTGGACAGGTGATAAGAGACGTTTGGTAATTATCGATGACCTCATGAACGAAACAGATGATCGGGTAACTAAATTATTCACAAAATCATCTCATCACCGCAATTTAAGCGTATTTTATCTTGTGCAAAATTTATTTGGCAAGAACAAAGAACACAGAACCATTAGTTTGAATTCTCATTACATAGTGCTTTTCAAAAATCCACGCGATGGGTCGCAGATTGTTAATCTAGCCAAACAGATCTACCCAGGTCAAACTGCCTATGTCCAAGAGAGTTTTAAAGACGCGACGTCGACCCCACATGGCTATTTGGTAATCGACCTTCGCCAAGACACACCAGACAATTTGAGACTTCGTTCGCACATATTCCCAGAGGAACAACAAATTGTTTACGTACCCAAGTAACGAGATGGGAGAAAAAGTAAAAAGACATGCTGACATGTTAAAATTTCTAGGTACGGCCAAACCACCAGTCATCAAGGCTGTTATGAAAACAGCGTCACCCGATCTGGTAGGAACACTCTGTGAATGTTGTCACAACGTTTTAAAAGGTAACGTTACACTGACACCCCCTCAGAAGAGACGTATGCGTCGTTACAAAAACACCCTGCGAGCGCTTACCAAGAAGAAATTGTCGCTCAAAAGACGAAAACAATTTTTACAAACTGGAGGATTCTTGGGTGCGTTGTTAAACCCAATACTAACTGTACTAAGAGGGCTCTTTTAGATGGCTAAGAAAATGATTTTGATGGATCCTCGTTTGTTAGAGGCTCAAAAACCTTATAGACCACCCGACGCTCTAAGAGATAACTTGGGAGAATTGGATACTCAAATGCAACTAGTCTTGGATCGACAAGATATGCCAGTGACTGACAAGGCTAGACTTTATCAACAAACACTACAGCGTTATTTGAATCGACTAGAACAGTACAGTCACGTACCTCTGGGTCTCGTGGATATTAAACAACCACCACCATTACAAACCAGCGAACAACCCACTGTACTTAAAGATGAGGTCGTTGACAAAACGCCTCAGTCCCCACCCGTCACACCCACTAATCGAAAAAAGGTGGTTGCCAGTAAATTGCGAGAATCATCGTCGTATTCGCTCAGAAGAAGGAAAAAGACACCAAAGTGGGAAGCATGGCCAAAGAAGTGAATAAGATTTTAAAACAACATTACTACGATCCAAAACGACCCGGATCTTATGGTAGAATCACCGCCTTACAACGTGCAACCAAACGTAGTCGTAAAAAAATTGAAGCGTGGTTAGGTCATCAGGACACCTACACCCTACACAAACCGGTGCGCAGAAAATTTAAACGACGTACCACCATTGCAGGTGGTATCGACCAACAGTTCCAGGCTGATTTAATTGACTTGCGAGGTTTAAAAAGTTTCAACGATGGGTATTCCTATCTAGTAACGTGTATCGATGTGTTTAGTAAATTCGCTTGGGCTGTTCCGTTGATAAACAAGACTGGGACAGCGTTAGTAGCAGCGGTAAAAACAATTTTTAACAGTCACAAACCGATAAATTTTCAAACAGACAAGGGCATTAGTTCGTCAACAAAACATTCTTAAAGTTTCTTAAAGCTGAGGGGGTCCATTTCTTCACTACGGAGAATGAGGATACCAAGGCAGCTATTGTCGAGAAGTTTAATCGAACCCTCAAAGAAAAAACGTGGCGTTACTTTACCAAAACCAACACTCTTCGCTACGTCGACGTGATACAGCAACTGGTCCACAACTACAATTATTCGTATCATCGGAGTATTAAGATGGCGCCGGCTGAAGTTACCCCGAGCAATCAAGAAGAGTTGTGGGATACGTTGTATTCGACCCCTGACGTCGTCGCCAGAAAAGTCTATTTTAAACCCGGTGATCGCGTGCGGATCGCCCAAGCCAGACAAACTTTTAAAAAGGGTTATACGCCGGCTTGGACAGAAGAGTTGTTTACGGTCAGTCGACTAAGCCAAACAAGACCGGTCACATACGTCCTTAAAGATGATTCGGGTGAGGAACTGAAAGGTTCTTTTTATCAAGAAGAGTTGCAGCGAGTCGGCGACAAGATAGTTTATCGAATCGAGTCCATTTTGGAGGAACGGCGAGGTGTCAGGGGTGTAAAAAAGTATTTAGTCAAATGGTTCGGATATAACTCGTCATTCAACAGCTGGATTTCCGCCAAACAACTAGCGACATATCGAGACTGATGGATATTGAAGAAGAAGTGAGCACCCCAGTTTTGCGGCCACCCCCTCCCAAGACCGCGAGAACCTCGTTCTGGCCTTTTTTTGGAAACTCGTCCCGCGACTAGAGATCGTTTTCATCTGTCAGATGATCGTTATATATGTCGTCATCGGTGTCTCGTTATTCAATCTGAGTCGAAGCAACGCAGAGGGACCAGACGGCAAATTTTGGATCGCTTTAATGAGCAGTTGTCTGGGTTACATGTTACCTAACCCTAAGATAGGATGAGTTTTTACGTGACTTTACCCAGCAATGCCTCGATGAAAATATACCCAAACAATAACGCCGGTCACTTTTTCGTCAAATTGCCACAGACTATAGACTTGACTTCACGTTACGAGGTTGGTTTGGTTGAGATTCAATTTCCCAAAAGTTATTTTAACGTGCTAGAGGATGATGTATGGATACATTACTTTCCCAACGAAGAAGATGAGTCTATACTACTCACATTGCCCGCTGGTCTATACACGTCACCCGACACGCTGATCGACGAGTTGAATCGTTTGCTTTTAGCCACAGATGTGGATGAAAAAGCCCGAGTTAGATTCCATTTTAACAATAATAAGGCCACCATGAATCTGTATGATCCGGAGGTTGATGTTAGAATTAGCGAGACGTTGAAACACATGTTAGGTTTTCCTGCCTCGCTCGCCACAGACATCGACCCAATACTACGAGGTGAGACTGAAGTACAAATGGATAGCGACATGAAAAATGTATACGTGTACTGCGATCTCGTAGCGGCGAGACCGGTTGGAGATGCCTCTGTCCCTTTGTTACGGATTGTTCCTATTTTGGATAGGACTACTGCTTCTGTTTTCAGGATTTACGACAAACCACATTACGTACCCCTGAGCCGTTTTTCATTTGATGCGGTGGAAATCCTTTTAACTAACGATCAGGGTAAGACAATCCCATTCACTAGCGGAGCTTCGGTGTTGACACTACACTTCCGAACTCACAGACGGTTTGATTTTGAATAGAAAAATGGTGAGACACGTACCCATCCGACGAAACCCCAAGATGTATGAGGAGTTTTACTGCAACCAAGCTGGCCACGGGATGCCAGTGTTTATCGGAGGTAGAAGTCAAAGAGGACATGGTTTGGGTAGTTTTTTCGGTGGGCTCGGTCACATGGTTCTCCCGTGGTTAAAAACTGGAGGCAAAGCTTTACTCAGAGAAGGGCTTGGGACCGGTCTACAGGTCGCGAGCGATGCGTTAGCCGGCAGAAATGTTGGTGAGTCATTTCGCGAACGAGCCAAGGAGTCGGTCAACGTTTATTACAGGGAGCGGTTGAACACCTCACCACTAACCAATCAGGTAGCGGGCTTAGAAGAAAAAGAAAAACGAGAGCTGCCCCACCTGGCGAGCCGAAACGAATAAAACGCAGTAACCGAGCTCGACCTTCTCATTCTCACCAGAAGAAGCGAAGGTACTCTGATATATTTGAATGATGGCGCTTATTCACCCCAACTCGTGCGAGTGTCTTCACAGTGGTCTAGATTTGTTTAGCGTACCACCAACGCAGACAGCCGTAGAAGAGGGACAATTTGTGGAGATACATCCATTGGCCGCCTTAGCCCCCGGAGCCCCGGTGGAATTTGTAATATCGGGAAACGGTGAAGAATATCTAGATTTGTTCAATACTTTTCTGCACGTGCGCGCCAAAATTACGTTAGCTAATGGCGGCGTATTACCCGCTGACGCAGAGGTGGCCCCGATCAACTATTACCTGCACAGTTTATTCTCCCAAGTCGACTTTTCACTGAACGATACGCTGATTACACCCAGCGAGAACACCTACCCTTATAGAGCTTACATGGAACCCACGTTGAATTACGGGGAGGAACCCAAACGAGGCCATCTGACATCGGCTCTGTTTTACAAAGACACGCCAAATTTTATTACGGAAACAACTGGTGACAATAACAACGGGTTAAGACTGCGTCGACATATAGCGGCTGGTTCTCAGGAGATTGATATGCTGGGTCGTTTACATTCAGATATCTTCGCTCAAGATCGTTACTTGTTAAATGGTGTGACAGTTAAAGTAAAACTCACCCCGTCTAAAGATGCCTTCAACGTGCTGGGACACGACCCCACCGCTGGTTATAAATCTATTATAACTTATGCGGCCTTGGTTGTCCGGAAAGTCAAATTAAACCCCGCCGTCTCTTTAGCCCACGAGAAAGCCTTGGTGCGAGGTAATGCCAAGTACCCCTTGAAACGAGTTGTGCTAAAAACTTTCTCTATCCCTAGAGGTATGCTATCGCACATGCAGGATAATCAGTTTCTCAGTCAAACACCCACACGGATCGTGATTGGTCTAGTCACTTCGACCGCTTTTAACGGTTCGTACACGTCTAACCCGTTCAATTTCGCTACCTTTGGTCTGATATATTTGAATGTCAGCGCGGACGGCAGAACAGTCAGTGGCAAGCCTTTGTCCATGGATTATGAACACAACCAGTACGTGAGAGCCTTCTTCGGGACGAATCTAGCAATGGGACTGGTTGGTAAAGACGCCGGTAACGACCTCGAGTATAGACATTTTAAGCATGGGTACGCCTTATACGCCTTTGACCTCACCCCCAGTCTACTAGACGGTGACCAGGTTGAGATGGCCAAGTCGGGCCCTGTCTCAGTAGAACTTAAATTCGCCGAGGTCACACCCGAACCATTACAGGTCCTCGTCTACGCCGAGCAAGACTCGATCTTGGAGATCTCGAAATCGCGCTAAGTTTTGACAGACTACACCACTTAGACAATGAATACAGACGAGATACGCACCATCCTCCTGTCAGACATATTTGTTAAACGAACTGGGCTCGTGTTGCGCACATATTTTTTGGCGCACGGATTACGCATACCATGTAAAATGTTTTAATTGTCTGATGAAGATATATTCATCTTTGAATGCATGTTTTGGTCTTGAGGGACGAAACTCAGATTGGGCAATAAGTAGTCATTCTGTGAGTTATCGCTCTTTGTAGCGTTCTTAAAAATAGAACTCGGCGGAGGAATTTAGACTTACCTGAATCTATTCTGTGTTTGGTTAGGAATAGATTGTTCTTGCTTCAGAATGTCTATGGTCCGAATCTATGTGTAGTGCTTGTCTATGTAGGACGAGTATGTCTTATATCTTGATATCTTAGTATGTTTAAGTGGAACTATTTGTTCTTGTACTGTACTGAAGGGGGTCAGGTGTTTTCGGCGGATGAAGAGAAGCAAGAGCGTTCTTCGGTTGTCAAGGCCTAGGGCGGGGAAGTCATGTCGGAGAGATGCCCAAGAGTTTGTGATCTCTTTAAGTTATTCTGGGGACGAAGATAGTTTCTTCCAGGATCGTTTAGTCCATGAGTTCCCCAGTTGTGATTCTATAACGCCGGGAGAGCGTTTTTGTGCTTGCTAGTGTATTTCTTATGTCCAGGTAAAGAAACGTACTTTTGCTGACTTCGTTCATTCCTAGGCTTAAGATGGGCAGACGTTTACATGAACTTACCTATGAATATGTCAGGACGACATATTCTCTAGCAGCACTAAATATGTTTATATGCAGCAACTATGAGGACAGAATAGGCTGATCCTTGTAGAATCATTTATTGTTGATGAACAAAGCTTCGATTGAAGATTTGGCTATACACCTTATAGTGAGTGATGCTCAACCGGGAACCAGCAGCCATTGTGGAATTCGATTGATTTTGGAATTCTACTTATTGTAAATCATTAGCAGAGAACGGGAAAACTTCCTTATTATCAGGTGATGATTGAGAGATCACTATTATAAAGAAATTAACATTATCTTCACAGAGATTTGGTGTAATGTACCTAAAGGAATCTTCGCTAGAAAGAGATCCAGTTTAGGAGTCAATTGCTTAATTGACATGCTCGGTCAGTAAGGTCTACTGACTGTATTTATAAACTATGGAAATCTTGGTGTTTACAGATGTTCCATTGCAAGATTATTCTTCATGAATGCTAATTTAGGACGGTAGTCCATTGATCAATATTATGCTGTCTATGTCGACTCATGTTCCTGTAACTGTACCCAATCTGTCAAGTGTGTGCGTCCAATTAAACTATTGAAACGACTACAGTGGTCTGCATTGGTGACATAACGTAATGAGTGAATGACTGCCTTATACGGGTCAACACACGAACAGTCCACCATTCGCCTAACTCACACTTCACACTCACACTCCATATTGGCATAACCCTGCGTCGGTTGAGTTGACCTTTGCTCCCCCTGGAGCCTCCATCATATTCACCACTGGGTTGCGTGAGGAGAATGAAAGCAGTACTTTACAGCATGCCTGGTATACACAGTTACCCTCAAGAAGAAAAAAGAGAGTTATCAACGTGGTAGGCCAGTTTCCTGGGTCCAGCCTTCGTAGTCTACAAAGTGGAAGTCACCTAGTGTTTCGAGAACATTTATTTTGGCCAAATGTGACACACATCAACACCTATATGACAACTATCCAGTCGATGTCAGCTTGACCTGTTATGACAAGTGTAACTGTATCTAGGTCACCGCTGTTGACATTTTGCTTGGTACAGGCATTATTTCATATAACAGACAGCGTAGCACGGCAAGTTGTTTACAAGTGGACATCACAGCATTACACAGAACATTGGCAAGCAAATAACTGTGTTAGCAGAAGTATTGAACTTAGAAGCCTATTTTCATCGATGGACCTTCTTATGTTCTGCTATTGTGTTGAACTTTAATATTTAAGAACAGTGTAATGAGATAAATCAAAGATTGAAATTGATTAAAAATGGCAGTTAGTTGAATTAAAAAGCTGTACCATTTATACTGAGCATACTTTACAACACATTCCAACCACAACACATTAAATTAATTAATGTATGCATTTATGCTATTGATGTTTACATGTTATTTGTATATATGTATTTATGTTTAATGTTTGCATATTATTCGTGTGTCTAATATAAGATTTCCCAAGTAACATAGGGCTTATATTAGCGTTCTATAGGGAGCAATTTTCTTGATTGGAAATTTGCTGGCAACATCTGGTGCTATTTTTGGTTAGTTGTGATGAGGTGTTCTTTTCTTCGTTGTTTTTGTTAATAATTTAGTGTTCCTTAGTTTGTATGATTTGTTTGTATTTGTAGGTCTATCCTTTCGTATCTTTCAGTTTTATACACAATTTATGTTCATACACTGTGGCGTTATTTGTCTTGATCATTCTATTGCAGATATCATCACAGATTCTGTGATCATTTTTCTTTGATTTTTCCTAATTGATTTATTTGATTTCTGCAAATGTTTCCTGTTCTCTTGTATAATTGTTTTGTTGTGTTCTTGATCGACATACACTATTTAAAATATATTTGATCATATGAATTTATGAGAAAAAGTCAACTGATGATTTTTAGTAATTGGGTGGTACACAGTTGATTATACAAGCCCTTACTAAAGGCTTGTTTCCCCACATAGTTTGGGATAAGGAGCTGATTGATCAAATTATTAAGAGCTTGTGTTTACATTACTTTGAAATATAGATTACATTTTTGTGTCAACTGATTGCTATCATTATTAGACATCATGTCTACATTGGAACACTTCATTGAGTTAGGGAAATCTCTAGGTAAGACTGGAGATAAGTTGGAGGAGTATGCTACCAGTCAATATGATAAAGCACTTAAAGCTGAGGAAATGAAACAAAAAAGTGAGGAAATGAAACAAAAAAGTGAGGAAATGAAACAAAAAAGTGAGGATAGAAAAATGGAAATAGAATTTGAACAAAAGAAACTGCAGATGCAGGTTGAGGAAAGGAGATTCCAAATGGAATTGGAAAAACAAAACAGAGAAGCTGAACAAAAGATTAGACAAAGAAGCTGAACAAAAGAGATTAGATAAAGAAGCTGAACAAAAGAGATTAGACAAAGAAGCTGATGCTGAGCAGAGAAGATTAGACAGAGAAGCTGAACAAAAGAGATTAGACAAAGAAGCTGAAGCTGAGGAGAAAAGAGCAATAAGAGAACATGAACATCAAAAAGAACTTTTAGCATTTGAATTAGAAAAGTTGAAATTGACAAACATGAGTAATGTCAATCAGTCATCTAGTGGTAAACCCTTTACTTACAAGGTCAAGGTACCAGCGTTCAATTCTGCCAGTGATGATATAACATTCTGGCTTGATAGATTTGAACGTGCTTGTCGAGCTCATAATGTGGAGAAATCACAATATGCTAATCAGTTGTCTGAGAATTTAAAAGGTGATTCTCTGACGAGTTTAAGTTTGGTTGAAGAAACTGACAAGGATAATTATGAGGTTATTAGGGAAACCTTGATAAAGAAATACCAGTTATCCGAGGAAGGTTACCGTATTTTGTTTAAAAGAACGGTACCTGAATCAGGGGTAGAATTCTCAGAATTCATTGCAAGGACACGTCTTACATTTAATCGTTGGATTGAGCTGTCCAAAACAGAAAAGACTTATGAAGCACTTATGGATTTATTGCTCAGGGACAAGATTATGTCAAGCATTAGTAAACCATTCCTTGAATTCCTACATGAGCGGAAACCTAAAACACTAAAAGAAATGGAAGAATATTGTACCCAATACGTCACTGCACACCCAGATGTAGCTATTAGCAATACTAAGGTTAAGGAAGGTATGCCAGTTGCATCAGCAACACCATGCAACCCTAATTACTCACACAAATTCCAAGGACCTCAAAACAGGTTTAATAAAAAGGGTAACCATAACAGTTATCAGAACCAAGGTAACTAATCATTTCAGGGTTCTTCTTCGAATATCTGGAGGCGAGCCGACAGCCCTCGATTCAGGGGTGGTCATAATTATAGGAACTTCCGCAAAGGAAGTCATTATAGAAACTATCCTAGTTTTCCATCATGGAGACAACAAGATCATAATTACAGAGATACTCATTATAATGAATATGATAATAGTAACCAGGGGAATTATGACTCAAACCCAAATAGGGGTTACAATAGAGGAAACAATGATAATTACAGGGGTAATAATAACAGAGGTAGACCCCAACATAAAAAACAAAAATCTCATTATCATGCAAACTCTGCACAGCAAGAGTCCCATGATGCCTATAAACAAAATAAAGATAATGATGACTCTAACAATATGGCATGTGCCGCTTTCGATTTTGGGAGAGCATCTCAGTGCCCCCAATGCAAAACATTATTCGAACCAACTACGGTGTCCACTTTAATTTGTGGCCATCCCCTTCCCGCTCTTCCCGCGTCAATCGCGCATGATGGAAGAGGTTCTCTTGTCTTACACAAAGGTTTAGTAAATGACAGTCCAGTTTCATTGCTTTTTTATTCTGGATGCACCACAATTGGGGTTAGGCAGTCACTCATAGATCCTTCTCGTGCTACAGGCAAAGTAGTCAAATGTGTAACATTTGGCGGCACCATAGAGAAATACTCTACTGCTATCATTAGGATCGCTACTCCTTTCTTTACAGGAGATGTACACACATGTCTTCTGCCGAATCCGATCGCTGATCTTATCATCGGTCGTACTCACGGAGTCAAAGAATGCACTCCACAACAAATTTCCGTTTGGGAAAAACAAAATATTCAAACTGCTAATGCTGTAGTCACTAGAGCTCAAGCTCTCAATATGCCCGAAACTTCATCTATTGAAGATAATGAAGTGCATAACCAAGATGATCCCTTGGTAATTTTGCGTGACTCATTTATAAAGCAGCAAGAAGAGGATCCGACTCTAAAGAAATTCTTCACTCTTGCAACAAAAGGTGATCCGAATAAAGATTCAAAGAGTAAATCTTGGATTACAATGAAGAATGGAGTACTTGTACGTATGGTGCAAGACTCCAACAAGTCAAGTCATTCTCAGATTCTTGTACCCAAGAATTTGAGAGTTAAAATATTACAACACGCACACGACTCTCAGTGTGCTGGACATATGGGTTTTTCCCGTACAAAGTCAAGAGTTCTTGCGGCTTTCTTTTGGCCTTTTGTGAACAAGGACATAGGGATCTATTGTCGATCTTGTAAAATATGTCAAGAAGTCAAATCATAGGGTCCACGCCATGCTACACCTATTCAGGCTGCAGACATTCCTATTAGACCATTTCAGAAAATGGCGATAGACATCATTGATCAAATCTGCTAGTGGACATCAGTTTATCTTAACGTGTGTGGACATGTGCACACGTTGGCCAGAGGCTATCCCTCTGAAGAGCATTACTACTGCTGACATTGCAGATGCTCTTTGGCTTATATTTTCTCGTCTGGGATTTCCCGGAGAAATATTATCAGATCATGGCACCCAACTAATATCGGATACCATGTCTCAAGTAATGTCTACTCTCCAGATAGAGAGATCTTTGAGCAGTATCTATCACCCAATGTCGAATGGGATGGTAGAACGCCCTAATAGAACACTCAAAAACTTACTAGGGAAGATAACTGAGGATCATCCTCAAGATTGGGATAGGGTTTTACCCGCGGCCCTCGTCGCTTACAGAGAGGTTCCCAATGAACATACAGGATTTTCTCCCTTTGAACTTGTCTTTGGCGCGCGACCGCGTGGCCCTATGTCTTTGCTTCATGATCTCATAACCGCTGATAATATTACCGATGACACAAAATCTTCTTACGAATATGTCATCGCGCTAAGACAAAAGATTATCGAAGCATGCAAATTGGCAACTTCTTCTGAGTTTGCTAAGGAGAAAACAAGACAATTTGCCAATAAGAAAAGAACCTTACGACAACTTTGTCCTGGTGACAAAGCATTTGTTTTGCTACCTTGTAGGGAAAACAGACTACTTATTTCTTGGAAAGGTCCGTACGATATAATCTCGAAAATTTCCGATGTTGACTACATTGTTGATATTGATGGGAAGCGTAAAACCTTCCACATCAATATGCTTACGGAATTCCATGAACGTCCGGATTATTTACAGCCTATTTTCCAGGCAACGGACGATTCACCTGTCCAACATGGTCATTACTCATCACTGTCTGTAATACAGGATGAGGAAACAAGTTTTTCGGATGTTAATCTTCCGCTTCCGATGATTCCACTTCATTCTAGTGAATCATGGAAAAATGTTACTGTTTCTCCCGATTTATCTCTAGGAGAACAACGACAAGTTTCGGCAATGTTACAAACATTTCAGGATGTCCTTACTGACATTCCTGGACAAACTCACGTCATTGAACATGACATTATTCTAACTGACCATAATCCTATTAGAGTCAGACCTTATCCTATTCCTATACATTTTCAAGCACAGGTTGAAAAGGAGTTGGATGAGATGATAGATTTGAAAATAATTGAACCATCCACTTCTGCGTATTCTTCGCCGATGGTTATTGTCCGTAAAAAAGACAATAACATACGTCTTTGCTTTGACTATCGCAAATTGAATCAAGTCACGAAGTTTGATGCTGAACCTATGACTTTACTAGAAGAGCTACTTACCAAGCTTTCTAAATAGCATTTTTTCACTAAACTAGATTTGTCTAAAGGATATTGGCAAGTTCCTCTATCTGAACGCGCCAAACCTTTTACTGCTTTTTCTACACCTAGAGGCCTTTTTCAATGGGATTTTATGCCTTTCGGCCTTATGAACGCACCAGCTACATTCGTACGCATGATGCGTAGAATTCTATCCTATTGGTCAGATGTCATTGCGTACATAGACGACATCTGTCTTTTCAGCGATACTTGGGAAGATCACTATTCAGGGTTAGTTAAATTGCTATCTACTCTACGCGAGTATAACCTGACAGCGAAACCATCTAAAGCCTGCATTGGTTTTAGTGAAATTTCTTTTTTAGGTCACCGGGTCGGCCATGGTTTCCTAAAAACAGAGGACCATAATACAAGTAAAATACTTAACATTTCTATTCCTAAGACTAAAAAGCAAGTGCGAAGTCTCTTAGGTCTTATACAATTTTATGGACGATTCATTCCGAATCTGTCCTCAATCTTGGCACCTCTTTCTACCTTGCTAAAGAAAGGGTCTCCTAATATAGTCCATTGGACTCAAGAATGTCAATCCTCTTTGGATAAGATTAAAACTATGTTTTCTACTGCACCTATTTTAGTGTTGCTTACTAAAGATAAGACATTTGTTCTTCGTAGTGACGCTTCATCCACTGGGATTGGAGCGGCACTAATGCAAGAGTACTCTGGAACTCTGCATCCTGTAATGTATATTTCCAGAAAGCTTAATGCTGCAGAAAGGAATTATTCGGTTTTAGACCGTGAACTGTTGGCTATGGTATGGTCAATTCTCAAATTACAAAGATTCCTTCTAGGCGCACATTTTATAGTAGAAACCGATCAGAAAGCTCTTACAGCTATCCAGAGTAAAAATTTGAAGAGTGCGAGATCTACTCGATATGCAATTGCTCTTCAACCTTTTCATTTTTCGGTACGAGCTATCCGTGGATCAGATAATGTGATGGCAGACATTCTGTCTAGATGCCCACATGATTCCACTTAGCTGTTGAGTACTGGACGTCTTAACACTTCCAACTCGACAACAGATTTTTCTTTTCTATATCAAAATAGATACACATTGTAATTCGTAATGACACTACGTTCATTGATATATAGTCACCATTACTCGTTGATGATTTTTCTTTTTGTCAATCATGTACTTGGAATGCGTGAACTTAAATTGTTATATGCATTGTATCATTGTATAGTAGTATGCGTTGGTGACGCCTCCCTGGAAACACTTATGCTTAAGAGAAATGCTTTCTCTGAGGGATTGAGATTTTGCATTAATCTGGCTTAAATAATTCTAGATATGTCTCATCTGCGCAGTATTTATGCGTTGGGAGCCTATTGTATGTTGCTCTCAGATAAAAAAAAATGATTTACATTTTTTTTCCCGGGGGGTGTGGTAATCAGTTGCGCACATATATTTTGGCGCACGGATTATGCATACCATGTAAAATGTTTTAGTTGTCTGATGAAGATATATTCATCTTTGAATGCATGTTTTGGTCTTGAGGGACGAAACTCAGATTGGGCAATAAGTAGTCATTCTGTGAGTTATCGCTCTTTGTAGCGTTCTTAAAAATAGAACTCGGCGGAGGAATTTAGACTTACCTGAATCTATTCTGTGTTTGGTTAGGAATAGATTGTTCTTGCTTCAGAATGTCTATGGTCCGAATCTATGTGTAGTGCTTGTCTATGTAGGACGAGTATGTCTTATATCTTGATATCTTAGTATGTTTAAGTGGAACTATTTGTTCTTGTACTGTACTGAAGGGGGTCAGGTGTTTTCGGCGGATGAAGAGAGGCAAGAGCGTTCTTCGGTTGTCAAGGCCTAGGGCGGGGAAGTCATGTCGGAGAGATGCCCAAGAGTTTGTGATCTCTTTAAGTTATTCTGGGGACGAAGATAGTTTCTTCCAGGATCGTTTAGTCCATGAGTTCCCCAGTTGTGATTCTATAACGCCGGGAGAGCGTTTTTGTGCTTGCTAGTGTATTTCTTATGTCCAGGTAAAGAAACGTACTTTTGCTGACTTCGTTCATTCCTAGGCTTAAGATGGGCAGACGTTTACATGAACTTACCTATGAATATGTCGGGACGACATATTCTCTAGCAGCACTAAATATGTTTATATGCAGCAACTATGAGGACAGAATATGCTGATCCTTGTAGAATCATTTATTGTTGATGAACAAAGCTTCGATTGAAGATTTGGCTATACACCCGTATAGTGAGTGATGCTCAACCGGGAACCAGCAGCCATTGTGGAATTCGATTGATTTAGAATTCTACTTATTGTAAATCATTAGCAGAGAACGGGAAAACTTCCTTATTATCAGGTGATGATTGAGAGATCACTATTATAAAGAAATTAACATTATCTTCACAGAGATTTGGTGTAATGTACCTAAAGGAATCTTCGCTAGAAAGAGATCCTGTTTAGGAGTCAAGTTTGAACAGTATTGCTTAATTGACATGCTCGGTCAGTAAGGTCTACTGACTGTATTTATAAACTATGGAAATCTTGGTGTTTGCAGATGTTCCATTGCAAGATTATTCTTCATGAATGCTAATTTAGGACGGTAGTCCATTGATCAATATTATGCTGTCTATGTCGACTCATGTTCCTGTAACTGTACCCAATCTGCCAAGTGTGTGCGTCCAATTAAACTATTGAAACGACTACAGTGGTCTGCATTGGTGACATAACGTAATGAGTGAATGAGTGCCTTATACGGGTCAACACACGAACAGTCCACCATTCGCCTAACTCACACTTCACACTCACACTCCATATTGGCATAACCCTGCGTCGGTTGAGTTGACCTTTGCTCCCCCTGGAGCCTCCATCATATTCACCACTGGGTTGCGTGAGGAGAATGAAAGCAGTACTTTGCAGCATGCCTGGTATACACAGTTACCGTCAAGAAGAAAAAAGAGAGTTATCAGCTCGTTAAAGTTTTAGCTCGTGACCAATTACCTCTACGTATCGATCCGACCAAGACGGCTGCTTTCGTCATCAACACTGATCCTAGCTATCGCCCCGGTGACCACTGGGTCGCTCTATATTATAACGGACTTGGCACTTTTGAATATTTTGATTCTTTCGGCCTACCACCTACACACCCGGACCTTATTAATTTTATAGCCAGAAACTCTACTCGACCTGTTAACTACAACGCCAGACATTTACAAGATGTAGTCACCAACGTTTGTGGGCTCTACGCCATTTATTTCATCTTGATCAAAACACGAGGTGGTACTATGCAGCGGGTCCTACTACCCTTTTCGGCTAGACAACACGCCAACGATCGATTAATTTTTCGATTAGTCAGAGGAACCACCAGATGGCTTTCATAGACAACGGAAGAGATCACTAGACAGGTGTGTGTATTTTTTGCTATCGGGTTTCTCCCCACGCCAACACGTCCATGTGTCATTGTTCCCACGCAATACATCGACGAATCACGACCTGGCTAACACACGAGTCTGGTCACACGATCGATTTTCGACGAATCAAATCCTAGCTAGGGCACGCCTCAAAAAACCAGATTGAACTGGTATTCCTGCATTTAAACACTTGGAAGACCCAGACACTTTATTTAAGCGTTGGTGTGATAACGACAGATACACCTCGTTGAAGATGACGGCTCCCACCAACTGGGTCTACATCAAAAGAAGTGATGAAATGCTTAAACCTTTGGCTAGTGGTCTGAAGGCTGCGTCTGTAAGTGTTTACCGAGGTCAACCTTTACTTCACGTGCGAAAATATTTTGGTGAATCCTACCTCAAGTTTCCCACCAAAACCGACATTACGTTAACTCGATCCGAGTTTGACCATTTGTTGACATTACAGGGCGAAATCCTCGCCGAATTTGACCGATTACAGCCACCAAGCACGGATACCTATCCAACTACGGGTACCAGTACCACGTTTGACCAGTACATCAACTCCAGCTGTTACCAACCAATATCAACAGAACCGAGTTTGTTTCCTACCACAGACCTGGCCGATGTCCCTAATCTACCGTCGCAGAAGAAGCCTACCACCTTCACTAACCTGTTTGACGAATACATGAACTCTAGCTGTCCAGTATCACCAGACCCGAGTTGGTTTCCTACGACCACTACCACAGACACCCACCTGGCCGATGTCACTAATCCACCGAAGAAGAAGAAGAAACCTACCAAGCGATTGAGAGTTGTCCTTTAGTATTTGAAAAAATAAAATATATATTAACTAAAATTCTTCTTTTGTTACCTATATCGTCTGTTGTCTATCGTCTAATTGTTCGTATAACTGTTGTAAAATAACTGTTGTAACATAACTGTTGTAAAATATATCGTCTTCTTGTTTGTCTAAATATACCATCTTCTTGTTATCTAAAAATCATCTAACTATTATCCTCTTCCTATTGTCTAAATATAACGTCTTCCTACAGTCTCAAAGTCTTCCTATTATCGTCTTCTTGTTATCTATAAATATATCCTCTTCTTGTTGTCTAAAAATATATCGTCTTCCTATTATCGTCTTCTTGTTATCTAAATATATGTCTAAATATACCCCCTTCTTGTTGTCTAACTATTGTCTAAATATATCTTCATATTATCTAAATATATCGTCTTCTTGTTATCTCAACTCCGCCATCTTGCGCCTCCATTTTTTCTTATATAAAAGTCACCTGCGCCGCCAGCGCCATTTTTTCGTATATAAAAGTAACGCGCCGCCAGGCGCGCCGCCAGAATGCGACCTGTTTGGTACATTGTATACTACTGTTGATGCAATATTATATTACTGATGCTGTAACAGCTGTGACAGTGTTGGTCAAAACTGATGTTATATGCAGCAGGCATTTTACAACCCAGGAGTCTGTAAACTGGAGAGCAAATGCTAGTTGTTAATTGGTACTTTTTGGGACGTGATATAGTAGTGGTAGCGTTATTTTTCATATATATATATATATATATATATATATATATATATATATATATATATATATATATATATATATGCAAACATTCAGTTGATAGTCAGTGCACTTGCAAAGTCATTGATGACAACCAGCATGGTTATACATATACTTATTAGAAAAAAAAAATGAAAACTCCGAAAATATGTCAAAGCGTTCAAACAAGCTACGAGCTACCGGTACCTCTACTTTCTGTGCGCAGTTTGCACCAGTAAATGATTAAAGCAATAATGCTGCCTAAACTTCCTGCGGGACATCAAAGTATAACTGCTTGAGAATCACTGCCTTACGCTCTTTGTACTAATCTATTAACAATGTCTGTGTTCTTTTCTATTTAAAATGATATTCTGCTAATGGTTCTCATCATCTCTCAAATTTCATATCAAATCGTACTTATATCATCTCTCAGCACTTCGTAACTCTGCAACCCACATAACAAAATAAGAATTATCTACAAATTCCGCAAAGTGAAACTATACTCTTTGTGATCAACATATATTTCATATCTTCCAATTCTGTTTCACATTCCATCATTTGGATCATTATCTTCATGTAATCTGCACCCGCATAATGAAACTGTGATTATATCATCATTTAATAATCCATAGCTCGAGAACCACTGTTCTAATGTCCCTGTCACGGGATTGCCTACCCTGCTCTGCCGTGATGGTCCAACAATGGCCAAAATTTAGAGTATACAATGAGGGCCTTAAAGGTATCTACCTTCGCTCAAGATTACTCTTGGCAGAGTTGTAAACACAAGGATGCTGCTTCCATTTTAGGGAATCTTCATAGGGTATTTCCGAAATCAAGCACAACGCTGAATTTATCAAAGCGGTCATGAACTTTGTGGTGGATTTTGATGTTATAAAGTGTTGTTAGGTATTATTATTGTAATAAATGAGATTAGCTATGAAGGTCCCTGAATTTACCCAATAGTATTGTGAACTTTTCAGGGTACCTTTCCGCTACCACCCCTTTTATCTCATTCAAAATGTATTTATATTATTATGTTAAATGACTTCGTGTAGTGTCTAGGGTTATTGATGCGTGATGCCATATGATGATGGATGGCATCCGCATGTCTGGTTTTGTGTAGTGTGTAGATGTGTTCAGTCAAAACAATGTTCATGCAACAATAACAGGGCAATCCACATAGGACGTCAGTAAACTCACGACGTATAAAGTCAATGAGTCTTGAAACAGCCGTTGACGTTTTTCTTCATTATTTATTGTGGACGCCACAGTGACAAAATGGTTACGCAAATGTGTAGGCACATCAAACAGTCATTATCACAGCAACATTCAATACAGCAATAAACGGTAGACAGCATTACAATGATGAGTCAGATGCATGTTATATTTCAAAGTGCTGTAAATGTAGTCAGATGAACAACTCCATCCTTTCTATAACAGCCAGGAGATAACCAGATGTATGAGATCAGTTCACTCTCCTTAGTTTGACTTCAGCAAGACAGACACGTCTGCCGAAGTATAAATAATGTCCTCAAGAATATCCTCTAGATAATAAAGGTTTTCTAAACCTAGTTCATTTAACAAAGTAGCAAGTAATGGTCCTTGGTACATGCATCAACCGATGCAGTACAATGCAGCGACATGTGAGCTGGGAAAGAACATCTCGTGACGACGACTTTCGGAGACAGGCTATGAATCGAAATCGCTCACGACCCAAAATCGATAGAGTTAATGAAAATGTTAATTTACCTTGCTTTCAAGAAATACAGAAATATCACGCCTCCCAACATGTGGGAAAACACTAGAGGTATTATCTCGACTAAACGAAATATCCAAAGAGGACTACACATCCCTGACAGAACAAAAAAAAGCGGAGATCCCCTCTTCAACGAGGCATCTCTTTCGCCATTCCAAATCGCTCACTCCCACTAGTGGTGGGCGGAAACCGATCGACCAAACAACAAGACAAGTCATGCGCAGTCCAGCGCAAAAATGACCACAGCTCAAAAGTTAACTGCATTCGATACTAACGCGAGAAGACAAATGCTTACCGAGAAAAGTGACTATAGATTTCAAGCAGTTGTTGCCCTTGCGTTATAAAACAGATATTGAAATAAACGATGTTGCGAGAATTTATCACGCAACATATCACCACCTCCTCCCGATAAAAAAAAAAAAAATGTGGAACATATTTTTTTTTCAATATCAAAGAGCAAGCGATAAGCGGCTCAAAACGCACGAATTATGCGCTGATAATTAATTAAATTGCCAAACAATAGGCTAATTATAGAGTGTCTGGTGAGGATATACCTCAACAGAAAAATAAATATGTCTCAAAAAATATTCACATCGGGGAGGTGTCACCAACACACATCACGTTAGCATGTAAACACAATATACGTATGCAAGTTACTATAATCATCATTAAACAGCATACTCTAATATTGTCTTTAAAAATGGATGTACAAATCTGATAGGAAAATTTAAATAGTACATTCTTTGACATGTAATGACATAAGTACATAGTAAAGTTAAACTACATGACGATCCAGGACATATGCTCTGGTATTCCGAGGGTAAGTACACAATCTAGAACTCGTAAGGTAAGTCCTCAGCTCAACAATGACATTCTGAGAAAGTACAAGCAATATAATGCTAATTAATAACTAATATGCTTCATAAGGTACAATACATTATTAATAATTGTGGCTGTTTAGTAAACTAACGGCCCTTATATTAACTACTCAGTCCTCCTCTATCATTTAAAAAACGAACAGAAGAAGATGACAACAAAGCACGATAGTGTGTACATATAAAGTAAGTACAGATGTGCTAATCTATTGTAGAAATATAGGTGTGTTATGACTCTGTAATATATAGAAATATAGGACAGAAGTATTAGTTGGAGTCATGTGGGCATCTAGACAAAATGTCAGCCATCACATTATCCGCACCACGGATAGCTCGTACCGTGAAGTGAAAAGGTTGAAGAGCTATAGCATATCGAGTGGATCTCGAACTCTTCAAATTCTTAGTCTGAATAGCTGTAAGAGCTTTCTGATCAGTCTCTAGAATGAAATGTGCGCCCAGGAGGAATCTTTGTAGCTTTAGAATTGACCAAACCATCGCTAACAACTCACGGTCTAAAACCGAGTAGTTCCTCTCTGCCGCATTTAGTTTTCTAGAAATGTACATAACAGGATGCAGAGTATTTGCATATTCTTGCATCAGTGCTGCTCCAATCCCAGTGGATGAAGCATCACTCCGAAGAACAAAAGTCCTATCAAGAGTAGGTAATCTTAAGATGGGAGGAGAAGAAAAATATATTCTTGATTTGGTCTAGTGAAGATTGGCATTCTTCAGACCAACGGACCAGATTAGGCGAACCTTTCTTCAACAATGTTGAGAGAGGTGCCATGATCGAAGATAAATTTGGAATAAATCTCCCATAAAATTGAATTAAACCTAAGAGACTCCTAACTTGTTTCTTCGTTTTAGGAACAGAGATGTTCAGTATTTTGGAAGTATTGTGGTCTTCTGTCTTCAAGAGACCATGACCAACACGATGACCCAGGAAAGAGATTTCACCAAAACCAACAAAAGCTTTAGAAGGTTTTGCTGTCAAATTATTCTCACGTAGAGTGGACAGTAAGTCATATAACCCTAAATAGTGATCTTCCCAGGTATCACTGAAGAGACAGATGTCATCTAAGTATGCGATGACATCCGAACGATGTGACAGAATTCGACGCATCATGCGAACGAAAGTTGCAGGGGCGTTCATGAGACCAAAAGGCATAACATTCCATTGAAATAGACCCCTAGGTGTAGAAAAAGCAGTAAGAGGTTTGGCATGCTCTGCTAAAGGCACTTGCCAATAACCTTTAGACAAGTCAAGTTTAGTGAAGAATCTAGAATTAGAAAGTCTAATCAGTAGATCTTCTAACAAAGGCATCGGTTCAGCGTCGAACTTTGTGACCTGATTCAATTTGCGATAATCAACGCAAATTCGTATGTTCTTATCCTTCTTCCGGACAATAACCATGGAAGAAGAATATGGTGAAGTCGATGGTTCAATTATATTTAATTGAATCATTTCATCCAATTCCTTTTCCACTTGCGACTGAAAGTGTATAGGAATAGGATACGGCCTAACCCTAATTGGATTATTGTCGGTAAGAATTATGTCATGTTCTATGACATCTGTGTGTCCAGGAATGTCAGTGAGAACATCCTGAAATGTTTGTAACATCGACGAGACTTGTCGATGTTCGTCACCAGAAAGATTAGGAGAAACAGAAACGTTTTTCCAAGATTCCGTAGAATGTAATGGAACCACTGGAAGGGGAAGGTTGACATCAGAGAAGGTAGCTTCCTCATCCTGAATGACAGACAGGGATGAATAATGACCGTGAGGTGCAGGAGCATCATCCGTTGCCTGGAAAATAGGCAGCAAATAGTCCGGACGTTCGTGAAATTCCGAAAGCATGTTTATGTGGAAAGTTTTATGCTTTCCATCAATATCGACCACATAGTCAACATCGGAAATCCGAGAGACTATTGCATACGGACCTTTCCATGCAATAAGAAGTCTATTTTCCCTACTGGGGAGTAGGACGAATGCTTTGTCACCTGGACAAAGTTGTCGTAGACATCTATTCTTGTTAGCAAACTGCCTTGCCTTCTCTTTAGCAATTTCTGATGAAGCAGTTGCTAGCTTACATGCCTCAATGATCTTTTGTCTAAGAGCAATGACATACTCATATGAGGATTGAGTTTCATCGCTAATATCATCGGCAGTGATGAGATCGTGTAATAAAGACATAGGGCCGCGTGGACGCGCGCCAAAGACAAGTTCGAAGGGAGAAAATCCTGTGTGTTCATTAGGGACTTCTCTATAGGCAAAGAGAGCCGCGGGTAAAAACCCTGTCCCAATCTTGAGGATGATCTTCAGTTATCTTACCAAGCAAAGTCTTGAGCGTTCTATTCAGACGCTCAACTAACCCATTAGACATAGGATGGTAGATACTACTGAGAGATCGTTCAATATGTAAGGTAGACATTACCTGTGACATAGTGTCAGATATGAGTTGAGTGCCATGGTCTGACAATATTTCTCTGGGGAACCCCAAGCGAGAAAATATCAACCAAAGAGCATCTGCGATATCTGTAGTAGATATGCTCTTAAGAGGAATAGCCTCTGGCCAACGTGTGCACATATCGACACATGTAAGGATAAACTGATGTCCTCTGGCCGACTTGACCTTAAAAGGGCCAATAATATCTATGGCCATTTTCTGAAACGGCCGAATAGGAATGTCAGCAGCCTGGATAGGCGCAGCATGTCGTGGTCCTCTAGATTTGACCTCCTGACATACCTTGCATGATCGGCAGTAAATACGAATGTCCTTATTGACAAAAGGCCAAAAGAAAGCCGCAAGGACTCTCGACTTCGTACGGGCAAAACCCATATGTCCAGCACATTGCGAGTCATGAGCATGTTGTAATATTTGGACTCTCATGCTCTTGGGAACAAGAATTTGCGAATGTGCCGACGTAGTCGAATCTTGTACCATACGTACAAGTACGCCGTTTCTCATTGCAATCCAAGATTTTCTATTTGTATCCTGATTCGGATCACCTTTCTTCGCAAGAACGAAGAATTTTTTTAAAGAAGGATCTTCTTCTTGCAATTTTATGAAAGAGTCACGAGTAATTACTAAGTGACTATCTTGGCTATCAACTTCATTATCGCTATTCAGTGAAGTTTCGGGTGTTTGTAGAGCTTGTGCTCTTGTAACTACTGCATTTGTAGCTTGCATGTTATTATCTTCCCAAGCAGCAATCTGCTGTGGGGTACACTCCCTAACTCCGTGAATACGACCAATAATAAGGTCCGCAATAGGATTAGGTAAGAGACAAGCATGCACATCTCCAGTAAAGAAAGGAGTGGCAATGCGAATTACAGCAGTAGGATATTTTTCTAGAGTGCCGCCAAATGTGACACATTTAATAACCCTTCCTGTAGCACAAGATGGATCTACAAGCGATTGTCTAACACCAATAGTGGTGCATCCGGAATCGAAAAGTAGTGAGACCGGAGTATCATTAACAAGACCCTTATGTAGAATTAAAGAACCCCTCCCGTCATGCGCAACAGCAGCAGGAAGAGCGGGAAGTGGGTGACCACAACTCAAAGTAGTTATGGTACCCGGTTCGAATAAAGTACTGCATTGGGGGCATTTGTTTGCTCTCTCAAAGTCAAAAGCAGAACTAGTGACAGCGTCAAAGTTTTTACTATCAACAACATGATTACAGGCTCCCTCAGTTTCCTGTTGTACAGCATTAGCCTGCTGATATCTCTTTTTTTTGTGTTGAGATCTACCCCGACTATTATTACCTCTGAAGTTATCAGAGTTATTATTATCTCTGCAGTTATTATTGTCTCTATTGTAATTGTTATACTGGTTCGAATTCCAGTTTCCACGATTACTATCATGTTCACATTGATGCGAACATCTATTTGTTTGGTTCTGAGGTCTTCGGCAGGAATAACCTCTATTACCATATCCTCTTTTGAAATGCTTATAATTATTAAGGTGATAGTAACGACCACTATCAGGTTGTCTCCAATTCTTCGAAGAAGAATCACCATGAAATTGGTTTCCATGATTTTGACAGAAATTACCGCTGCCCTTTCTATCAAAATTTTGTTGGGACCTACGAGCAAAGTTTTGACCATACGGAGCTGCCGAAGCAACTGGTAAACCTTCTTTCACCTTAGAGTTACCCATGGTTATGTGTGGGTGCGCAGTTACGTATTGGCAACAGAAATCTTCCATTTCTTTTATTGTTTTAGGTTTACGTTCATGAAGGAAAGCAAGGAAAGACTCATTGACAGACGACATGACTTTGTCTCTAAGTATTAAGTCCATAAGTCCTTCATAAGTTTTTTCCGTCTTAGATAGTTCAACCCATCGTGAGAAAGTAATGCGTATTCTTGCAATAAACTCGGAGAATTCAACTCCATTTTCAGGTAACATGTTTTTAAATTGTAGACGATAGCCGTCTTCGTTAAGCTGATATTTCTTTAACAGAGCGGCCCTGACAACCTCATAATTGTTCTTGTCAGGTTCATCCACCATATTTAATATACTTAGAGCTTTACCTGTCAGTATCCCTGATAACTGATAAACATATTTTGCTTTGTCTATGTTATGAGCTGTACATGCTTGTTCAAATCTGTCCAGATAGAACATTATGTCATCACTGGAAGGACTAAATGTTGGTAACTTAATCTTAAAAGTATCATTATTAGCCTTCCCAGAAGATGAACCCTTGTTTGAATCATTACCATTACTCATGCTCGTCAATTTCAATTTCTCCAACTCTAAAGCTAAGAGTTTTTCTTCATGTTCCATTTTTGCTTTCCTCTCATCAGACTCTCTTTGTAACTTCCTTTCTTCAGCTTGAGCCTGCATTTGAAGTCTTTCATTTTCAGCTTCTTTTTCAAGTCTTTTATTTTCAGCTTCTTTTTCAAGTCTTTTATTTTCAGCTTCTTTTTCAAGTCTTTTATTCTCAGCTTCTTTTTCAAGTCTTTTATTTTCAGCCTCTAGCTGTAGCTTTCTTTCCTCAGCTTCTGATTCCCTTTTTTGTTTTTCCATTTCCATTTGGAATCTCTTTTCATCCACCTGCATCTGCAGTTTCTTTTGTTCAGCTTCCATATGCAGTTTCTTTTGTTCAGCTTCCATTGCTTTATCATATCGAGCAGTTGCAAATTCTTCTAACTTATCACCAGTCTTCCCAAGCAATTTACCCTGCTCAATAAAGTGCTCAAATGTAGACATGTTGTCTAACATATGAGTCCAAAACCTGAAATAATTAACTAATTTATTTCAAACCTAAGTGTAACAAGTCTTAATTAAGCACTTGTATATTCACATCACCTTATATTATCCCAGTCTCTGTGGGAAACAAGTCTCCAATCAAAGAACTTGTATATGAAATATCACCAATCAATTCTTGATCATAAGTGCACTTCTCATTCAATAGTGCACAACACTATTCATCATTCATTTATCATCAGTGTAGTAGTAACAGTGCATTAGCATAGCCCATTAACTAATTACTATAACTGTAAACAATGACTATGTAAACACATGCAGAATGTAAACATTGAAAATGTAAACAATACAAACAATGTAAACAATAACAATGTAAACAATAACAAAGATCAGCAATAATACAAAAACTTTCGCAGAAATCAACTAAAAATAAAGCAGAAATTAATGAAATATCACAAAAAATGTGACGATATCTACGATAGAATTAAACAAAATACATGACACCACAGTGTATAAACAAAAATGTTGTATGAAACTAAATTATAGACAAGAGTAGGCTATTAAATACAAACAAATCACAACAAAACTAAAGAATGTGAAATAATAACGAAAACAATATTAAAACATGTCATCACAGCTAACATAAATAGCAACAGAAGTCGCTTAGCAAATTCCAGTATCGGAAATTTGCAAACCCTACAGAAAACGCTCACAATAGACGACCTCTATGACGTGGCATAATCTAACGGAGACACCACCCAACCGAGAACCCGCTGAAATATAAACATATAAATATACAAATAACATATAGACATATAACATATAGAATGAGATGATACACAGAAGACTCAGCAGAAGTATAAGGGCACAGTTTACATACAAACAGGCCACTTAACTTAAAGGCTTCCAATCGTAGAACAGCAGAAAAACGGATGTCAATCAACGTCCTAAAGAGCGAAGCTCCAACGATGATGGCACATCTGAACTGCTTCCACTGCTAACACGATGGTACAAGAGCTTCTGAAATACTGTGTGTTGAGTTGTTTCGGCACTTGACCTTCTAATCCAAAAGTAAGTTGATGGAAATCGGTACTTGGCCTTCTTCAGAAAACAACCCGTTTCAACCGGCACTTGACCTTCTCAAAAAAACGACAGCACTGGAACCTTGACAGCAGCAACTTGCTTGACTTGCGTAAAAGATAACAGCAGTCCGAGTTATCCGGCAACATGTAACAACGCCGGGTACAGTCAAATTCTTGTTTCCGTCAAAAGGTTGAAATTTTGACTTTTACCGGGCAACGCCGAGTACTTTGAAAATTTTGAAGATGTTGACTGTATTGAAGAATGTTAATTTCTTGAAGGATGCTGATGAATTCTTGTTGAAAATGAAGTGGGTAAGGGACCCCGTGTTTGCTAGTACCAGAATCAAACCAGCTTATGGCCACCAAATGATGCGTGATGCCATATGATGATGGATGGCATCCGCATGTCTGGTTTTGTGTAGTGTGTAGATGTGTTCAGTCAAAACAATGTTCATGCAACAATAACAGGGCAATCCACATAGGACGTCAGTAAACTCACGACGTATAAAGTCAATGAGTCTTGAAACAGCCGTTGACGTTTTTCTTCATTATTTATTGTGGACGCCACAGTGACAAAATTGTTACGCAAATGTGTAGGCACATCAAACAGTCATTATCACAGCAACATTCAATACAGCAATAAACGGTAGACAGCATTACAATGATGAGTCAGATGCATGTTATATTTCAAAGTGCTGTAAATGTAGTCAGATGAACAACTCCATCCTTTCTATAACAGCCAGGAGATAACCAGATGTATGAGATCAGTTCACTCTCCTTAGTTTGACTTCAGCAAGACAGACACGTCTGCCGAAGTATAAATAATGTCCTCAAGAATATCCTCTAGATAATAAAGGTTTTCTAAACCTAGTTCATTTAACAAAGTAGCAAGTAATGGTCCTTGGTACATGCATCAACCGATGCAGTACAATGCAGCGACATGTGAGCTGGGAAAGAACATCTCGTGACGACGACTTTCGGAGACAGGCTATGAATCGAAATCGCTCACGACCCAAAATCGATAGAGTTAATGAAAATGTTAATTTACCTTGCTTTCAAGAAATACAGAAATATCACGCCTCCCGACATGTGGGAAAACACTAGAGGTATTATCTCGACTAAACGAAATATCCAAAGAGGACTACACATCCCTGACAGAACAAAAAAAAAGCGGAGATCCCCTCTTCAACGAGGCATCTCTTTCGCCATTCCAAATCGCTCACTCCCACTAGTGGTGGGCGGAAACCGATCGACCAAACAACAAGACAAGTCATGCGCAGTCCAGCGCAAAAATGACCACAGCTCAAAAGTTAACTGCATTCGATACTAACGCGAGAAGACAAATGCTTACCGAGAAAAGTGACTATAGATTTCAAGCAGTTGTTGCCCTTGCGTTATAAAACAGATATTGAAATAAACGATGTTGCGAGAATTTATCACGCAACAGTTATGAAGGTAGAGTGTAATATGCAATAATCAACAAACATACAAACAAATAGTTTATTATTCACAACAGCACACAGTACTACCACAATAACATACAAACGACACTTTAAAAGGCTATCTTAGTTAAGACTGTGGTTGAAATTTGTGTAAATATAATTTTTACAATTTATTATCCTGATTCTAATTTATTTTGAACCAGGACTGACAATCAAAATAGAAATCAAAAGAATCATTTACATCAGTCAAATAGCACAGTAGATCTTCTGTCCATACATAAAAATATTATTCTAATATACGTCTGTAGTTGTATTCTCCTTGTTACGCACAGAATTGTGTCAAAAGACATTGTATAATTTTTCAAAAGACATTGTATAATTTTGTCTAAAGACATTGTATAATTTAACTTGTCTGAATTGTACACTTTGATTTTTCGCACAGTCTAAGCTAGATAACTCTTGTTTAACTGTGAGTACATTTTGCAAGGATGGTTACCTTCGCTTGTGACGGGACTCATCAGTCCATTTTTTTTAAACGATGTGTTAGTCACTCTCCTTTTATGGTAGTATCGGTCAACTGTTTCTTAGAATGATTGAAACCAATGTTGAGGATTCTTTTGCTGTCCATATAAGGCACGATTTCTTACAAAATCTTTCTAGAAGGTCTTCAACCATCGTCTCGTTGATTATTACTCAAGTGTATGCGTTCTGCGCATGCGCGAACTTTAAGAAAGTTAGAATCGTCTTCCGCCCAGGGGATTCGATGAGATGTTTTTTGAGCCGAGCAGAACGCTATGGGCGTCTCTGTGATTTGTTAATAGGGAATTAGGAATCCTTTTGTGAGTTAGTGTAGCTAACAAGGTCCTTCCCTTGATTATTCAAAACGCCTGGAGGAGTGTGTTTTGTGGTGTTGATTTCGAAACAAGGTAATACCTCATTTATGTTTCAAATCTATAATTTAACATTATGTTGACAATGGTCGATCTCTGCTCGCTCACGTATTACAGTGATAGAGGTTCTTCTACTAGAAGTCACACCCCAGGTATCTTCATACCTGCGAGTTATATGTACACGGGATATACTAAGCCCGAGGAACAGTTCTACGTCCTATGAACATCGCTATATCAGCGATTGCACCTTTTGTTCAGGGTTAGACTTAGGAATGTTATAAAGGTCAGTTTGACCTGTACTCCATGTATGCCATTCTCGTGCGAACAGTAATGGATTTATATTGTACATCTGATCTTCCAGTATCAGAGAGGAGTATTGATAATTATGAATATTTATAAGATGAGGCTGAGGTTATCGTCAGCTAGGATTATCTGTATCAACTTGGAGAATGTATGCAGATCCATGCAGAAACTTTAGTATGCTGAATTATATATTGAACTGTTGATGTCCATGACTCATGTAATGTACCTGTCGTTTGTGAAGTCCAAATAAATGATGAAACGTCAAAGCAGTTCACCCTTTTTTATGACTTCACATGTCATACTTCATATGCTGTAACTCTGAAATACCTCACTAATATATATACACAGCAACAACAATAAAACCAGATAAGACACCCTACATCTTCAACTATAATATACCTGGTGTCGATAGGGGTGGTATTTTGACAGAGCTGAAGAGTTACCACCTACTAGGACTTACACTTGCAACGTCCATAGTAATCAGACAGTGTGGCCTTATCAGCATCCAGAAGACAGCCTTAAATCCACCCTTATCACTCCTACTTTAAGGTAATACTGGTAGTACCCCTAGGTTGTTGTTTAAAATCACACCCTTTTAGTTATGTTTGTTTTCGTTTGTCTCTTGTGGGACTATTAAATATTTGTCCCAGTTTTATTCACTGTCACTTTATATTCCTTTTTAGTGTTCTGTTAGTTGAGCTGTCAGGTGCCGAACAAGAACTTATCTTGGCAGTAGAATACAGGTAGAACGTTTCCTCTGCTCGCTTGACAATCTGTTCCCTGTTTGATAGGCAATGGCCACTAGCATGGGCTCGCAGTATACAGACAGAGTCCTGAATCAATCAGTTTTCAAGCGTTTGGTACCACATTAACGTCAGTACCCAGGACCTCTGAAATGTGAAGGTTATGCATCCTTCTTAATACCTAGCATACACTAATAGTCCACATTCTAGGACAGGTTCATTACAAACAAACAAAAAGGGTCATAGCCTTATACCAACCTATGCCACCATTATCTTTTGATGTGACAATGTACACCAGTATTCCTCTCCCCTAATAGTTACAACGCCACTGCAATTCCAGCTGTAATCTTTTCCATATAATAGGATAGGTGTTATGCTCCTTTATGACAATCATACATATTCTTGTAGTTTTACACCTCTCTGACAGTCTATTACATGGTGGATCAATCTTTAGGCTTTGCCTCATGGTCGCTATAGACCCACTCATGTACAGACATATATTATTATTTAACATTCAATTTTTATATAAAATACAGGTTAATAAATGTCAATCTTACCATAATTTTTCAATGAAATACACAGTGACGATGACTGACACAGTTTCGATCTGTTTTATTGTCCAGGCTGCCTAGAAATTGTATTTGAAAGCACAGCCTGATCTCATCAATCGCTGGTAGAATTTTTTCAAGAAATGGCGTCCCCCCCTAACGCTTGTTCTGACAATATCGACTCAGTTAGCCAATCACTCTTAATATTACAGTGTAAACAGTCTTTCAAAAAATATCATTCAAACCTTTCTACGTTACTAGGCTATTTATGTTTATTCCGAGGTCAGCCAATAATATTTCGTCTCACTTCAAATTCCACCCAATCCCCTTCCTTGTACCATCTTAGCCTATCTGTCACCTACTTTTTTCCCCAAAAATATGCGATCCAATCTAAGCAGATATGACTTGACCTGACAGTATCTCTGATCTCTATGTATTGTTTTATCAATATTTGATTAGTTAAGGGACTATTTAGATAACTAACAACATATTCTTGGTCAGCAAGTCTTCAGGTACACGAATATACGATTTTTAAAGGGCTATGTGGTTTGGTTCAAAATTCTATCTTTTTTTCTATGTTAGTTGTTTATTTTTAAACTACCTCTCGTTCACTCTTTTTCCATGTAATATCAAGCGAAATACGAGAGCTTAGGTCATTCACAATAAGAGCTAAACATGTTTCCATATGACCGTAGTGTCCACAATTCTAACTTTTTCATCGTATTGGGGAAACCCCTAAGGCAAGGCTTGCCACTGTGCTGTGGTTGGCTTTTAGTTTGAAATCAATGCGAAACGAATTAGCATTTTCATCTATCCTTGCCCCTCCTCGTTCCACAATGCATTTTAGGCAAATATTTCTTAGAACTAGGAAAAGTGGTTCGTTTATGTCAAGGACGAATTTGAAAAAAATTTGGGTACCGTTTTGTTCGGGTATTCGTTAGCAAATAATAGTCTGAAGGTGTAGGCGACACCAACCGTTCTAGCAGAAATTTTTTTTGTACTATCCTATCTTTGCCTTTATGCCCTATACTGTTATATTCTAATTTATATATTGTATTTAGAAATTCACTACAAACTTTGCATCTGCCCACCATTTCTATGAAGGATTTATAACATATAATGAAGGGAAACACTTCCGGTGTTGTCTTGTGTTTCGCACTAATGACCGGTCAGTAAAGCATCTTTTTTGGGGATGCCTAGCTGGCCGGGAGGATAGTGTGATTCGCTTGTATAGCTAGGCGGTGTTGTCGTACGGAAGGTCTGTTACGGTATATGCTATTAACGCCGTCTGCTAAAGGTTAGCAGACGTGCAATCGTAAAGGTTAAGACATTTAATATATTGCGATAGATGTTTCAATTATTGAACGCTCCATACACGATCGATTATGACGTGTCTAGCGTTGTTTAGGACACAGTCGGTAACTAGGAGACGCTACCCTTTGTTACTTGACCGCCAAGCTGAATAGCTGCGTTTTTCTAACCTTCCAATTCAATGGCATGATATAGCCATTTATATGTGCATTTTTGATGGACCAGGGTCAGTCCTAGAACTCTATATGAGAGGAAAATTTATGGAGGTTAGTATTTAACTAGAATTCTCAGAAGGAGGAGAATAATCGTCAAATTCGTATGAAATATTCAGACTCGCAGTCTCACTGTCGGCAGGTAGCCATGTCTAGCTGCGCGTGCATATAGCTGTGATGTTCTGACGACAATACTGCATTGTATCCTTAAACGGACATTGACACGTAAACCAGCAGTCTACGTTATTGATTAATTTATGCATGACTTATAAGGACTTATGTTCTGTTCCTATTTGAAATGATCATCCTGTGTGTACATGTGATTAAATATTACGGACTCAATCTGAAGGCATTAATTACTTCATTAATGTTGCTGAGTTCAAGTTACATGAACTACTTCTTCATACCATGCTACTGAGTTGTATGAACACCTTCACCCTAATTCGCGTAATACTAAACAAAGCACGATTAACAAGAGATCACTAAAGTAACCATACTCAGTGCATGATCTTCAACCGGCAAATAACTCAGCAACAAAGAGGCGGCCGAATGCGGGGAACGACAGAAAAAAGAAAGAAACTTCTGTTCCTTACGCACATGTTAACCATAATATTTATGATCAAGTTTCGATCACATGATCCAGTCGAAGATGACGTCTTACTCATTCTAATGCCTAACAACGTGACGTCACTGAAAGTCGTGTAGGCGATCTGTCGGAGAAACCAAAGTCGTTTTCTAAGTCTAACCAGGGGAAACATGAGCCATTGAAGCAAACACACGATATGGACTACAGGAGCAGACAGTCAGGGGCATTAGCCTAGCTGTTGACGACCTCTAGCACTGATCTAAGCAACGGAAAAGATAAGTCTAGTTGTTTTAATACTGTCGTCATTGCAAACAGTAATACTGAGTCCATGCCTTTTGCCTGCATAGGCATGTCTTTTCTGAATGTGTTTCATGTATTTTTTTGGGTTGTTTTAATGTGTTGTTAATTAGTGGGAGGTAGGGAGGATGAACCGAAATTAGATTCTGTGGCTCTCACGATGCCTGAATTGATTTCGGTCGTTTCTTAGGGCAGTTAAACGGTTGCACTTTTGGAAGACCCATTGAGGTTTGCCATTGGACTGTCTGTCCAAATCTGCTGTCGTTTGACGATTTGTGTTAGCTGTACCGTTCCGTAGATAACTGGTGTATTTTATTCGTACTCAGTTCACAATTTTATTCAGTTTTGTATCATGTTCGTTAACTATTTCGTCCAGTCTCCTCTTACTATCATTTATTTGATGATTGTTAAATGGTCGTCCGTTATGAGTCCTGTGATGTCATCATTTTTTGCAGTCATTTTTTTTGTGTACTTTGAATATTAAGTTGACCTCGGGTCAGACCTTGACCCTTCATTTGGCTTGTGACACTTCCGCTTGTTTTATTTAGTTCATAAATTCATTTTTAATTGTGAAAATGTCTTGTTTGCGTCTTGACATTGTTTGTACCCTTTAGTTGCATCATTGTTTTGTTTGTCCTCATGATATATATTAAATACTACATTAATAATATGATATTATATGCAATAATACACTTGTAATTTAATTTAATTAATTTTTTCTGATATTTAAGGTTAATATGGGACATTGCATAATTATGCAGTGATAGTCCAAGAAATTAGCACTGCAATTTATAAGAGATGCCTAGGGCATAATAATATAATATATATATTGACCAAATAAAATAATCTTATAGTCTACCTTTGAGGTAATAGACCCATTGTATATTATTTAATATACTTTTCTGGTACTAAGAGAGTGACTTAGTACATTGAACAATATAATTACTAGGAATCATACTCAACATTATTGGATATTGAGATTAATTTTGTGATGTAATTACATTATAGTTAACAGATATCATAACTATTTATGATATAGTTCGTATTTAGATACAATATTGTTACAAAATATTGTCTATTAGTTGAACTTAGACATAAGAGTTCAGTACTATTGTGATTATTTATATTGAATATTCCTAAGTTGAGTAAGTATAATAATTACTCTGAAGCTACTATTGACTATTTTAATCAGTAATTATCAATAATTACTTACCAGATAAAAGTCAAAATGCTTACTATAGACCATTTCGTTAAAATTGGTAAGGAATATGGTTATAAATCTCAAGAACTTCGTCAGTTTGCTGAGGCAGAACTGGAAAAACATAAAGCAGAAATGGAGGAACGTGAAAGAAAAGAAGCAGAGAAAAAGGCTGCATTAAAGAAAGAGGAAGAGGAACGTGAGATGAAGCAAATTGCCAAGGAAAATAGATTAAGAGAAATTGCTCAACAGGAAGAAGAGAATAAATTGAAACGAGAGGAAATTATTTTACAACAAGAAATGGAATTGGCGCGTATTAAATTGGAGACAGCAAGATTACAAGCACAAAGTGCTGATGCAAACCAGAATAATAACGCACAAAATGGATCGTCATCCAGCCAAACTAAACATTTCTACAACTTTAAATTACCCACTCTCAACTTAAACATGGACGACCTTTCATCGTTCCTGTCACGTTTTGAACAGACTTGCAAAACAAATCATTTGCCTGAAGAGTCATGGGTACTCAAGTTAAATGAATTCTTGGTTGGAGAACCACTGACGGCTTCTCAAAATGCTGACCCATCAATAGCAAATAACTACGGTGCTATTAAGTCCTTGCTTTTACGAAGGTTTCACCTGGACGAGGAACACAGTAGGTTGAAATTTAAGGGAATTTTACCTGAATCTCCAAAAGATTTTGCAGGATTCATTGCGAACATACGCAATACATTTAATAGATGGGTTGAACTGGCAGAAGTCAACAAATCATACGACAAATTAGTTGATTTACTACTACGGGATAAGGTATTATCTTCGGTTAGCCAGCCATTTTTTGCATATTTGCAGGAGCGTAAACCAGGTACTATCGACGAGTTAGAAAAAATTTCTTTAAACTACTGTTCGGCACATCCGAATGCAACCATTTCTAACTCCTCATTAAGAGAACCTCTACCTGTGGCGTCTAATATGGCCTACAATCATAATAACAAACAAAGACATCACAGTGTAGACAGAAGCAGGTTCCAAAGAAATCACAATGTTCACTTTCAGAAGGGACATAATAATGATTTCAACAATAAAAATGAGTTCAACAGAGGTAGATCACGAGATAGAAATTATTCACCTCAAACAAACTACCACAATGGTCAACATAACACTAATTATAATCGATCACATACTCCCAATAATAATAATAACTGGAATGGTAATAATCATGGCTCGAGACATCGAGATAATAGTTACTATAGAGGACGACGAGATAATTCTAACAATTATACTCGGAATCGATCTCATTCTCGGGGATCATCTCATTACAACCATAATACAGGGGCGGCAGTTACAAATAATACTACCCCTATAGCTCAGGTCCCACTTGACAATAATACAACACAGTCTTCTGCTGCATGTTTTGCTATTAATTATAATGTGGCAAATAGTTGCCAACAATGCAATCTTATTTTTCAGAAGGCGAAAGAAACAGTGCTTAACTGCGGACATATTACACCAGAGGTAGGTCTTGCAGTCAACGATGGAACAGGCTTACTAATTTTTAACAGGGGATTAGTTAATGGATCCGTCGTCTCAGTGCTGAGGGATTCAGGATCCAGAACGATTGGTGTACGTCAGTCGCTGGTACATCCTAGCTGTGCGACAGGAGAATATGTACGCTGCATGACATTTGGTGGAACTATTGAGTTCTACCCAACAGCTATTGTTCATATTAGAACACCCTTTTTCACAGGGAACGTAAAAGTATGTATGCTAAAAAAGCCTATAGCTGATCTGATGGTTGGTCGTATACACGGCAGTAAAGATTGTACTCCAGATGAGATCATAGAATGGGAGAAACATAACCTATGCACTGGAAACGCCGTGACGACTAGAGCGCAGACTCAACTCATGGAGAAAGTTGATGATAATAAAATGGATGCAGACAACCAAGAGGAATTTGTAGTCAATTCACCTATTGACAGGGAAACATTTGCAACCAAACAAAAAGAGGATAAATCTTTAAAAAAATTTTTTAAGCTGGTTGATAAAGTTGACAATCTATCCTCAGGTAATAATAACAAACATTGTTTTGTTATTAAAAATGACATATTGATTAGATGTTTTAATGACAAATCACAAATGAAACAACAAGTTATGGTCCCGTATACTTTTAGACGGTACATTCTTCAACATGCACATGACTCACATTGTGCTGGACATATGGGATATACTCGAACACGATCTCGAGTACTGTCTTCATTCTTTTGGCCAGGAGTGTCAAGAGATATTTCGCAGTATGTACGTTCCTGTACTACATGCCAAGAAGTGAAAGCACGTGGAGCTTTTCACACGGCGCCTATTCAGGCTTGCGATATCTCAGTAAGACCGTTTGACAAGATGGCAATAGATATTATTGGTCCATTGCTACCATCGGCCAGAGGACATAGATTCGTCCTTACGTGCATTGATTTGTGCACACGATGGCCAGAAGCTATCCCATTAAAGACCACCACTACCACAGATGTAGCTGATGCACTACATCTCATCTTTTCTAGAATAGGGTTTCCTAGAAAACTTTTATCAGACCATGGGTCACAGTTTATATCTGACACCATGAAGGAAGTCATGAAAACTTGGAACATTGATAGGAATTTAAGTAGTATTTATCATCCTATGAGTAATGGTGCGGTTGAAAGACTTAACCGTACACTTAAACAACTACTACATAAGGTTACTGCTAAGCACCCTCATGACTGGGACAGAGCACTCCCAGCTGTTCTATTTGCTTATCGGGAGGTACCGCATGAACAAACTGGCTTCTCTCCCTTTGAATTAGTTTTTGGTGCTCCCCAAGAGGTCCTATGGGACTAATAAAAGACTTATTAATTGACGCGGAGATGACTCAGGACACTCAGTCATCTTACGTGTACGTGATTAATCTTCGGAAGAACATTATTGAGTCTTGCCAGTTGGCAACAGCTTCTTCTGAGGCTGCAAAAGCTAAGGCTCGATCTCTACAAAATAGGTCTCGACGATTACGCCAATTATTCCCAGGCGACGAGGCTTATGTGTTACTTCCCCACAATAACAATAAATTATTGATATCTTGGAATGGTCCTTACAAAGTCATTGATAAAATTTCCGACGTTGATTACGTCTTAGATATCAAGGGACACAAAAAGATATTTCATATTAACATGCTCAAGCAATTTCATACACGTCCTGAACACTTACAGTCAATTTTTCATGAACTAGATGACAACACAGTATCTACTTGTTATTATTCTAACTTATCTGTCATCCAGGAAGAAGAATCTTCTTTTCCTGAGGTACAGTTACCGTTACCGGTACCAGTAGTTCAACCTACTGAATCTTGGCGGGATGTAACCATCTCTTCAACGGTTACACCGCAACAGCGTCTACAGATTGCTAATCTATTACAATCTTATCCAGATGTATTGACAGACGTCCCGGGTCGCACATCGGCTATCAGTCATGACATTACTCTCAATGATGATACACCTATTCGTGTACATCCCTATTCGGTTCCTTTACATTTCCTTGCTAAAACTACTAAGGAACTTGAACAGATGTTGTCTCTGGGAATCATTGAGACTAGTAATTCGCCATTCTCTTCTCCATTAGTGATTGTCCGGAAGAAGGACAATAACATCAGACTATGTGTTGATTATAGAAAATTAAATGCTAAGACTATAGTTGACAGCGAACCACATCCACTTATCGACGACTTACTGCCACGTCTATCCAACGCAACTATATTTAGTAAGATAGACTTAACTAAAGGTTATTGGCAGATACCACTGACCGAAAAGGCTAAGTACTACACCGCATTTTCCACTCCACAAGGTCTATACCAGTGGAATGTGATGCCTTTTGGGCTTGTTAATGCGCCAGCTACCTTTATTCGCCTGATGCGACAAATTTTATCAGGTAGACCAGACGTTATTACATATATTGACGACATATGCTTGTTTAGTTCGTCGTTTGAGGAACATGTTTCGGGACTTAGATATGTTTTCGACACTCTAAGGAATTATCATCTAACTGCTAAACCTACAAAGGTGCAAATCGCGTGTAATGAGATAACCTTTTTGGGACATATCATTGGATCGGTATATATCCGAACGTTACCTAGTACAGTCTCCAAAATTCTAAACATAGCAGTTCCTCAGACGAAGAAACAGGTCAGGAGTTTGTTAGGACTTGTTCAATATTACAGTAGATTCATACCAAACTTGTCATCCATCACGGCTGTATTGTCTTCACTGTTAAAAAAAGACATGCCGGTGAAGGTGACATGGACTGGTACATGCAATGAAACTTTCTACAAAATTATAAATTTGTTCTCGCATGAACCAATTTTAAGACTTCCCGATGCTTCCAAAAGATTTTTCTTACGAACAGATGCTAGTAACTACGGCATTGGTGCATGCCTGCTCCAGAACCATGATGGCATTCTACATCCTACCTTATATATTTCAAGAAAGCTAAAGCCGGCAGAAACAAAGTATTCCACAGTGGACAAGGAACTTTTATCAGTGATATGGGCAATAACTAAACTTGAAAAGTTCTTGCTTGGTGCTCCCTTCACCATACAGACGGACCAACGTGCTGTAGCATCTTTGCGTCGATCTAACCATAAGAGCCAAAAACTCGCCAGATATGCAATCATCCTACAGCCATTTGAATTCTCCATTGAACATATTCCTGGCACTGAAAACATTGTGGCGGATGCGTTGTCACGTAATCCTATTGACGACGAATAATCAACATTAACATTCCTAAAACATATCAACTATAAGGGAACTAACCTTGCCTTCAATTTAAACTTTATAAACACTATATGCATCACAGAATTGAACTAAAGACAATCAAGGTATACATATTGACATTGAAACTTCGTCTAACGTCCATACACGATATATGAATATTCGTTGAACAATCATGGAACAATATCTGACGACAAGTCGAACTTATTATCCTATGTGCACTTAATTCTTGGATGCTGGGATAAATGACATTTCTTTCCAACGTAAACGTTTGAACATTTTTGCCTAAAAGAATTCATCAGGATCAAGACTACGGATGGATCATCATATCCTATACTAATTAATTAGTTAACTTAACTTCTTAATTGAATTATTATCAATAAAATGAAATGTGAGAAAAAAATGAAATGAAAGAACAAAAAAAGAGAACGAAATATAAAAAGAAGAAATTATGAAAAGAGAAAATAAATCTCACACAAGTATTAGATTAATTTTTTTTAATGTACCTATACATTATTTAGTTAGTTAAATTAGATAGTTATTATTCACTAACACTTAACACACACAATTAAGTTAAACTTATATTCGAATTTCTTTCTATTTCTTCTCACTTATTTTGTCTTTTCTTCTCTCATAACATCGTGTTACATTAGAACCTTAATAATTTAACTCTTAGTTTAATTAATTAATTTAATTTTAATTAGTCAAATTAATTCCTATATGACATACTAATACGACAGACCTTACTTTAATTTAATTCTATCATTCACTATTGGACATTTTATTTAGTTGATATAATAATATGCATAATATTGATATATAATATGATTAATGTTAGATGACTATGACAAATAGTTAGTTGACATGACCGCAACACGGTTCTACTCAGAACATCGTCGGCCATATGTCACAATTGTGTTAAATTTTTTGAAAAATTGTTAAGTCGGATAGATCTTGAAAAAAAATCTATCGATTTTTTTTTCCCCGGTGTACAGGGAATTGTTACGGTATATGCTATTAACGCCGTCTGCTAAAGGTTAGCAGACGTGCAATCGTAAAGGTTAAGACATTTAATATATTGCGATAGATGTTTCAATTATTGAACGCTCCATACACGATCGATTATGACGTGTCTAGCGTTGTTTAGGACACAGTCGGTAACTAGGAGACGCTACCCTTTGTTACTTGACCGCCAAGCTGAATAGCTGCGTTTTTCTAACCTTCCGATTCAATGGCATGATATAGCCATTTATATGTGCATTTCTGATGGACCAGGGTCAGTCCTAGAACTCTATATGAGAGGAAAATTTATGGAGGTTAGTATTTAACTAGAATTCTCAGAAGGAGGAGAATAATCGTCAAATTCGTATGAAATATTCAGACTCGCAGTCTCACTGTCGGCAGGTAGCCATGTCTAGCTGCGCGTGCATATAGCTGTGATGTTCTGACGACAATACTGCATTGTATCCTTAAACGGACATTGACACGTAAACCAGCAGTCTACGTTATTGATTAATTTATGCATGACTTATAAGGACTTATGTTCTGTTCCTATTTGAAATGATCATCCTGTGTGTAAATGTGATTAAATATTACGGACTCAATCTGAAGGCATTAATTACTTCATTAATGTTGCTGAGTTCAAGTTACATGAACTACTTCTTCATACCATGCTACTGAGTTGTATGAACACCTTCACCCTAATTCGCGTAATACTAAACAAAGCACGATTAACAAGAGATCACTAAAGTAACCATACTCAGTGCATGATCTTCAACCGGCAAATAACTCAGCAACAAGGTCCGGGGTTCGAATCCCGGGTAAACCACTCACGTCTGTTGTTTTTCTGTTGTCTAGTGTTCTACTTCTTTATTTCTTACGAGTGCCTGAAAACATACCTTTATGTTTGTCTAATATTTATTTTCTATGAAGGATCCCGTTACCCGCCCATTGAGGCATATTGGGAATATGTTGTTAGGCCCATATTTTCTTGACCATCGGCACACTAGGGGTGATGTGGTCAGCATCACGCCGGCCGCCTTAACCTTCCCAGAGTGGCTCTGGTACCCAATTCTTGAGGCTGGGTCGACCCCGGAGCCTTTTGCGGTTTAAAAAATTCCACCTCAACTGGGGATCGAACCATGGATCACCGAGCTAGGAAGCCAGTTACCGAGGCTCCCTTTCTACGAAGATAAACATATATTTTCTCGTTTCTGAGCCCCCAAATGAATTATTCAGTAAAATATTACTTTAGTAGCTCTGTTGTACTTATGTTTAAGATAACTGATTCATACGTGTGCACTTCTCTCTGTAATAAGTAAATCAACTATTAGTTTGTAAATACATACAACAAACTGAATAATCAACTATTGTTTAACATGAGTGTTGCGCACATATTCTTTTGTGTGGCGCACAGATTACTGTTGGTACGCATACAAATGTAAAATGTAATTATTTGTCTGATAAAAATATATTTATCTTTGAATTCACGATTTTTAGTCTAAGGGACAGATCTCAGATTAGTCGATGTGTATTCATTCTGTGAGTTATCTGTTCTTGTATCTTTCCTGAATATCGAACTTGGCGTATGAATCTAGACTTATGTCATATTTTGTGTCTGGTATGGCCAGAAACAGATTATTCTTGCTTAGGTTTAGGCAGGGATGTTTATGACCCAAATCTATGTGTATTTCTTGTCTATGTAGGACGAGTCTGTCTTATATCTTAATATCTTTGTATGTCTAAGTCGAACTATATCTTCGGTGTCGAACTCGGGGTCAAAGGTTGTTCGGCGGATGTGTCGCTAAGGGGAGGTGAGAAGGTTCCGCCCTGATGGGTGCTGAGTTGTTGTAGCGGCCTGTCGCCGAAAAGTGATCTCTATACTAGTGGGGAAAGAGGTAGTCTCTTTAGACATATCATGTATTATTCACCCCAGTGTTTATTCTTACTGCCAAGGAATGGCAGAATCATATTCTAGTGTATTTCTGATACCAAGGTAAAGACGCATTTCTTATGAACTTTTCCTGAGGCATTGTATTCGATGGGCAGTCGTACGATTGTACGTTTAGATGAATATTAACCAGATGAAGATGACATTCATACCTAGCAGCACCATATTATGTGATGAAGTCAATAGTATCAATGGTAGAATCTACAAAGCAATGAGGACATTTAATGAATGATCAGCTTTGATTGCGCTTCATAGTTTGTATCCTGGGTGAGTGACAACTCACTGGGAGGAGAAGCCATTTTGAATCCTATATTTTCCAATCATCGAGGAGAGAACAGGAATGCCCCTTACTATCACCTGATGAGTCCAGAGATCACTGCTACAGAAGAGAACCCACTACTAGTGGTTCAATATTGTTATCAAAAAAAATATGTGCTGAGCTTTACCTAAAGGAATCTTCGCTAGACGAGGTTAGGTCTAGGAACCATCTTGAACCTTGTTTATGAACTGACGTGCTCTGTCAGTAAAGTCAGACGATATATATTGGAATTACTGAGTGCTTGTCTACTGACATTCCATTGGTACTGTTATGCAACATGAATGCCCATGTGATAGTGTATTTCATTGATCAACATTATTATGATTTATGCCAACCTGTCTGCTGTCACTGTACCCGTGCTGTCAAGTGTGATCGTTCCAATTAAACTGTATGAAACGTACATAGTAGTTGGCGTAAATGACTTCCAGCCATAGGTGAGTGAGATTGGTCTATTTGTCAACTCTAACGAACGTTTGCCATCATTCGCATGTACTGTATCCTCACTCCATGTCTACACACCACTGCGTAGGTCGAGTTGACTTTTTGTTTGTCTTCATTTTGACAACGCCCATCAACACCCTCCGAACACGATTGCAACCAAACAACCAACAATGAGTAAATAAATAAGTGAAGTTGGTACGTTAAACAAATGTGGCGTTTTTCTTCACAGAAAATGTTAAGATGGTGGTTTTTTGGGTGGTGAGTTATTTTGCTTTGGCCAGATTAAAATGACTTAACTGGCCATATAATGGAGGTTATGTTACAGACCTAAAGGTCGTTTTATATTTGGACATGCGCCCTTATATAACCGACTAGGTTGAACAGTTTGCACCTCGCCAAAACAAGGCAACATTTTATTTAAAAAAAAAATTAAATGGCCAGATGTTGAAATGGTTACTTGACTATTCCGTAATCGTCGATTTCTGTGGTGACGGCACGCCCCAGGCTTAGTTGCAGGGAAAAAATTTTTTTTTTTTTTTTTTCTGTAGACCATATAAAAATGGAGGTTATGTACAACTGTTTTAATATTTGGACATCCTATACGCAACATTTTATTTAAAAAAAAAATTAAATGGCCAGATGTTGAAATGGTTACTTGACTATTCCGTAATCGTCGATTTCTGTGGTGACGGCACGCCCCAGGCTTAGTTGCAGGGGTAACTGCTCCTAACGTCAAGATAAGGATCTTCACAACCCGTCAAAGGCAGGCATCTAGCGCAGATCACAAGCTCTTGATCCACAGACTCGTATCAAGCTGGTATCGCACACTGGTATCTCCAAATTGTACCACAAACTGGTATCCCCAACTTGTACCACAAGCTAGTATCTCCAACTTGTATCACAAGCTTTAGAAGAAACTAATGTCTCCGCTTAGTATTGTTTTCCTGAAATTGTTAGGTGCCTCCCAGCTGTCACTTCCACCGGCCCTTTGTTCTCAATAATTTTACCCTCTCTGAGCTTTAATCATAAATACAGTGGATTCGATGGAATAATCATCGTTCACTCTCAGTTAATTTAATGAAAAAAATGTAACTTGACAGCGAAAACGAATTTTTTCCTGGTTTACACATGTTTAAATATACATATAAACGTATGAAAATGTTAATATAATATGTACATCATGTTGTTATCATTATTCACTCCCTGCTCCACTTGGAGCCTGGGGTTACCTCTGCTTTAAGTTCCCTGTGAGGGAACTTGCATGAAGCTGTCGCCAGCGCTTGCTGTGGTGGTTCTCAAATCTATCATTTTCATATGCTGAGGTTGCTAGCCATGTATGAACTTGTACAACCACCAGCGAGTTAAACATGTCAAATGTAAAATATAAAATTGTAAATGTTACAACTTACCCCGTATAATCGGGTAATTTCTTTTTACAAACGTCTGGCACAGGAAGACTTCCGAATAATGTCGGGCCACAAGTTTTGAGACCGTCTTACAGGTAGTCCAGTATTACTTTAATTATAATCCCAATATAATCCTTTTTATAAGTTCCAAATACTTTGTGGTTTCCAGTATTATTATTATTATTTTTAACGTACGCCCGCCATTACTCGAGGCGAAATTTCAGGTTAGTAACCTGAGACTGATTTTACGCGAGTATCCTATTTTTCCTGTACGCTGAAAGGTGTCCTATCGCCATTCAGGCAGATACTCGCCGTCTTTGGAGAGTACCCATTAGAGCTGGGCCGGCTCAGGAGCCATTCGGGTTATTCCAGTCCCTGGTCGACGACACTCTTTCAAATGTCTTCGACAGGGCTCGAATTAATCCAGTCCAAATCCCGGTCGACGACATTCTTTCAAATGTCCTCGCCCGGGCTTGAACCTGGATCACCCGATCGCCGGCGCAGTGTAGTAACCATTACACCAGCGCGGCTCCCTCCCAGTATTATAAAGTCGAGTATTCTTGCTGGTTAATTTCAGAAGATCCTCAATACTTGGTGTCGTGCAGGGGTTTTGAAGGAGAGTATGACAGACTTGATGGAAGACTAAAAGATAATATCTAGAGTAAAAATCTTCCAGATTGCAGGTTGAATGCACTGTCTCTCCTCGGGAATTAGTCCACTAGAAAACATTCTTAAAAGAGAATTCTGGTGAAACTAAACAGGCTATTCTCTAGGCGATAAATTCTTTATCTGAAGTCCTACAAAGGAATATGTATAGTACATATAGTTGGATAAGAGATTTGGTGCCCAGCCACATAAAAAAATATCCCGACCCAATAGAATTTATTAATTATGGCTCTGCCCCCAGGGTGTAGATTTATGTTACTAAAACTATACAACCCAATTAACTATCACAAGAAAAATAACAACAGACTCTGTTATGTAAAGTTCACAAAAATGAAGATAGATTCTCACATATATATTCAAATTACAACTATAAGATATGTTCCCTAATCTATGAATGGTTCTGAACAATGTCAGAATGAATTTGTCATCCTGGGACAATGGGACTATTCTGTACTGGTTCTGCTGGCATTTTAAACTACTCATCTCAGATGCTGCTGAATTTATGTTGTCTTGTTGCCAGGGGGTTCAATCTGTCCCAGCAATCCAGGCCCAGTAGGGTAAGTTCTTTTTAGGGTTTCAGAGGATGGCAGGTTGCTTCCTCTGTCTTGACACAGGGCTCATCACCAACTGGGATGGAGTATGTCTGCCCTCGAGAGCACTGCATATGCTTGGGTCTCCTGGTAGGACAACCTGGTAGGACTGGATTGACAAACAATTGAAGCTTCATTAGTAGTCTTGCCAGAGAAGTCATTTCCCATATCTGCTGGACGCTAATCGTCCATCAGAAATCTAACGAACATTCATAGTTAACATCAATAACAAGGTGCTATCTATTATCTATGAAATACTATAGCATAACTGACATTATAAGCATACAGGTGGATCTCAACCTATATCTGGCTTCCAGCTTGTCTACCGCAGTGATTTTCAACATACGGGCTGTTAGCTTCACCAACTGTGAAGTTTGGGGCTGTGGTCATCAAAAGATTGAGAACCACTGGTCTACCTTGCGCCCATAGAGCAGTAAAATCAATTTGGGGTCAGTGGTACAAATGGTTTGAGAACCACTGGGTTATAGTCTCTCGTGCTGCCGTAAAATCTGTTGGGGTCTCCTTGCTGCCAAGGCTTGAGAACCACTGAATTACATTTTTGCTACTTGAGCATTAAAGCTATTAAGGTGTGTTCCTGGTCTCAACCTTGAGAACCATTGCGTCACAGTCAGTTACATTATTCATTCATAAAAATGGCTACAGTGCTGTTGCCCATCGTTACATAGTTCTATGTTTATGTTATAAGCATTCATATACCTTGATAATACCATCATAACACAAGATACATGCACATAAACACATTAAAACCTAATAAGGATGTTTTAAGAAATCAGTTCAGGATTAAAATATGACAAGGATAATCATGGCTGAAATCATACAGTAGAATTAGTAGAAATCATTTATTATGCATAATGCCGTTGTCTCCTGTACAAAATCAAGGACATTAATTGCTGTCTAACAAAAGATACTGACATGATATGCTGCAGATAAACATATGATTATTATTCATGTTATTCATATAACAATATAGATCTACTCACTGCGCTCAACTAACCACTGCTGTTTAAAACTGGACAGTTCCCCTCTGTAATTGCCTTGACAGGACCATCTTTTTCCCGGCCGGTCTACCGGCTAGCGAGAGAATGCCGCTACCAGAATCATGCGCGTCGAGAATCCCCCTAAATTTTCTCCAGGGTTTTCTGGGTTTAATCTGCCTAAGTTAGGGGTGGTGGACCTGCACTAATGTTGACATTTAATTCCATCCGCAACAACACACACAGTTGCCGGTACTAGGGAGGTCAAAAGTCTTCCTACCCATTGGCTAAAACTGTAATTATTCCCAGGGGAAAACCCATGTTATTTTACAGCGGTTAAAAGTTCACAGCGAAGAGTCAACGACTTTTTGCCAGTAAAACATAGAACAAACACAGCGGGCTGATCACCCGCTTGCTAGTCACATTGATTACGGAAACAACAATTAATATTCTGTTGTACCAATAAACGCCTTTAGGCGTAACGGAACAACGGATAATTTCTTGTTTCCCTAAGACGCCAGCTAGGCGTAATGGCCATAGACTGCTTGGTCGGTCGTTGGCTAAGGACGGAAGAAGAGAAGAAGAGAGAAAACATAGAACAAAGAGAAAGGAATTTCATTCAGAAAAAAAAGGGAGATCTGATTTTAGACAAGTGGTGGATTTTCTAGAGGAAAGAGAACTGGTATGATAAAAGATTGACAGAGAGAAAAGAAGGCGATTTTACTTCGTCACACTTGGTCCAATCCTCTTTATTGAAATCCTATATTTCTTCGGTCCTGGCTGGTCTGAAGGTGTCGTCTTGACTCAATGGAACATAGTGCTGGGGTCTGAAAATATGCAACATTATATGGGACCTTGCGCCCACGCTCTCTTAGCTTTCTTCGCAATAACAGTCACCAATTAAACGTCGTCTAGTTTAATATATTTTTGCTAGACCAAGCAAATTTAAATGTTCGACTTCAGTATGTATCTTTTTCCCCATTCTCTCATGACCTTCAGCATGGCATAGGCAATTTCAAACTCCTTCCATATAAGATATTGACACTACCGCTTTTTAGATGACTCATGTCTGTAGTTCATAATATACCCTTCGGTTTGTTATTATAAATGTTGACAAACACGAGTGTCCATCCCCCGGGAGCATTATGTAACTTTCCTGCCGGCAAATTTGGGTTATCTTCCGATTGTCAATACAAGAATTATAGGAGCACAGCCTGGCACACGAGAGAGAGGTCTGCCTGGGCTTTTTTTATTTTAAACAAGGTAGGGCTGTATTTATCTGTCTATTCTTAGCTGTGTCGTTAACGTTATCTCAACACAGGATAGATCATGTGAAAATAACAACCCGAAACCCGAGTCTTTCTTTCCAATATGAGAAAAAATGCAGGGAAGGAAGAATAAATGAAGGAAAGAGCACATGATAGAGAGACAAATGAAACACTGACAAAATTAAGAGCCCAGCATTACGTGATAGTCCTTTATATATGAACGTAAGTTGTTGCTAATATTTCTCATACAGCTAAAAATATATACCTACAAAGTTTCCATCTTAAATCTATCACTAAAACTAAGTCCCTAGTCTAAAAAAAACACACACACACGACTGCTAAGTGCAATGTGTTAGACCTTCTTGCAACTACATCTTGTTTCGAATGAATCAGAAATATCTCTCTTCGCAATATTATTTATGGTACCTAAAATAGCCCTTCATCTGTATTCGGCTCGGTTCCCATCTTTTTCTCAGGAAATTGAAAACGTGTACCCAGAAAGAGGTTTTATGCTCAGTCTATAAATTAATTACTTACGTCTTCGGAGAATCGTGTTTTTTACTCGTTCCTGAACTCGTAAATATATAATTTCGTAACCTTTTGGTTTGCCGTCCCAAAGACTGGACAATACGAAACACTTAACTGCTCTTTTAATTGTAATTGACCATTTCATTGTAACAGTTTTATCTTTCTTAGCGTGACTAACTCAGTTTGTAGTTTTTTTTTTCTTTTTCTGTCATGGAGCTGTCTATCCTTTTTCTTCCACATTACGCCACTCATTCCATCCCGTCGATGTTTTCATATTAGTCATCCTTTTTTTTGTCTTTTTATTAGCCTGCAAAATAATCTCCGAGAACGCTATCTCAAGTAAAATTCATGTATTAAATTCGTTAAATTAAACAGAAGTGATTGCGTCATTAATAGGCTGGACTGCCCATGGTAAATTTCCGGTGTTATGTCTTGCGGGTCGCACTAATGACCCGTCATCGAAGCATCATTTTTTGGTGATGCCTAGATGGCAGAGAGGATAGTGTGATTCGCTTGCATAGCTAGGCGGGGTTGTCGCACGGAAGGTCCTGGGTTCGAGTCTTGGGTAAACCACTCGCGTCTGTTGTTTTTTTTTGTTGTCTAGTGTTCTACTTCTTTATTTCTTACGAGTGCCTGAAAACATACCTTTATGTTTGTCTAATATTTATTTACTGTTTACAGGCCTTGGGGTTCCCTTCCTTATGTGTTACAAATGTTTCTGTATTCTTGATGATCACCGTGGTACCAGCCGAAACTAAGTTTAAGTACAGAAGACTTTTTAAGTATATACATATATATATATAAGTATATATAGACATAGCATACAATTGTGTGTACAGTAAAGTCAAAGACGTACTTAGGAATATTTTCAAATATTCAAGTTTCGATTGTGTGATCCTGAACTGATCCTGTGCGTGCAGAGTGTCAGTGACATATGACCTGGCTTCGACTTCCCTCAATTTTGCCGAGTTCAAAAATCAAGGAGTGACAGGGACTGAATCTTCACCACTGAGTACGAACCTGACATCCTTGTAGACACTAGTGCCACACAGGAAAATCAGTCACCACCACGTGCCCTCACGAGGAAGTCACAGCAGAGTGTCCTCTCTGCCTACGTCCTACATGAACATTAAGATAAGAAAAATAACGAGAAAGAAGATCACCACACACACAACAAAGCTCAGACTTAGACAGTGAAGAAAATACGTCACCCCACAGGAACCAAGACTTTTTACAGATGTAAAATTTGATTCGTTTCCATATATTTTTTTCATCAGTTGTAAATTAACCTGTGGAAATGTGATTCCCTTAATAAATATCATGTGTCACGAGCTCTGGATTATGAGTGTGGCGTGTGTTGATGGTAAACGACACTAGGGGTATGAATTAACACGACGCCACTTGTACAGCTCCATGACATTTAATAGAACATTCACATAAGTCATATCAATAATCAATAATATCGTCACGCATGCATAACATCACACTCAGGCTGACACTGCCTGTAGGAAATAACTCGTAACTATATTTCCACGGACTGGCTGACCGTCCACACACTAACAATACACACAACACGCTTCTATGTGCGGCATTCAATCCTCGCACGAATCCATTCACCATCCAGGTGTAAATCACTTATCCCAAGTGATTGGCGGCATGCAACATCGCCATATAAATTCTACTCCAATATAGCTACAAGGCAGACAATATTCAACGCCTTACTCCGTAGCTCCAAAGGCGGGACAAACTCATCGCCTTAATATGTTCTCCACGAACATTACCCAAAGTTCCTCCAGAACACTCCTAGGCGGGAAGACATCGCCTATAGTACAATATGTAAGACATAATCACAATATTCATAATCACTATATCATTATCTCAACTGTCACATAATACGAGCATCCAGCTCGACCACAATTCACAGCCTCGAGCGCACAGCTCGGCTATAAAGCACAGACTCCCACTAGTACATAAGGGTACTCTCTCAGCCACCTAGACGTCAGACTTGTTTACCAAACACGCTTTCTCCATGCGCATGCACAAGTCACAACATACAGACATGAAGTCAGACATAAACTCAATCGCTGAGTTAAACTTAACAAATATTGACAACCTCAGTGACCCTTACTTCTACTCACTCCACCATCCACCCATGAAACTGCTCTGTGACATCATGTATTGTTTTATTTACTTACTACACTTCTGAGTCCATTTGATTAAATATCATAGCCTGCCCAGAGCTCTTTTTGTGTGATTACTTCCTTGTCTTGTTTACTGTCCTCCGACAACCCCGCCTAAAAGTGATTCTCTGTCTACACTGTCAAATGACTTTTCGCAGTCCATAAATCCAATCCAAATTAAATGTAAAGAAAGTTTCTCTCGAGGGATTAAGTTTAATTCTCATCAAGGGGAAATTCTGAGATAGATGGGATGGTAGAATAGGAGAAAGGTGACACATAATTATGTGTCGGGAAACGCAATACTCAATAGAGCGTTTCGTTTCTATTTTTTTACCATAGTTGTTGGTGGTGGTACCAGTGAAGGTACTAATCTCTGGAACAAAGTGAGAGTAGTAGTGGACTGACGTAGGAACGCGGGACCAGCTTGGCAGTTACTCCTTGATTGTTCTGGGAACGTGCTGCACCTTTAAGCTTAACCGGAAACGTGAGAACTCTAGTGACTGCACAGAACCCATCAGCCGGAGCAGAAACTACTATTGGCAGCTAAGTGAAATGTATAAGTTGCCAAAGTGAACTTTTTTCCCTAAAACTTACTATCATTCTTCTTCTTCTTCTTCTTCTTCGTACACTCTCAGACGTCCACTTGAATGTTCTCAAAGAAAGCAGTAGTCAGTTTGAGGCTATTTGAATCCCCGTAAAGCTTTTCCACGAAAGGAGCTGGCGTCGGCCATATGCACTTTCTCTGTACCACATATAAGGGGCAACTTTGAAGCAGATGTTCAGCAGTCATTTTATCAGTGCCACAGTTACACTGATCGGTAGTTCCTATCTTCAGCTTGTTGAATAGATGGTATCTCAATCTGTTGTGGCCAGTGCGGAGTCTGAAGATTACCACTTGTTCTCTTCTGTGGAGCTGGTAGTAAGCATCATTCTGTGTGTGCCCTGGATGTTCTACATTCCATTTGTTTCTGTAACTGATTCTGATAAAACTCTTTGCCTCCTCAAAAGTTATGCTTGCATCAGGCTGAGGTAGATGTGAACCTTCTTTTGCCATTCTGTCAGCCTCTTCATTGCCGGCGATGTTACAATGAGATGGGATCCACTGGATCACAACACTTTTGAATCGTTGACAAAGTTTGTGGAGCACTACTCTGAGATCATCCAGGTCTGTATTATTTTGTCTTTTCAACGTTGCAATTACTGACTGTGCATCAGTAAAGAAAGCAACTTGTCTCTCTGCCGTTTCGTCTGTCAATATAACCTCTGCTGCAGTTTTTAAGGCCTCTCCTCTGCTCTGAAGTTGCTGGAGAATCGTCCTGTCGCCACTGACAGCCTTTTTTCTGCACCAGTGCTTAAGGTCAGAAAGACACCCCCACCTCCATTTTCTGTTGCATTTATTGCTGATCCATCTGTGTATGCATGGGTCCAGGTGTTGCGTGGATAATGTTTCTCTATGTATTTTGTCGCTATGGATTTTCTATCTGTTGCAGTTTGGCTCTTTTTACTTTCAATTCCAGGAATGTTTTCCATCATTTTAGGGAAACGATTTTGTTTCCAAACTGGAAGCTTGTGTGCAGTGTAGATGGGTTTAACAGTGGATATTTCATCTATGGATACTGCTCTCATTTGTGGTTTGGTTGATTCTACAAAATTACTTCGTTTGAGTCTTTGCCTTCTAAGAGCATTTATTCTATGGCACATTGGGTGGTCTGTTAGTCTTTTGAATTTTTCGGCCTGTTGTTGAGCCCTGCAGTCTCTTCTATCTGTCATTGGCTGGAGGCATGTAATCTTTTCGAGTTCTTTTATAGGTGTTGACTTCATGCCTCCCGTTATAATTCTCATTGCTTGATTTTGGAGTCTGCTAATTTTATCGAAGTTTGTCTTAGCTGCTGTTGCCCATGCTGCCATGCCATATTCAAGAACTGGCCTCACTCGCCCTGTGTACAACGTCTTAAGCACTTTCTCATCTGCACCCAAAGTTGTTCCAGCAAGTTTTTTCATAATTGCCATTCTTTGTCTTGCTCTCATTCGATTTCTGTCAACCTGTTTTTTCCAAGTCAGACGGCGATCAAAAATAATGCCTAGGTAGTTCGGACTTTCATTTAAATGAAGATTTACTCCGTTTAGTACTAGTTTGAAGCTCTGAGGTCTAGTTGAGAGGGAAAATACAGTGTACGTTGTTTTCTCTTCATTAATCTTCATGAGCCATGTTTTGGCCCACTCTTCCAGTGATGTTAGTGCTTGCTGCATCAGAATGTTTGCAGTAGTGGTACGTTCTTCAGAGATCCACAACGCTAAGTCATCTGCAAAGGAAGCATTGTGTGCTATTTGTTGAATATTGTCAGTTATGTCATTTATGTATGCAAGGAACAGTGTAGGTGACAGGACTCCCCCTTGTGGGACACCCTGCTCTAATATAAACTTTTTACTAGTCTGTCCTTGCAGCTGTACTCTGGCGGTTCTATTTTCCAGGTAGTGACTTGTCACGAGCAGGGGGAGAGCAAAGTTAACCCAGGTTAAATGTTCGAGATAATCAATGACGAACATTTTCTTTTAAATCATTCAATTATTTTAACCCCAGTTAAAACTAAATGATTATTAAACCTGTTATTTTTAATATACAAATTTAACATCGATTTAATCATTTTAAATGTACTGCATATTTTTCTCAGTCAATTTACTAAATACACTCTAAGCAAAGCTATACCAGAATAATAATAATTCCACTGAGAATCAGAGGTGGGGGCTTGACGAGCTGAAAATAATAATTGCTTAATCCTTCACAAAAGTTGTCGCCAGACCATAGAATTAACGTACTCAGCCAATGCAGCATTGTTTTCGCTTTTCTGAATATCTTGTGGATACACCCTTGGGATAGAAGCGTCATTACTCTTCTGTCTACAACTCTGCCAAGAGTAATCTTGTGCGAAGGTAGACACGTTTGACGACACACTTTAGATACTCTTGAGCTTTGGCCACTGTTGGAGCACTACTGCAAAGCAAGGGAGGCAATACCATCACATGGGAGAATAACTTGTCTGGTATTCTTACATGATATTTAATTACGCTTGATTCAAGGCGCTTTACTTCTTGGTTTCATAACCAATAACATCACTATTACAGTATTGCAAGAAGATCAGTCTAATTTGGTTTCATAACTAATAACATCACTATTGCGATATTGCAAAAAAATCAGTCCACATTCTTATTGTTATCTCGAACATTTAACCTGGGTTAACTTTGCTCTCCCCCTGCTCGTGACAAGTGAGGTGCTCACCTCCGGATTTAAGTATTCTAGCGCGTGATAGCTCTCGTTGGTGATACGAATAGCGAAGAGTTTAATTATAAACCAGTGTCTTTGCTTAAAATTATTGCTTTTCTTCACCTTCTAGAGTGAGAATCTTTTTCTATCCCCTGGACTTTATCTATGTAGCATCTGTAGCGGGAGGTATTTAAAATTATTTGTCTATGTAAGAATCCAGGTATCTCATATGCTACCAGGATAGTATGTCATTAAAGAGTTCTGGTCTTACAATTAATACCCCAGTCTTAGAAATAAGCACTGGTGTATGGATATCATAGAAATAGTCACACTGTGAAAACCCTGGCCAGTTGGTAAGAAGTTGTACCAGGATTTAAGGTGTCTCCTCCCTGTGACTATCTTATGATTTCTTATTTTATAGGGGATAATTAAAATGAACATTCACTGTAACCACAAATGTAAGAAGTGAATAATTCCTCAGGTACAGTTAAAATATTTTAATATTTACACTAATATTCTATTTCTGCCCAGTCGGAATGAAAAAAAATATATTCACACAATTACTATTATTGCCTGTTTAGACTTCAAGATCTTGAATAATAAAGTTACTGAAAACTGGAATCACTTTAACGGTATCACTGTTCTTAGTCCTCTGACTTTACACATTACTGTCATCAATTGACTGAATTTCTTAATGGTTTGAATACCGTTTTCAACTATTGGCTGTTTGTTCATATATGGGTCATCAGTGTCTTAAATGACACTTATCTTTTCATCTTGACAATGCTGACACTGAATGTCCTTTGTACATATCAGACTTGGTAGACCCAGCTATAGGAAAATCAATGACCAGCTGTGGTTCACTCGTTGGGGTCCTGCACTTTTGTGGGATTGCCTCTGATGAACAACACAAGCTTCTGATACTGGACAGTCTGGTTTGAGTTATTTCATGGAACCTGAAACATCATATCAGCCTTGGCTAGTATCTGGCTAGACTTGTAGCTGACTAGCACAGATGTCAGACCAGTCAGTCATCAGATGTCACCGTTATACAATCATAGTAAGTAAGGACATCATTTCAGTGATACAGAAGTATTAACATTTTAATTAAGTGTAACTGACTAGCACATAAGTCAGACTAGTCAGTCATCAGATGTCAAAGTTATACAGTCATAGTAAGTAACATCATTTCAATGATACAGAATTAATATTAAGATTATCAGTAATAAACATCATCTGGTTTATTCCGCTCCTGTACATCCTTTACTTATTTATAACTTGATCTTTCCAAACCATATCAGGTACAAATTTAAATACTGATTGTTAAGTAAAAATGTTGGCAAAATGGCTGTTACAAATTAGAATGAAGGCAAGCCGTGTAGAAGAGTTTCGCACTCCATAATCATCGCCACCACTGGTATGGTTTCCACTGTTATGGATTATGTGTTTATTTATATTTAGTAATAATAATATTCTTCCAGGTTACACTCTGCTGTGGAAATATCAGATTCTTAATTACACACGCCACACAGGCTAATTCGATATATAGGTGTGCTGCTGTCTTGTCCCTGTGTCTGCAATAATGACATGGGCGTATGTAGATTCAGTCACATACGTACATACCAGTACATGTAGGAGTCAAAAAGAGTTGCAAACGACTGGAACAGTTCGATACTGTTTATTACGTTGCAACACAGACACAATGACATAAATGACACACATTCGACAGCAAAACACAAATCATCTCTGCACTCAAAAGGGAACTGCACACCGGGCAGTTATGATCATAATACATGGCCTTCAAAATCTCTCACTTCTCAGAATACACAAAGACTGGAAATATGGCAGTTATATCACTGGCCTTACAAATCTCTACACTTCTCAGAAAATGGCCTCCATAAATCTTGGCCTACACAAAACTTGGCCTACATAAATCTTGGCCTACATAAATCTTGGCCTACATAAATCTTGGCCCACACAAATCTTGGCCTACATAAATCTTGGCCTACACAAATCTTGGCCTACATAAATCTTGGCCTACATAAATCTTGGCCTACACAAATCTTGGCCTACATAAATCTTGGCCTACACAAATCTTGGCCTACATAAATCTTGGCCTACATAAATCTTGGCCTACATAAATCTTGGCCTACCATAAATCTCGGCCTATCATAAATCTTGGCCTACACAAATCTTGGCCTACATAAATCTTGGCCTACATAAATCTTGGAAAATCCATACTGCAGTAACACAAGGCCGTACACACAGCAAAACATATGTCGACATTTTCTCTCCAGCCCTGCGCAGGCATACATTTAGAAAAATCCGGGCTTGACCACCCCGGTCTACGCCCAAAAACCCTCTCTCGTCGACTCACACACTAGTCCACACTCAAAACCCCAGACACCTGGCTCGGCCGTTTAGAACACAGCTCTCCAGAATATCCACGGACTAGCCACGAGCTATTCCCATATAACTCACAACAGTACAGAATAAACACATCTCAACATTTGAGATAGTTCAGCGTTCACCACGCTTTTTCTGTACTCTGTCACTCAAATTTAGGAAAAAATATTCTATCATAAAGTCAAATAAGCCTCAGCTTAATCGAGCATTCAAGCACTGCAACCCAAAAATTTACTCCGTTCAAAAACATTTCAAAAATTACCTCCCTCCATAGGATTTCCTTGTTACACTGATGCCATTCCTAGCATCTACACAAAATTAATACACAAATAGATAAAGTGAGTGCCCGACTGACCAAACGATCAGGTTGCTTTCTTCAGTAGTATAACTACATAGTTGTTGAATTGAAGCCTGGCTATGGAACACTCCAGTTTACCAGCTGTAAATGGATATTAAGTTGTGCGTTCGAATTAGGGAAGGAAAAGGCAGCGAGGAAGGGAACTAGTCACCTAACCTCGTAAAAGCGGTATCTTCCATGATGAAGCTTCTAACACTTCATTTGCCTATGACAATCTCTGCCATGGGACTGCCTTTATCTTCGTACGAGATACAGCATTTACTATGATAGATGTTATCTACATTTGGCTGTAGGGCTAGTTGTGATTAGTTTTGTACAAGCAACAATCATCCACAAAGCACATGTTTAGATCATATTAAAAATAATAATACATTATATCAATGAATATTCTACGTGCACATTTTGAGAAGTCTATACGAACCTGAAATAAAAAATATTATACACGGTAGTTATTATAATTTCGCTTACCCTCAGACTTCAGACATGGGACTGAAAATTTCTGGCGATCCGCTCACAATTCAGGTGGTACATGTGTAGTGGCGAACTTTTCCTCTCTGTCTGTCTCAAACCTCTTTCGTTGTGTCGCCTCTCAGTTTACCGATCCGCTACTTATAAGTCTTTGGCGGACGTATCGGAGAGCACTGACGTCACAGCTAAAGACTCGGGCTAAAATCCCGTTTCGAAACAGCGATTTCACCCGATCTGTGCGTTGCCTGAAACTTTCCCTTTCTCGTCCTCGGCTTATATATTATCCATACTGTTCCATCCTATCTTGTTTTATACAGCCGATATATTTCTATCTTCCTATCCATGTACTTCCACAATCTGTTACTTGTTGATTTAAATATTTAGAACAGAAGTGGGTTTACAGGCTTTCGGCTTAACAGTAGACAGCCGTAATATGCACATATCTCCGTAAATGTTAACTTCCTACTGTTTTTCCTTATATACAGTAATACACAATCCTCTCCTGGACTACAAGGTGATATCCTTCTCCCAAAGATTCCATTATGCTCTTATTTATCATTGCCGATTTCCGATGTCTCATCGACATTTTGCCGATACACCGCCATTTTGTAAGCGGCCGGCCCTGTGACAATCGATCGGTGAATGGTCTGTAAAAAACCCGAAACCACGTTTGCAATGCATTGAAACCAATTTTGCGACAGCATCATTACAGGATATTAAGAATTACTATAAGCTAATTAGTGTGGTGGTGTTTATTTTTCAATGAACTATCTAATACGTTAATTTTAGTTAAGGAGTGAGTGCGTGTGTGGAGTTAATGTGCTATTAGTCATATTCTGTTCACTAGACAAACAGTGTTGCTTTGATATGTATTGTTCTTGTATATTGGGAGATAATTTATCCACAAGATTTGTTCAGCACAACCAATGGCTGAATTAGCCAAAGTACGATCTAGTTTAATGGAATTTGCTAAGGAAATGGAGATGGTAGGAAAGAGTTAATGAGTTTCATTAGCGCCGAAATCGACAAACATCTAGACACAGAAAACAGACAAGAAAATGAGCGTGCAGAATTTTCTAGTATCTCTCCTTCAGCAGATGGTAACACAATCTCCAGTCATTCCACAGGCACAAGTGCCATGTCCTTTCCTTTAGAAAGTTTCTGCAACAGCGTTGAGAAAATCGAAAAGTATCTTGATAGATTCGAACAATTTGCCTCCTTGTATGATCTGGACAAAGATAAATTGACCATCAAACTCTCTCAGGGATTGTGTGGAACAGCCTATGTGGTGTAGATGAAATTGCCGATAACTGAGCAAAATAAATATGATACTCTAAAGAAAGCCCTATTACAAAGGGTTGAACTCAATTCTGAAGTTTACAGGAAGAGGTTTCGTTGAGCCACAAGAGACGTAAAGGAAACTTTTGCACAGTTCTTAGTTCGTCTCGAATCATATCTGCAAAAATGGCGCACCTCTGAAAGGGCTTCAGGAAATGATAATCATGGAACAACTGAAGGACACAATGACACCAGATATGTGAAGGTTCCTTGCAGACTATGGGGCCGAAAACCTTTCAGGGAGCTTTGGCAGAGTCCCAGTCTACAAAACGGAAATATTCTAATATGCCTGTTAAAAGCGGCAACCTACCACTGATCCGACAATCAGTCAAAATCTATTGTACTTCCCATAAAGCACAGAAAATATCACAAAATTATAATAGAACAAAGCAGGAGAGGACCTCTACTAATCAGGAGACGGGAAGACGGTGATGTAAGGTGTGTAAGACGAAAACACATCACGCCCAAGAATGTAAAAATAAGCCTGCTCCACAACACGCTGCATTTATGCAGACAAAATCGCCAAGGAAGAATCCAATGAGGAACCAGGATAGGCTCATCCGACCGTCCGTTACTGACACAGTGAAGGTAAAGGGATGGCACGTGTTATGCCTCTATGACACGGGACGGGAATTAGATGAAGGTGTCACCTCATCACTGGTAGACCCTTGCCAGGTAACGCCTGACACTGTGGCACTTTGTTGAGCCACAAAAAGTGACAAGACAATGGCTCTGCTAATAGCAAGTATCCAGGTGGAGTCCCGCGTTGTGTCATGACAGATCAGAGAAGCAGTCATGGATGACCCAGTCTATGCATGAACTTTGGTTGTGGATATGTGCGCCTAGGTGAACCAAACGAACCTCCGGTTATAGCGGCAGTGACAACCAGAAGTAAAACTGCAAGTGAACAAGAGCCAGCACCTGTGCAGAATCCCATACCCCAGGAGTTAAGAAATGCTCAAACACATGATAAAACTCTGGTCACATGCTTCAAGAAAATTTCATATGCAAATACTCCCCTACAGAACGGAAACTTTTATGTGAAATTGGGATTATTGTCGTAAAACGTGTGTGTAAACCCACTTCTTAGTTAATACACTTTGTCGAGATACAAATATGTCCCATCCAATCAACGAGCAACGTTCACCAGTCTCTGAGCCAGAATAAATTAAGCATAAGCCCTGTTTTTCGGGATTCGATCTCGGTCATGGATTGTACCAAACCGCATATAACCAATCAGCTTGCCACGCCGAGAACCAATCAACAGCATTCCTTAAGCAGTAAAAGTTACCTGCATCTATATATACGGGCGAGTTTTATACAAAATCACACACACCAACACGAAGCCAGCTCGACGACCGACTGGAGAAGAGAAGCTGTCAGACTGATTTATTGCTCACCTGCATTGACCGGGCAGACTTGCTTCACTAGTCGAGTCAAAATCTAGCTTGTATAAATCTTAGAGGGTAAGTATACTTACTAGAAACTTGTAGGAGAATAGGCCTACAGCAGATATCTAATGTTTGTATTTGTTGTGTGTCATTTATACTACCTACACCTGTATATATTTAATATAAATTGTTTCACTATGAATGTATCAGGTTACTGATTGTATCTTGGGGAATTAGGTATAATGATTGTATTTCCATGATATGATTGATGAAGACGAAAATCAACTGAAATATAACCAAAACAGTCCTTGTTAGGACTCATATAACTCCAATCTATTGTCTCATATAACTCCAATCTGATGTTTCCTATAACTGCAATCTATTGTCTCAAATAAAACCAACCAACTGAAATATAACAAAACAGTCCTTGTTAGGACTCACATAACTCCAATCTATTGTCTCATATAACTCTAATCTATTGTCTCATATAACTCCAACCTGAAATATAACCAAACAGTCTTTGTCTCATATAACTCCAATCTGAAACAGAAAAATAGCCTACGTCTGTATATATTTAATATAACTTTAGTTTTTGTTTTACTATGAATGTATCAGAACCAGCCAGTATAGCCCTGGTATATTATAGGGGGAAGGAAACGGTTGTATCTCATGTATTGAATTTATATTATTGGATGTATTCATGTAATGAATTTATATTATTGGATGTATTCATGTATTAAATTATCAGAATTAATGTTTTGCAAGTAGACACCTGTCTTGTCTTGCTATTGCTAAATCATACTGAGCCATGTTGTCATTCATCCTACATGCAGACACCTGAGACACGCTCATCTCATATACAATAGATATAGGTGGGCTTGAGGACAGAAATTAGCCCTATTTTTACTTGTTACAGGTTTTATTCGTGTCATCCAACCTGAGGTCGTATGTCGAGTCAATCCAGCTGCCTGGAACTTCGCAGGAGCACAGTGATTGTACCGGAACTACCTCCTTAGTCCCCCTCAGTCTTGAGTGGGCTAAAGGAACGATCCTCAGCAGGTGTCGTGTAAACCAAACTAAGAAGGACATAACTTTTGAGAGATGAGTACACATTAGTACCATTTCCGTCGGCAATTGTGAGCATTTAACGGTCAAGGAAGAAAAAGTGATTTAGCTTAGACAGAGACAAGATTAACAGCATAGCTGATAAATTTTATATACTTAATTAACAGCACAGCTGATACATTTACTATAATTGAGTAACAGCACAGCTGATATAATTTTTGTTCCTATAATTGGAAGACTTGTAATATATATAAATATGTATATATATATATCATTTGTATACTTACAAATCCATTACATTCCATCTTCCAACATCCCCCCTTCAGCACAAGAGTAGATAGTGTATACACTAAATAAATAATAAGGAAATTGTATTTGAACGACTTTGTGGCGACAGGGTAGAAGAGAGGATAGATAGAAGAAGTAAAAGAGAGTACCAATCTCTTCCACGGTGTCTTTTGGCTCTCTGTAGGTGATAGTCCGACACTTGTAGGAAGAAATGTTTCAGGAGACTGAAATTTAAACTCTTCTCAGTTAAGCAAAGAAGCAAATCCCATCAAGGATCCTGAGAGTATGTTAGGTCTTCAGCCACACTTCCCCTGAGGTACTGATATGGCTCATGAGACCCCCAGCTGGTAATTAAGATAATGATTAACAAAAACAGTTAACTACCAAGCAATACAGAACATTTAGGGAAAAGAAAGAAACAACAGTGAAATTATTTTCAATGAATATATATTAGACCACGCTAAATTGGTTACAGGTAAACGAAAGAGAGAAAATACAAATATTTATATATATGGTTATATGTATACAGCACTGGGTAAAGGGAGATAAAAATAGTCTACACAAAAGTTATGTTTATTATTAGGGTACAAATAGTCTACACAAAAGTTATGTTTATTATTAGGGTACCCTTTTACGATGGCTGAGGTTTATGTCCTAATTCTAATCACTGACTGGTATGACACAATATCTTTGAATGTTTGGTCCTTTCTAAAAAAGCACTTATCATGAATGTTGTTGCTGCTGTATGACGTCACAATATCACTGCAAGTTTTCTCCTCCTGGTCAAGTTGCTGGAATAGTTTGTAGCTGTATACTGCAAGGTTTCACTACACGACTGCGAGTTCACCTGCATTCGTCACCACCAGGGAGCTAGGAGATACACACAAAGGAACAATCTATTTAGCTCTCTGGTTAGAGGCATTAATTTGTCATGAGTGTGGTCCATAAACCAGGCTCAGATATCAGTCATATTATTACATAAATGACATAGACCAATGTTGAGCGCCATTCTTCGAGCTGCAAACATATGATATTAATAGGGTAGGGGCATACATATATCATCAACTGTTGTAAAGGCATACAAAGATCATACAACATTAAATACATGAATGCGATAAGATATACAACCATTAAATAAAAGAGGTGGGCAGGGTAGTGCATATGCATTCTGTGAAACAACCTGAAGGACATCAAAGGCATACAAAAATCATATAACAGTAAATGTATGAATTCCATAAAATATACAACCAGTTAATTGTATATAATGAGATCATAATGGAAAGCAGTTCAAACATTCAATACAAATAATTGCATATAAGAAGATAATGCATATTAGCTTACCCACTTTGATCCAATATTGAGTTGGCTACTCAAAGACAGCAATTAAATATATAAGCAATACTTTTGCCTGGTAGTCTGACAGATTACACGCTAGCAGTTTCCTGCAACTTGCTTGTCTGTTCAGGGCTTTTGCAGATGTGAGTAAAACATAACCAATGTAGTCTTTCATATATACAGTTAACAGCGGTCACTGACTTCAACTAATTCGGGAATCCCTAACCTCCTGGGTCATGAGTGAATGTCCTGAAGTTGTGGTACCCGTGGAAATCCTTGATATTCTAAGTCATTGGGCGTTCCCCTCCCGGTCAACTGGAAATCCCCGGCTACTGTGTCATTGTGCGGTCTCACCCGGTCACTTGGAGATCCCCAACTATTTGGGTCACTGGGCGGAGATCACCCGGTCACTTGCCGGTATCCCCTGCTGACTGGGTTATTGGCCTCTCAGGTAAATAACAAAGCGACATTGAACTGGAAAATCCCCATAGGCATTCGAAATCATGGGAGAGAGAGAGAGAGAAAGAGAAAGAGATAGAAGAGGTTGGGCGAAGAATTTCGCGACAGACTTGTCAATTTTATAATTGTTAAGTGAAATCTGTTTCCTTGTTTTTTTTACTATCACAGTTAGTTACACAGCGGAGGTGGCATTTTATGACTGTCTCCTCTCTACTAATTTTTCGAGATCAGATCATTCACAGCCGTAACTAATTTGTGATAACAGTAGTTCTCTCATACACTGGGACTTCACCATTTTTCTGCAGAAATTCTACTTCTGTATTGTCAGTACTATACTGATCCTAGAGCCAATAAAAACCTCACGCTACAGTTATTATATCGTAGAGCAGGAAACAGAGGACTAAAACATGGGCAACCAGTCGTTCTATCGGTACATAGGAACGAAATCTTGGAGATGTGTCATGCACTCCCATTCAGCGGTCACATGGGTCAAAATTCCACAATGCAACGCAAATCAGCCAATTACTATTAGCCTGGAATGAATGCAGACATCATCTGATTTGTTAAGTCCTGTGCCCAGTGTCAAAGAGTGGCACCTAAACATTGGACATCCCCGTCAACGCTAGGAGAGATGCCAATAAAATAAGCACCCCCTTCAAGAGGGTAGCTGTGGATTTCATGAGACCTCTTGAGAAAACCAAAAGGAGGTACCGCTGCATTTTAACATTAGGGGATACATATACGATGTGGGGTGAAGCCATTGCGCTACCCTCATCAGACTCAGTGCGTCTAGCAGAAGCATTAGTGAGTATATTCACCAACCTGGGTTTTCCTTGATAAATACTTACAGATAATTGGTCTCACTTCAAATGAAATTTGGCGGAAGAGGTTTTCCGAGTATTTCGTACACAGCATATTCACACCTTGCTCTATCATCCTCAGTTCAATGGACAAGTTGAGAGGTTCAATGAAACTCTCATCACTATGTTGCGCAAACTGGCTCAGGAAAAACCAGGAAAATAGGATTTGTTTCTGCCTGCAGCGCTATTTGCCTACTGAGAAGTACCACACGCCTCCACTGATCTCCCTCCTGCCACCTTAATGTTCGGGCATCCAAACAAAGGACCACTTGAAGCTCTTATTACAGATGCAAGTGCACACAACAGCATTGTTACGGCATCAAAATATGTTAAAAAGCTCAAGGAACGCTTAAACGTTGGTTGGGAGATGGCATCAACAAACTTGCGATGAGCACATAGCAAGTATGCCAAATGTTACAACAAAGCTGCCAAAGACAAGGAAGTGCACATTGGGGAGAAAGTCCTTTTGGTGTTGCCCAGTGGAAACAATAAACTTCAAATCTGTGGGCAGGGACTATTTGAAGTGGTACAAAAGATTTATTGTATTAATTACAAAATCTCTAAGAAGGGGAAACATAAGATTTACCATGTAAATTTTCTTAAAAAATACATTGAACGTCCAAACCCTAAACCAGCTCATCTTATGACCCTGGCTGTTGCCATCGAAGTGGATAATGAAAACAAAATATGTGTTGAGTACCCACTTCGCCCACAAGAATCGCACATGGATGTGCTAATAAGCTCAACTTTAGAGAGTGCACAAGTCGAACAAGTCAAACAACTTTTAGAAGAACAATCAGAAGTGCTCACAGATAAGTCGGGTCTGACAAATCTCGCAGAGTTTGAGATGAAAGTGACAGATCCAACTCCTGTGAGGGTTAAAACATACCTCCTACCGTATGTAAAAGCAAGTGCTTAACATAGAGAAATTGAACAACTGTTTACCACCAACATACAATCCAAATCCGAATCACTTTATAGTGCGAGTGTTTTGCTCCTCAAAAAATCTAGTGGGGAAGCTCGCCTCTGCATCGACTGTAGGCGACTTAAGGATGTGATGGAGTTCCAACTACAGCTCTTACCCGACTTCAACGGACTCTTCACCAAATTAAGAAAGGACACGTTCTTCACAAAATTGACAAGAGCAGGGGTTAATATCAAATCCCGGCCAAGACAGAAATTAGGCCCTTGCTTGCGTTCAGTACTTCTGAAGGACATTATGAGTTTAACGTTATGCCATTTGTTTTGAGAATTGCTCTGGGTATCTTCACCCTAATGAAGAGGACACAACTTTATGGATGACATATTAATAGCAACGAGCACATTTGAGGAACATTTTCAGAACCAGTGGTCTTACTGATGTCATACTCCCCCTCGGTCTTCTGGGTAGTGAGATCAGATGCCTAGCCTTCTCGGATAAGGGCAAAAAAGAGGTCCAGTGTGTAAGTTCCACACGTTAAAAATCTCACGGCAGTTGGAAATCGTAAAGAGTAGGCCTATCAGGCCGCTGCCTTGGCAACATTTAAAAATTAGCAACCTACCCACCACACAAATATCTATAGAATGTGTGATTCCTAAATACACACATTGGGATTCTCGCCAGTGTTACGAAGTTCGTACACTGTGCTGAGAGTCTTGTGTGATCTAAGGGAGGAGATCAGAGCACTTATGGAGTAGTCTGTGTGCAATGAAGATAGTCCTTAAAACTATACCAAACCAATATATCTTCACTGTCGCAAAGTGTTTGGAGTCAGGGAGGCAATGGAAAGTAACCCAAGACAAAGAAGTAGGAGACAAATGAGAATAGAAGAGATCAGGAAGCAAAAGAACGTCAGGGAGCCCTCTGCCAAAGAACTGTCTGAACACCCAAGCTCGGGAACACTAAAAATTGGGACAGAAGATTTTAAAGAACACCTTAGAGTGACCTATTTAGATAGTCGCAAAGATAAGTCTCTAAAGGCATGACAGGTCTTATATGGACTAGTAAACCAGGAGCTGAAGTCAACACCAAGTCCCCAACAATGCAAGAAATAGAAAGTATTGTCCATAAAGTACGGTGCAAGTCAGCTCCAGGTCGTAATGGTGTCCCACATGTTGTACATAAGAGATGTTCTGAAGTTCTGAAACTGCTGCTCTGTTTGCTGAAAAATGCTTGGAAAACCAGCTTGTAAGCAAAGAATGGACAAAGGCGAATAGAGTCTACATCCCGAAGAAACAAAATTCCACAGACATCAGTCAGTTCAGGCCAATTTCACTACTTAATGTGGAAGGGAAGATATTCTTCTCAGTGATGGCTAAAAGGCTCATCACATACATCCTGGAGAATGAGTACATCGACACTACCATTCAGAAAGGAGGTACCCCAGGTACAGCAGGGTGTCTAGAGCATGCCACAATAATCTGCGAAGCAATTCAAAAGACAACGTCTGGCACAACAAATCTCTATGTAAAATAGTTTGATCTAGCTAATGCGTATGGATCCATTCCACACCAGATGTTGTGGCAGGCTCTGGAAATATTTTATGTTCCACAATAAATTGCAACACTGCTGAAGCTGTATTTTTCATGGTTCGCTTTCAGATTTTCAGCCAGAAAGTACACAACGAAGTAGACTGACCAATAAGTTGGAATTGCGATGGGATGTACCATCTCTCCGATATTATTCGTGTTGGCTATGCATGTAATCCTTCAGCCAGCTGTATTATAGTCATTAGCATTTTCAGAGTCAGCATTATTTGGTGACTCCAACAATATACCTTCATTGCCCTTTCTCAACATCCTATTTCCAGGAGTTTTCTCTCCCATTATCTATATCTCAATTTAAAAGGTCCATTATATTCATCTTCAGAATCAGTGATATTGGAATCCTCGATCGTAATTGTCCTCTTATATATGCGAAATTTAACTCTCTGTCTCATTCGTCTTCATCTCCTCTGAGTTTGCCTCAGTAGAGACACTGTACTCAATCGATTTGTCTTCTTGTCCAATTTAGCTTGAAGAGTGGGGTAAAAAAAGGGAAGACTTCTTACTAGGACAAAGGAAAGAAAAAAACCTACGTTACGGCCACAATGCCTTCTTCGGAGACTGACAAACAAAAACAGAAGGGAAAGAAAGTGAAAACTAAGTACAAAACATAAAAGTAAAAGCAAAAACTCCCAGATTAGGCTCACATGGCTGGACCAAAATGGCTGCCGCTGCTCGAAACGTGATAAATAAATAAATTTATTAAATTAAATTAAAATATATATCAAAAAGTATCAGAAAGAGTAAATGAATAAATAAGTGAATAGATAGATGAGAAAAATGGAAGTAGCAGGGAAAAGCAAGAAAACAGACGGTACTGTCAGATATAGGGTAGGATTTGAGGAAATGATGAGAACTGCCGTAACTCAACTTACAGAACCGTTTGCGACGGATACGGCCAATACAAACTAAGAAGCAGACTAATAGTTCTAACACAAAACAAAAGGGATACTAGTTAACTTTTAAATTCAATAATAAAGGATATAGAATTGGCGATTTTAACTCCCATCATTATGCTTGGGGTGGACAACATGCAGACAATGCAGGAAAGCGCCTACTTGACTTCATAGAAAATAACGACCTGCTAATATTAAATGATGGAACTGCAACTAGAATTAATCCACAAGCTAACAGGGCAGACTCAGCAATAGACATAAGTATAGCAACTAACAACCTAGCGAATGTAAATTGGGAAGTGTTACAAGACACAAACTCAGATCATCTGCCCATTGTAATAACCATGCATGAAAAAGTCATTCCAAACCCAGAACCAGAGAAACCGACTTTCAACTATAAAAAAGCAAACTGGGAAGCCTTCCAATCAGACCTGGAGGTGATGGAATATAAAGACATGGAAACAGATGATACTGACTTGTGGGCAGAAACACTGACCAATGAAATTCTGAAAATAGCAATAAAATATATACCAAATAAAAATATGCCACAGCACCTAAAACCAATAAATAACAACAATAACATTAATAAGAAAAGAAAAACTCAGTGGAACAAAGAACCAGTTGCCTGGTGGAATAAAAGCTGTGCAGAAATTCATGAGAGAAGGAAAAAGGCCTTACAAAAATATAGAAATAACAGAACAGAAGAAAACTATGAAGAGTATAAACATATTAGGAATGAATCTAACAGAATAATATTTAAAGCCAAAGAAACTAACTGGAAGGAGTTTTGTCAGTCACTTAAACCTAGCACCCAAATTAAAGAAGTATGGAAAAAGCTTAAGGCAATCAAAGGGAAAAATAAGAAAACAATAATGCCAACAATCAAACTACCAAAGAGAGCAGAAACAGATAAAGAAAAAGCTAATGCCCTTGCTGAGTATTTCTATAAAGTCAGTGCAAAAAGTAGTCTTGGACAGGAAGAACATTAGAGAAGAGAAAGACTTAGGATACAGTTTTCAAAAGAACTACCAGACCAGATAGATGAAACAAACTATTTAGATGCTGATATAACAGAGGAAGAAGTAACTAGTGCAATAAATGAGAAATCTAATACTGCCTCAGGGCATGATATACTTAGTTATGAAATACTTAAGAAAGTACCCAAAAAAACTATAAACAAAATAACTTCCCTATATAACAAAATCTGGAGCTTAGGAAAGATACCAAAAGCATGGAAAGTAGCTATGATAGTACCCATCCTAAAACCCAATAAGGAAGCCCATGATGTAAGTTCATATAGACCTATCTCCTTAACATCACAACTAGGTAAAATACTTGAAACTGTTGTAAACAAAAGAGTTAAATTCTACCTAGAAAAAAACCAGTTGTGCAGCCCAAACCAGTCAGGGTTTAGAGCAGACAGAAGTACAGTAGATCAGCTTGTAAGATTAGAACATGATGTAAAGCTAGGGTTCAAGAGGAAAGAGAAAACAGTGGCAGTCTTTCTAGATGTAGCTAGAGCATATGATGAATGCTGGCGAGATGGAGCTCTTTACAAAATGAAAAAGATTGGCATTACTGGTAAAACTTATAGGTATCTAGAAAACTTTTTACAGGACAGGTATTTTGCTGTACAGGTGAATAATGATAGGTCAGAAATATATGAACAACAGAACGGGATTCCTCAAGGATCAGTGATTTCTCCTTCAATTTTCACTATAGCTGTAAATGATTTAGCAGATGAATTTAATGACATAAAGAATGCAGTATCACAATTTGCAGATGACTGTGCCATTTGGCGATCTGGAAAAAACTTGAACCATGTTTACCAAAAACTTCAAAAACAAATAGTCAAAGTTTCAGAGTGGATGAAAAGTTGGGGCTTCCAAATTAATGTAAACAAAACAGTAGGTATGATATTCAGCAAAGGAAATTTAAAAAAGAATAATAAAATCAATATAACCATTAAAGGTCAGAAAATATGTACATCCTTAACAACAAGATTTCTGGGCATAACTTTAGATAAACAACTAAATTATAATAAACATATAGACAATTTAGTAGAAAGCTGTAGGGGACCCCTAAATATACTAAGGATTGTTAAAGGTAATGGATGGGGGGCCAGCAATAAAATAATGCTTATGTTCTACAAGTCTTTCATCAGGGGGAAACTGGATTATGCCAGCATAGTCTATGACTCAGCTGCAGCTTCTAACAAAGCAAAACTGGACAGGATTCAAAATGCAGCCATGAGAACCATTACAGGTGCATTTATATCAACACCAGTAGAAGCGCTAGAAGTAGCTCTTGGCATACCACCCCTTGGTCTAAGACGGAAAGAACTGAGATTAAATTATTGGAGTAAAGTAGCACAAGAAGTGACCCACCCAGCACATAAAGCATTTGTCAAAAACCAACCAAGTGTATGGAACGTCCCTTAAACAAAGATAGATATCCAACAGGGTGGAGAACTATAGAAGATCTAACGCAGCACAAAGAACTATCAAACACAATTAAAAATAGTAATAAATATAGAAGCAAAATACCACCCTGGGAACTAAAAACACCAATCATAGACTACTCACTTACTGAAAAGATCAAACAAAACATAGAAGATATGGAAGCCAAAATGATAAGTAGAAAGTTCATAGATCAACTAACTAAACAAAGTCTGGCCGTCTACACTGATGGATCTAAGGGTGATAGTGGGCAACTAGGTGCCGGAGTTGTAATACCACAATAGGAAATAAAAAAGAGCTACAGTGTAACTGAAGGGGCTTCGATTTTCACCGCAGAGATGGTAGCAATTCTTAAAAGTTTAGAAATAATCGAAGATAACCCACCAGAAGCTGTTACGATATTTACAGACTCACTATCATCACTTCAAGCATTAGAACAACCAGGTAAATGTAGCCGGCCAGACATAAAGGAAGAAATTCTAGCAATTAATACATCACTAGGGAACAGAGGATGTAGTGTGAGGCTAGTGTGGGTTCTAGCACATATAGGTATTGCTGGTAACGAGTTGGCAGATCAGAACGCCAAGAATGGAAGAACAAGTAAAAACAATATAAGAGCAGGACTGGGAAGATCGGAGATCAAGAGCCAAGTGAAGATAACTATAAACGAGGAATGGAAGACAACGTGGAAGAACAGTAGAAAAGGCAGACATGCGTTCAAACTGCTGAAGAACCAACGAGGACGTGCCAAGTCAGAGAAGAATTAAAGATACCATCAAACAAAAAATTGTGGCGTCTCCGCCTCGGTGCAGCATACTTTATGATAGAAGAACCACACTGCCAAGAGTGTCAGGAAGAGAATGACATAGACCACTACCTGATCCACTGTAAAAAGTATGAACAACAAAGGCTTGAATTAATAACTTACTATAGAAATCACAATATAGACTTGACAGGTGATAAGGTTTTAAGTATAGATGCCCCTTAAGATGCCCAATCAATACTTAAAAGATATATACATAAAACAAAGGAAAACATATAAGGTTAGTAACAAAACAAATAAAATATAAACACAAAATAAAAAGAAAAAAAAAAACAACTTACTAACTACTCATAGGACAAGGAAAGACAACAAGGTATTAAATTAAAAAAACTACTCAAAAAGAACAAATACTAATACAAAGTAAAACCAAGTGTAAAGGACAATAGTTATCAAGAAACAATACAAGAGAAAATAAAATGGACAAATACTAATATAAATTAAAATCAGCAACTGCTAAAGACAAAAGGTATTTAAATTGAATACAAAATTTAAAAATAAAATGACACTATATACCCCAATTATAACCAAATTTCAGGTTGAACAGGGTAGACCGAGATGGAACGAGAAGAGGCAATAATGGTCAGCTGTTAAGTTCCCGCCCTCCACCCATCACCTCATCAAAACAACAACAACAACAACGAAAAATTCCTTTTCACAAGAGCGGCCTAAAGAGAACAAGCGACGAGATACGCGCAGCCGGTAGAAGACTTATGGACAAAGAAACCAGAGCTCGTGAGCTATTATTGTTAGCGTATTTTGTAGAGATTAGCATTAGTGTTCTGTAGTTGTTTTATAATACAACAGCCAAAATGTATCCGAGACAAAAGTAGTTATTTTTAACGAATGTGGACATGCTGATCCCGAATATGAACTTAAAGATCGCGAATGAGCTCTAGTTTTCAAGATCCGAAGGGGGGGGGGGGGGGGGGGGGGGCGGGGGGGAAGGGAGGGGGGAATAGAGACGGGTCAGTAGGCTGGTGGCTTCACCTTCCCGACGCGAATGACCCAGTCCTTTTTTCTATAGCCCTGGCACGTGATTCCCCACGAGACGGATAGCATTTAGCGCCAATTGGATGAAGCAATCTGTAGCATTCATTGCAACCCCATTTCCTCCTTGTCATAATTTGTGTTGTGTATTCTGTGAGTGCAGACGTGTCGTTCAAGATGCCTCATGAATGTGTGAACAGTGCGGATTATTTTTGCTATATTTGGCGGACAAATAACTTTGCTATCACAAAAGCGACCCATTACACCGATAATAAAAGCAATGGAATCTTCTAGAGGAGAAAGTGCATGTGTTTGTGTTTCGTGCTCGGCAAAAAAGATCTGCTTCCATATTTCAAAATGACAGATAACCTCATTGCTTGCGTTGATATAGTGGGTCTGATGGCAACACTACACATCAACTACAAAGACGACGATTGGAGGCTGTTCATTGATTCGTCCAAGTTGAACTTAAAAGCTGTGCCGCTCCAGAATGGTTACGTTTTACCATCTGTTCCACTCGGGTATGCAGTCCACATGAAGGAAACGTACAACAACATGAAACAAGTGTTACACACCATCAACTATGACAAGTATAAGTGGCAGATCTGTGGTGACCTGAAGGTCATTGCCATCTTGATTAGGCTACAGCAGGGTTACACAACGTTTTGCTGTTTCCTCTGTCTGTGGGACAGCCGTGCCAGGACTTCCCACTACAAGAAAATGGATTGGCCCCAACGACAATCACTTGAACCGGGGAAAAAGAATGTACTTAACGAACCACTTGTAGAATCCCACAAGATCTTGCTCCCTCCTCTCCACATCAAACTTGGACTAATGAAGAATTTTGTAAAGGCCATGGATCGCAATGGGGCAGGATTTTTATATCTTTGTGATAAATTTCCAAGATTTGGTGAGGCCAAAATCAAGGAAGGTGTATTTGTCGGTCCACAGATACGTCAGCTCTTCCGAGATCAGCGTTTTGATGATATCCTCACAGGTGATGAAAAGTTAGCTTGGAATGCTTTCCAGCAAGTGGCTACAAACTTTCTAGGAAACAATAAGGCTGACAATTACCAAGAGCTAGTAGAAACCCTCTTGCAGCGCTGCGAGAGACTAGGGTGCAACATGTCTTTGAAATTACACTTTTTACACTCTCATCTGGATTTCTTCCCTGCTAACTGCGGTGCTGTCAGTGATGAGCATGGGGAACGATTTCATCAGGATATTAGTACCCTCGAAAAAAGGTACCAAGGGAAATGGAATGCAGCAATGCTAGCAGACTATTGTTGGACCCTTGTGAGAGATGCTCCAGAAACTCATTACAAGCGACAGGCAAAAAGGCGTCGCTTTTAATCATTTCCGCTATGAGCATTATTATCATATGCAAATGTGTAAAACTTGTTTTATAGATATTTAAAAAAAAACTAGAGCTAATCTGGTGTTTTAACGGCCATTTTCATATTCAGCAGCCCAAACAACATCAAGGTAACTTGGTTTAATCTCAGATACACACAAAAAGTTAAAATTTGTTGTCCAGTATTCAGCGTGACTCAGTTCTAGTGTTTAGAAGAATAGATAGGTGTGTTTCCAAAGGAGATTTCTTATAGGACATTATAATTAGTTTTAAAGTTATAGATCAGTGAAAATAATGTGTGGATAGGTTTTATTAGTCGTGTTAAGTCCAGATTATGGCTGTAAGGATATAGTAGGAACCTATTTCATTCATGAGACCGGGCAGAAAAGCGGATATAGTAGGAACATATTTCGTACATGGAACTGGACAGAGATTATCTCAGAGGACTAAAATTGAGATAGTATTAACTTTATGGCAAGATGGCAGCCTGGAGCCACGTGTTGATGACTGTACATAGAGATGGCGTCTGTAACATTTTAGTCACCACGTGTTATGTGGGAAAGGGGGTTAAGCCTGTCTATTATTTGGTATTGTATGAAAATTGGTTTATTATAAGAGGTGCTCTTTTAGTAGTACAAGATTAATTATGGTGATTAGTTTAGTTACATCTGCTGTTAATACAGTTGTAGTGTTAAATGCCCTTTGAGAGGATGCATCTAGCTTTAGTTATTTAGATTTCTTGTGAGCGTAATGCCATTCCTTTGTGCATAAAAATCGGTCGAGAAAAATTTTGGCAATAAACTATCTTGGCATGAATGGAGAAAATTACATTAATCTTGTACAACACATCGATTGAACAGTGGTTGAACAGGAAAATTTTCTATAAAGTCAACACTAGGGATGACAAACTGCGGCCCTCGGACCGAATACGGCCCATGGCTTCATTTTATCTGGCCACCCAACGATATATTAACCTTTCGTATAAATGATCCATTCCTTACTACGTCACAGCGTTTCTCTGTTTGCTCCAGGTGGAGCATGGAAGCACCAATGCGGCTGGTGTCCATCACAAGCCTACGAGAAGCATTTATATGCTATTGCAGTGGTCATATATGACACGCTTGTTGCCAAGCGCACCAGTCGTCACATACGACATGCTTCACAATGTAGAAACGTATATTGATGTGGATTGATTGCGAGGTGGTAGCTTGTTCTCATTAAGGCGAGCAATGCTTGTACATATTGCTTAATATTATTTTATGCCCATTTTATTATTATTTAATTATTGTTATGTGTAGGGTGGTTTATGAGAGCACGTGGGTGGGTCCACTTGGGACAAATTATGTATCTTCTTGCTCCTTATGGAGCATGGGGCCACCAATGTGGCTGGATTCCGCATGGAGACCGCACAAAGCATTCAGATGCTCTTGCAGTAGTGGTTTCGGCAGCAATCTGTGTTACATGGTGAGATTGCCAGCCTCATGCACAATACCATTCCAGTCTCATTAGACGACATGCATGGACTGAGTGTGTGTGCATGATTGTTGAATGTTTCAGCTGGCGTGGAAGAAGGACAGTTTGACAGGTGAGAGCATGGTTTTGCTCATTATTTAACTATTATGACGTTAACTAGTCAGTGCTTTGTTTGCGTTTCAGATTAGCAATTGAGCACTGGCTGGGTGTTTGTTGGTTTATTTGTTTAGTGTTTGCTTTATTTGCTTTTTGTTACTTAGAGGGTTGTATAAATAAATACAGCCTCTGCCTTAGAATCAGAGTTTTATTGTTGTTCGGGTCGGGTGCGAGTGTGCAAGAAAGTGATCACATATCACAACAGCATCAACATTTCTCGCCCACCCTTTCACAATAAACAGGGAGAAAACTAAGATAATGATAATAAATGAAGAAACGATAACAAGATTGTACTGGAAGATGTATAAACATACACACACCTTGGTAGCAATACAGACACAGCTGGAGGGACACAATGATATCAACACAAGAATATAAGAGGCGAGAGGAGCTTTCATTGCATTGGGAAATATATAAAGATCAAAAGAAATCTGGCCCAACACAAAAATCAGTATTTTCAGTTCAAATATGAAGTCAGTCCTATTGTATAGCTCTGAAACGTGGAGAGCAACAAAAACAACCACCAAATAAATAGAAATAACTGCAGACTTTCATAAATGGATGCTTGCTTGGAATAGAAGGATTGAAGTGGTGTGGCAAGATCGTGGATGTGGGGCTGGGGACAAAGAGCTTGACGGGCGCCAGTGGTGCAAGAGATGAGAAGAGGACACTAGAGATGGGTGGGACACACATTGAGAACACCTGTCGGTGGCGTTGCTGGACGGTCCCTGCTCTGGAGTCCCCAGGGTAAGAGAGGTGGAGAGGGTAGGGGAGCGCATGGAGAGGAGGAAAGGTGGAGACGGACGTGAAGGGGATGAAGAAGGCGTGAGTGGACCTTGGACTGATTGCGCAGGATGGGAGGACTGGGCATGAGTTTGTTGAGGGCCTATGCACCGCTGGGAGTTGAAAGTTGATAGCACAAGACATGTATTGTACCATTACGTCATTTAAGATTTTGTGTGTGTGTGTGTGTGTGTGTGTGTGTGTGTGTGTGAGAGAGAGAGAGAGAGAGAGAGAGAGAGAGAGAGAGAGAGAGAGAGAGAGAGAGAGAGAGAGAGAGAGAGAGAGAGATATATAAGACACACACACGCATAGTTACCATTAACTGACTATACATTTTTAAAAAGTGTCTAAAACAATATTAACTCTATTTTCCTGTTTGCTGTGACGTAGTTTTTTTTTTCTTCGTGCGCCCGCTATTACTCGAGGCGAAATCTCCGGTTAATTTGTCTAACCTGAGATTGATTTTACGTGAGTATCCCATTTTTCCCTGTACAATGACGGGTGTCCTCTCGCCATTCAGGCAGAGGCTCGCCGATTTCGGAGGTACCCATTAAAGCGTGGTCGGCTCAGGAGCCGTTCAGGTTATTCCAGTCCCTGGCTGAAGACACTGCTTCAAATGTCCTCGTCAGGGCTCGAACCTGGATCACCCGATCGCCAGCGCAGTGTGGTAACCATTACACCAGCGAGGCTCCCGCTGTGACGTAGTAAGGAATGGATCATTTATACGAAAGGTTAATATATCGTTGGGTGGCCAGATAAAATGAAGCCATGGGCCGTATTCGGTCCGAGGGCCGCAGTTTGTCATCCCTATTGTTGACTTTATAGAAATCAGTGCTTTTTTAAAAATCGGTCGAGAAAAATTTTCCTGTTCAACCACTGTTCAATCGATGTGTTGTCGAGGCTCGAAGGGGAGCAAAGAATAGTAACATCGCCACCTTGCAAACATGTTGTAAAAGGCGTTTAAGCTGTGTTGGTAAAAATGCCGGCTACACCTTCTTGTAGAAACTTTAACCCCCAAAAACATCATCAACGAAATGCTGTAACAGAGTGATTTCGTTCGTTCTACTTTTTTAGTTGTTGTTAGTTTTCTCGTTTATAACTGTTTGATAAAGCATAACAGAGATTAAGACTTACCTGCACCAAACGAAGACAACAGTCAGGAAATAAAGTCTTAGGCCAGTGTTTCTCAACCTTTTGTGGCCGTATGACCTACTGCCATAGCATTTATTCGTGCTAGAAACTAATTATAATAAAATAATAGAAATTATCATTTACTATTACAGAAAATAAACAAGCAAGTATGACATCTGGTGGAAAATTTTTAAAACCCGAGATACATTGAGTATAGGATGACGTAAGATGAAATTAACTATTTCAAGATTGGCATAAGCCACGCTAACGATCGGCGGGAGTTACCATAGAAATAGTGACGTAGATAGGAATAGCCTTACTCCTTGTAATATCGCTTGATGGAATGACCAGTAAATAAATTAACAAAATAAAATTTTGACCAATGAACAGTAGCCAGAATCGCGCACTACTGAAACCGGCTCAAAAATAATTTTCGGAAAGTTAATTGTACGGATTGAGCATTGCAAATTGACGTGATTCTAACCGTGCGGGGATAGTATCTGGCGCTTCCCCCGGTCTGTCACACAAGTCCTGCTCCTACGTTGAGATATTCAACGAGAAACATAGTGTATTTCCATACTCTTCAAGATTTTTGCAGTTTGCAAGAAGAGGTTTCCTTTATCGTGAAAATCTGTGCATACTGATTTTATTTTTGTGGTTCATCCACGTAAGTACGTTCCTTACTTACTTAGTCGTTCCCCTTCTACCGTGAGGTGTAGAGGTTTGGAATAGAGAGCGCCAGGCTATCCAATCGGCTATTTTTCTAGGCGATTTCAACATCGACATGCACAACACAAACCAAACGTGGGAAAACATCATACTATCTTACAACCTAAAACAAATAGTCAACCAGCCTACCAGGGTAACAAATGCATCATCCACAACAATTGACCACATCTACGTCACCTGTGCAGAAAACATTATAGAATGCTCTGTTCCTACTGTCGCGATGAGTGACCACTATCCTATATGTTGCACGTGGTCAAAGAATAAATATAAAGCTCCAAGAAATAAACATTTCAGTATTAAATTTAGAAGTTTTAAAAATTTCAACCGTGAACTATTTTTACATGATTTGCGAACCGCACCTCTTGCCAGTGTTTACCAGCTTTCTGATCCCGATGACGCCATTGCCCATTGGATACGTATCTTTCTTTGTGTGTTTGATAACCACGCACCAACTAAAGAAGTTCGTGTGAAACGACAGGTCAAATCTCCTTGGATCACGCAAGAAGTGCTAGACGCCATGAGGCAGAGAGATCAAGCTCACAAAAACAAGGACTTTAACATACACAGAGCACAGAGGAACAACGTGCAATATTTAATTCGTAGAGAAAAAAAAATTACTTTAAAAATTTGGTTCAGATCAAAACAAACAGTAAAGATATATGGAAAGCAATCAATACCTTAGCGAACAAGCGAAATCTGTCAGTCTCGTCAACTCCTAATACTTTATTTACTTCCACAGACTTCAGCAATTACCTTCAGGCAGAAATAAACAGTCTTAAATCTACAATACCAAATTCACCTTGGGACTTAGGCAGGCTGTCAGTATTTTGTGAGAACAAATGTACCAACACAATCCCATCCAACATTCCGTTTATGACAGTTAATGAAGTGTATAACTATCTTCTAGGACTTAAAGATAATAACTCATCAGGACTTGACGGAGTCAGTAATCGAATAATGCGTTATGCGGCTCCAGCTATTAGTGATTCGCTTACATACATATACAATCAATGTATCGCACGGAGTTACTTTCCGTGGCACTTTAAAGTCGCTAAGGTATATCCTCTCTTAAAACCTGGCTCTTCCGACAATAATAACCTTGGTAACTGTAGGCCAATCTCCTTAATATCATCGCTATCCAAACCACTAGAAAAACACATACATAAAATAACACTACAACACCTAGTTAACAATGGCTTGCTAATTGATAGTCAGTCAGGGTTTAGACCTAAACATTCATATCACACAACTCTAACTAAGATGATTGACAACTGGGACTTAAATATTAATAACGATAACATATGTGGGGCAGTTTTTGTAGACTTTAAAAAAGCAGTTGATATGATAGATCACGCTATTTTAATTAGAAAACTAGAAACATCAAAAGTAAACCTTCAACTAGTGACGATAATTAAATCATTCCTGTCAGACAGAAAACAAGTAGTTTCTTACAATAACTCTTGCTCAAACCCAACCGTAATAAATACCGGCGTTCCTCAGGGCTCTATTCTTGGGCCTCTACTTTTTGCCATATACATTAATGACCTTCCACTACACGTCGAGCACGCATCCTGTGACCTATATCTGATGACTGTACTATCTACACAAGTGATACAAGTTGCAACACACTCGAACTATCGTTACAAAAAGATACAGACAATCTGATTAAGTGGAGCATCGGAAATCGCATGCTAATTAATATAATTAAAACAAAGTGCATGTTAATATTAACTAGACAAAAGTTACAAAATTCTGAGAAAACAACACTTCAGATCTATATTGGTACCTCACCAATTGGAAACGTTAATGAACATAAAACTCTAGGAATAGTCGTTGACCAGCATCTAAATTGGAACTCACATGTTCATGCACTGACCAAGCAAACGGCACAGAAAGTTTACCAGTTAGCTAAAATCAAACATTTCCTAGATGAAGATGCACGAAAATTGTTCTATATATCTCACATACAAACAAACCTTGACTATTGCTCCACAATCTGGGATGGTTGTTCTATGTCCAACACAAAAAGACTCCATTCACTACAAAAGCGTGCAGTGCGTCTAGTTTCTGACAACTGCCAAACACGGTGTGTAGATCTATATAAAGATCTCAAAATACTGCCTCTAAGAAAGCGCTTTCTGTTCAACAAAGCTAAATTTGTTCACAAAATCCTGTCACAGAATGCTCCAACATATCTGTGGCCAATGTTCAAATACAATGAAAGACGCAGTCAACGCCTTAACAAAATACAAGTGCCCAAGCCTAGGCTTGACTTATTCAAGAAAAGCTTAGCTTACTCTGCTGCTCATCTTTGGAACTATCTTCCACATTATCTAAAACATAACAACCTCAGTCCCTATTCATACAATCGTAAACTTTTCGAATACTTTATGAGTTCTGATTATCTGTCCCCCTAATGTGATTATTTTTCCGAACAAATGGTATAATATCGAGTGTAGGTTTAATGATGATGTTAGTGCTTTTCAACATATTTTGTTTCATGGTAATACTTAGTTTGTACTTTTCAACATATTCTATTTCATGTTTATAATTAGATACTGTGAATGTGAGTATGCTATTATTTTACCTTTACAACGTTGAATTCCTTGAAGTGATGGGTAAAATATATGTGAGAATAAATGAAATCAGTATAAAAGACGAGAGAAAGGAAGGGCAGAATGTCAGACGGGCCTGTGAGCCCAATTCTCAACCCTTTGAAAATAAAGTTCGTTCTATCTATCTATCTATCTATCTATCTATCTATCTATCTATCTATCTATCTATCTATCTATCTATCTATCTATCTATCTATCTATCTATCTATCTATCTATCTATCTATCTATCTATCGATCTATCTATCTATCTATCTATCTATCTATCTATCTATCTATCTATCTATCTATCTATCTATCTATCTATCTATCTATCTATCTATCTATCTATCTATCTATCTATCTATCTATCTATCTATCTATCTATCTATCTATCTCTGTCTCCCTCTCTGATAATGTTTGTACTTTTCAACATATGTTATGTCATGCTTATAAGTAATTAATGTTAATATGAGTGTGCTATATTATTATTTTACTTTACAACGTTGAATTCCTTGAATTTGATATGTAAAATGCATATGAGAATAAATGAATTCAGTATGAAAGGTGAGAGAAAGGAAGGGCAGAATGTCAGAGGGGCCTGCGTGCCCAATTCTCAACCCTTTGAAAATAAAGTTCGTTCGTTCGTTCGTTCGTTCGTTCCTCCTAGCCTGGTTCTATTCTAGTCCTCGGTCCTTCAAAGATTGTCTAATGTTGTCCTCCCAGCGGACTCTGGGTCGTCCTGGGGGTCTGGATCCTTGGCTCTTTGTTTCCCATGCTTGTCGTGGTAGCCGATCTTCTCCCATTCTGCAGACATGGCCAGACCATCTTAATTGGGACTGTTCTACTTGCGTCTGCAGGCGGTAGGATTTAAGGCCTTGACGTATTGTCTGGTTGCGTACCATGTCTCTTCTTGTTACTTCAACCACTTTCCTCAGATACCTCATTTCTGAGGTTTGGATCTGGCTTTTGTGGGTTGTAGTCATTGCGCATGACTTGCATCCATATGTCAAGACTGGGACGTAGGTGGAGCGGTATACAGCCATCTTCGTTTTCTTACCAACCTTTCTCTTGCTGAGGAATCCTCGATTTATGGCCTGAAAAAGTCTTCCAGCTGCTGCTTTTCGAGTGGCCAACTCTTCTTTGATGCCTCCCTTTCGGTCTATAATAGCTCTAAGGTATTTAAAGTGGTCGACCTGCTCCAGGACCTGTTCTCCCAGCTTAATCTGATGTCTTCTTTCTTCTCGTGATATCACCATGGATTTTGTTTTAGATCTGCTTATGACCATCCCTCTCTTCTCCAGCTCTTCCTTCCAGACTTGCAGGTTGGATTGGAGATGTGCCTCTGATTTAGCAATCAGGGCAACATCATCAGCAAATGCCAGCTCCGAAATATAGACCTGTCTCATCTTCCAGTACCCCACTGAATACTTTCTTGTTCTCTCCTTACATGCCTTGATGACATCATCCATGAGGAGTATGAAAAGGTAAGGTGATAGGATATCACCTTGTCTTACACCAGTGGTGGTCCTGAACTCTTCTGACTTATGGTTTGCTGTCCTCACATAATTTCTGCAAGACTTGTAGAAGCTATGTATAGCATGAATCAGAGGTGCTGGAATATTCTTCCTTGCCAAACAGTCCCAAAGTTTGCTCCAAGGGACCCTGTCAAACGCCTTTTCCAGATCTATGAAACAAAGATGGATCTCACTCTTATACTCAAGGGCCTTTTCACTCAGCTGTCTGAGTGTGAAGATAAGGTTTTGAGTACTTCGGTTTGCTCGGAATCCGCACTGGACCTCATCCAATTGTGGCTCAGCTAGGCGTCGGAGTCTCTGCTCTAGGATTCTAGAGTAGATTTTACCAGGGACACTGAGAAGGGATATGCCTCTATGGTTTCCACATTGTCGATTGTCACCCTTTTTGAAAATTGGTGTTATGATGGCAATCTCCCAATCCTTTGGTATGGTCTTGTTGTATCACGCTGCCTGTAAAACCCTTAAGAGTAGTAGGTCGCCTGATGCTCCCATGTACTTAACCATTTCTGGTGTTATACCATCATGCCCTGCTGCTTTGCCCATCTTGATTTTCTCCAGTGCTGCCTTCAGTTCTTCCATCTTTATGTCATCTTCACCATCATTGGTTTTCTCTTGTGTGCTAGTGGTTATCATTTCTGATGCTTCACCATGCTCACCATCAAGGAGTTCTGAGAAATATTCTTTCCATCTTTCCATTACTTCCTTCGGGGCAGTAAGCAATTTGCCTTGCTTGTCCTTTATAAATTTGAGAGGGCATTGTTTTTCCTTCCTCATGTTCTTTAGGGTCTTATAGAACAATTTCTGGTTTTCTTGTGCATCTTTTTCTAGCTTTTCTCCAAATTCTTCCCAGGACTTCTGTTTTTCTGCTAGCACTTTGTTCTTTGCTTCTGTTCTGAGTGTCACATATTCTCTATATTTTTCCATTTGTCCTGTTGTGTTTTTAGCTCCTAAGTATTGTTTCCATGCCATTTTCTTCTCTCTTATCTTCTCTTTGACTTCCTCTGTCCACCAAGGTGTCCTCTTTCTCTTGTTCCCAAGTCGGACTTCACCGCATGCTTCAGCAGAAGCTGTCTTTATGATACCCTTGAATTTAATGCAGAGGGTTTCCAAGTCATCAAGTCGGTCTTCTGTGTTGCTCACCGCTGCGTAAGTACGTTCCAAGGAACTTTATTTCATTTTCAGCTCGATTTTTGTGGTAAGTCCCTGGTATTTGAAACTAATGAAGCTGCTAAAGGGAGAAATAAATACTATAGAGATTCCTACATACGAAGTGCCCAACAATGATATAATAAACACTAAGGACTTAGAGAAGTTTGAAACTGTTGAGGAAATATACAGACCAACTTGGATTGAAATTAAGGAGAGAAGGTTTATCGTACATGTTGAAATGGATGCATATGATGTAAATAGATGAAACATTGTTGCCATATTTGCTCATTGATCTTGAACAGTTCTGCTTCAAATAAACTTCACTTTAATTGTCAAGACTGTTGATGGATTACTTAACAGTTGGATAAGTTAAATGTTATGTACATGTTTGGTACATCATCACTACTATTGTCTCCCAACAAAACATTTCAAAAGAGGAACGAACCAGCCTGGGTCCAAATAGATTGAAACCAAGAAAGTAATACCTCTGGCGGACTTTAAGCCAGTCAAGATCTAACTTGGAATATACAAGCAGTAAAAAGAAAAACTATTAATACGTGCCCCGTCACACTTTTTACCCAGGTGGAACCCCACAAATAACTTTCCACAACCAGCGGAACCCCTAAGACCCAACTCTTTTACTGCCAAATTATTGCAAAGCAAATTTATTAGTAAAATGATGATATCTATATATTTTACGCTCACGCACCCCCACCCCCCCCCCCCCCACACACACACACACACACGTCAGCTGTCATTAACTAAAACGTTTTTAAACATTTCTCCTCGTTTTTATTTAAATATGGGAAAAGGGATTGAACGAATGTCGCAAGTGGAAAAAAGCCCAAGACAGATGAAAAGTAATATCTAATAAACGTCAAAACATTATGACAGATGAAAAGTAATATCTAATAAACGTCAAAACATTATGACAGATGAAAAGTAATATCTAATAAACGTCAAAACATTATGACAGATGAGTGAAATGAGACCCGTAGAGAAAGAAGGAAAAGAGTTGTGTTTTGTTTAGCTCTTGAGTCAATGGGCGGAGTGGATAAGAGGTTTGGCATCCGCCTTAAATTCTAGAGGTACTAGGTTCGATTCCCAGTAGACAGAATATAATTTTATGAAATTTTTTTTTGCTAGAATCAGTAGTCCTAATGATGTCATACTCACCCCGGTTTCATGGGTAGTGAGATCAGATGACTAGCCTTCTGGGGTAAGGGCAAAAAAATAGGAAGTCCCGTGTGCAAGTTGCACACGTTAAAAATCCCACGGCAGTTGGAAATCGTAAAGAGTTGGCCATCATTTAAAAATTAGATACCTACCCACCAAATATATTTATATAAAGTGTGATTCCTATATACACACATTGGAATTCTCGTCGGTGCTACGGAGTTCGTGCACTGTGCTGAGATCTTCACTGTATTTTTGGTTTGGTTTGGCTTTACGAACCATCTGCATTGCATACGAACAACTCCATCAGTGCAGCACAGATCAAAGCGATCTCCTCAGGATTGGTTCTTTATAATACTGAAGAACTCTTTGTCTTACTTTCATTGACAAAGAATTGTTGCATAAATTACTTTTTATTTTATAGAATGCAATTTTTACCTTGGCTAGTCTGTTTTTCCCTTTTAAGATGCATATTCCATCCGTTGTTATTAACTTGCTTAGGTACTTGAATCTATTTCTCAACATATTAGCATGAAAAAGAGCCTCAATGATTTACTTGTAACGGATAAATAATGACCTCTCAGTTGTGCCTAATAGAAAATGTATAAACTGTACAGTGTCCAGTCATACATTATAGCTCATCTTCCCACGGAGCATAGACTTTCAACAAACTTAAGTCCTCCTGTCACGTGCCATCAGCTCAAGGTCTTTCTATGTTTTTCTCATTATTTTAATTTACGTCTCCAGTTCTCTTCTCCTTGATGTGACAGAATGGGGCGACCCCTCTCGATCTCGGTATCACTCCGGCAGTAATCGGTGCATTTGTGGTACTGATTTTATTGCGTGCTTTCAATTGTCGCACTTTCTTTCTTTTTATACTATGTAGCAGATAGTTTAAATTTTCAAGTATTCTTTCACTACTTTCAGTATATTGTGTCTTGTCTGTTATCTGACACTCCTTGTAGATGATAAACACCTCACATTTGCAAGGAGAGGTAGAGATAATATTACGAGAGGCAGGTTAGTAAAATTCCCTTGTACTAAGCTTGGCCGTGGCAGATTAACACGCACATCACCCAGCGCTATCTGCTTAATCACCGATAAGAATGGTGCGCGCATCACCAAAACTTGGAATACGGGGAGACAACTTATGGACAGACACAGATAAAAGATTACTTTCTGATAAATTATGAATTGTTACTTTTGGAACACGTTGTCATATAAGGTTAACGACATGTTCGCGAGTCTGTACGCAAGGCATTGTATTTCTTATTGCCATATATAGTAATACGTGACCTTTTGCTTTACGCACCTTATGTTACGTGGAATATTGTGAAAGTACCACACCCGAACCCGCCTGTTTGAAAATGATTGGAGCGTTTATTTAATGTTACCGTTTTCTTAGTATGATTTATGTTAGTTCTCTATATTTCTCCTCATGTGTTTTATTTCTCCAAGTTTAGATTTTTACTGGCTTGAAGCCCGCCAGAGTTTAGAATTCCTTGGGTTATGTTTAAAAGGTGACCAGATTTGTTCATCCCTCTTATGATGTTACAAGTTGGAGAGTATAGTGGTAGAGATGCATGAAATGGGCACAATACATCTAATTGTAATCAACTGGCATACAATCATCCAACAGCTTGGTCCGATAACAATGGAACTTTTATTGAACTTGAACTGGTTGCATATCATCAAGTGATTTTCATCTTATATGCATACGAGGGGCGTTCAGAAAGTAATGCAGCACATCGTTTTTCTCAGCTAATAATGAAGATAGAAGCATGAAATTTTGCACACATCAAATATGGCATGTGCCAATTGTGTGCACTAAATTGCACCGCGTTTGGCTAAATAATACGGCTGCCCTAAATCGTTGAAATGGAGCGTGTTAGCAACTTGCGTTATAAACAGCAAATTGTGATAGAATTTCTCGTTGCATAGAAGGAAACTGTTGTGAATATTCACAAGCGTCTATGTGATGTGTATGGAAGTTTCGCAGTCGACAGGAGTACAGTCAATTACTGGGTTCAGAGAATCAAAGAATCAGGAAGTGGAGATACGGAGCTGCTTGATCGGCCGCGCTGTGGACGTCCTGCCACAGCCACCAACGCAGAAATGTTGAAATGCGCTGAGGGCATTATTCTTACTGATAGGCGAATCACTACTCAACAATTGGCCTTACAGCTGTCAGTCAGCATTGGTAGTGCAAATGCAGTTATAAAAACTCTCGGATTTTCTAAGGTTTGCGCAAGATGGGTTCCTCGAAGTCTCACAAATGACCACCGATTGCACAGGAAAGCACTTTCTTCTGAATTGTTGGAGCGTTTCAATGCAGATGGAGAGAACTTTTTGGCTAAGATCGTTACAGGCGACGAAACCTGGGCACATCAATTTGTACCTGAGACAAAAAGACAGTCGATGGAGTGGCATCATCCGCAATCACCAAGAAGAAAGAAATTCAAGCAAATTCCTTCAGCTGGAAAGGTCATGATCACTGTCTTTTGGGACATTGAAGGTGTGATTCTTGTGGACGTTATTCCAAGAGGAGAGACAATCAATTCGCAAGCTTACATTAAGACATTGAAAATCAACGTTTTCGCAGAGTTCGGCCGCACAAGAATCCAGCAGACCTGCTTCTCCTTCACGACAATGCGCGACCTCACACAAGTCTGGCAACACGGGAAGCAATCACCAAATTGGGCTGGACTGTACTACCACATCCACCCCATAGTCCTGATTTGGCACCCTCTGATTTTCATCTATTTGGTCCACTTAAAGATGCACTCCGTGGGACAAGGTTTGAAGATGATGAAGGAGTGATTCATGCAGCGAAGAAATGGCTACATGATCAAAACCAAATCTGGTACGGGCTAGGAATACATGCACTTGTTTCGAGCCGTACAAGTTGATGGGGATTATGTTGAATAATACCGATGTTTACATGACATATCCATGTATATTGTGTATAAATTTCATGCTTTTTTCTTAAACAGCTCCTGAGAAAAACGATGTGCTGCATTACTTTCTGAACGCCCTTCGTATTTATATAATATACAGTATTGGCAAATTTACTCATCAGGTACCATGTATCATCCATCCCTAAAACATCCAGGGTGGCTCATAACATTTTCTTCCTCATTATATTCTTCCAATAGTCTGGCGCTCTCTCTTCCAAACCTCTACACCTCACGGTAGAAGGGGAACGACTAAGTAAGTAAGTATATTCTTCCATTTGCTTGGCTATTGTGGGGCGAGGTTTTTATTGACTCTAGGATCAGTATAGTACTGACAATTACAGAAACAGAATTTCTGCAGAAAGTGGTGAAGTCCCAGTGTCTGAGAGAACTACTGGTATCACAAATTAGTTACGGCTGTGAATGATCTGATCTCGAAACATTAGTGGAGAGGAGACAGACATAAGTTGCCACCTCCGCTGTGTAACTAACTGTGATATTAAAACACCAAGGAAACAGATTTTACTTAACAATGATAAAATTGACAAGTCTTCAAATACAATTTCCGTATTATTTATTTAGTATATACACTATCTACTATTGTGCTGAAGGGTGGATGTTGAAACAATGGAATGTAATGGATTTGTAAGTTTACAAATGATTCACATATATTTATATATATATATATATATATTACAAGTCTTCCAATTATAGGAAACAAATTTATATCAGCTGGGCTGTTAATCACTTATAGTAAATGTATCAGCTGTGCTGTTAATTAAGTATATAAAATTTATCAGCTATGCTGTTATTTTTGTCTCTTGCTATACTACTCAGTTTTTCTTCCTTGACAGTTTAATAGCTCACAATTGCCGACGGAAATGGTACGACTGTGTACTCATCTCTCAAAAGTTATGTCCTTCTTAGTTTCTTGCACACAGCACCCGCTGATGGTCGTTTCGTTAGCCCACCCAAGACTGAGGGGGACTAAAGAGGTAGATCCTGCGCAATCACTGTGCTCCTGCGACGTTCCAGGCAGCTGGATTGACACGACATACGACCTCAGGTTTGATGACACGAATAAAGCCCTCCAAGATTAAGCAAGCCAGGTTTTGATCCGACTATTGAAGCAGGCTGCAGGTCAATGCACTCAGGTAAGCAATAAATCAAGGTTGACAGCTTCTCCTCTTCAGTCGGTCGGTATCTGGCTTCGTGTTGGTGTTGCGTGTTTTTGCATAAAATCTCGCCTGATTATATAGGCAGGTGAAGTAACTTCTACTGCTTAAGGAAAGCGTTTGGTTGGTTCCTGGCGGGGCAAGCTGATTGGTTGTCTGCAAGTAAGTACCATGCCTCGTACAGCCTAATTTTGTTCTGTGTTTTCCGCCATATTGGGTGACAAGATGGCCGCGACCCACATCCGAAAAAACAGGGCTTAAGTTTAATTTTATTCTGTCTCAGAGACTGGTGAACGTTGCTCGTTGATTGGTTGAAGCAAATTTGTATCTCGACATAGTGATTTAACAAAGTAGTGGGTTTACACACTCGTTTCACGACATAGCCCCCTCCTTTCCTAGCTGTGACCTGTCATAGCTAATGTGTAAACCCCTGCTGTAGTTAATCCTTTTGCGTCTGTCCTTCCAGAGTAATAGGGTGTCGACTTAAAAAATCAGCTCCTACATTGTCTCTTCCCGCAATGTAATTGACGGTAAAGGAATAAGGCGCCAGAAGCAGACTCCACCTTAACAATCTCGAATTTAACTTTTTAGATGCAGCCAAGAATGTTAAAGGCTGGTGATCGCTTTGGACAATGAAGTGTGTCCCATACAGGTAAGGTGAAAATTTGTCGATGGACCAAATTAGAGCCAAAAATTCTTTCTCTATGGTCGAGTAGTTCAACTCAGCTGCATTCAGCTTCCTACTGGCGTAGGCGACTGGTAAAAGTTCCTCCGGCTGGGCTTTTGATTTCTGCAAGAGAGTTGCACCAATACCTATACTGCTAGCGTCCGTCCTTAATACAAATTCCTTTGTGATATCGGGTAGCTTAAGGATTGGTTTGCTGGTGAGTTTTGCTTTTAGCTCTGTGTAAGCTTTTTCACAATCAGCATTCCATTGGATTTTATCGGGCTGTCCTTTCTTCGTTAAGTTAGTTAATGGTGCACACAGAGAGTTAAAGTGGGGTATGTATTTCTGATAGAACCCACATAATGACACGAATGATCTCACATCTTTCTTCGTTTGAGGTCTGGGTGCCTTCTTTAACTTCTCTAGATTCTTTGGGCCAAGAGACATATGACCTGTAGAAATAGTTTGACCTAAGAATTCCAACTCCTTACAACCGATATGCACGGGTTTGACGTTTTACTTCCTTGTCCAGCTGACTGTACTGTTCACGATATATTGCCTTTAACCCGTGCTAACAAAAGGACATTTCTGGATGACCTTGCAAGACAGGCAGAAGACGCAGCACTGAGAAATGAACAAAGCACAGTTTATAAAATAACTGAAGCTATCAGTGGAAAACGAGGTGCAAACAACATAACGTTAGTAAGAGACAAGCAAGGAAATCTCATCACCACAGCACAGGGGCAGGAAACAAGATGGGCAGAGCACTTCAGAGAAACACTGAATAAGGAACCACCAGAGACTCAGCTGAATGTTCCTGAGGCTGAAAGTGACTTCGACGTAAATACAGACATTCCACGAAAAGAAGAAATTATCACAGCTATCAAAGGGCTAAAAAATGGAAAAGCGCCTGGTCACGACAATCTAAATGCTGAGCTATTCAAGACAGACCCTGAACTAGCAGCAGAACTATTAGAACCACTATTTGCACAAGTCTGGGAAACTGAGACAACACCAACAGAGTGGAGTAAAGGAATAATAGTCAAATTGCCCAAGAAGGGCGACCTTGCAGACTGCAACAACTGGAGAGGAATTACCCTCCTCTCAGTTCCCAGCAAAATACTAGGCAGGATAATCATCCAGAGAATTTCAAAAGCAGTTGACCATAAATTGAGGAAAGAACAAGCGGGCTTCAGAAAGAACAGAAGATGTGCAGATCATATATTTGCCCTCAGGAACATTATAGAGCAGTGCTCAGAATGGCAGAGACAGCTGTACATTAACTTTGTTGATTTTGAAAAGGCTTTCGACAGCATACACAGGGACAGCCTATGGAAAATTCTGAGGGCTTATGGAATTCCCAGCCGCATTGTTTCCGTTATAAAAAGCCTCTATTCTAACTTTACGTGCAGTGTAGGATCGAGTAATGTAACTTTGAAAGTGAAAACAGGAGTACGACAGGGATGCCCCTTATCAACAACATTATTTTTGACAGTCATAGATTGGGTGATGCGCTAGACAACAGAGGGCAGTCCAAGAGGAATTAGATGGACAACGTTTTCTACACTGGAAGATTTGGAATATGCAGATGACATTGCACTACTCGCGCATTCACATCAACACATTCAAGACAAAACCGATAGACTGAATAAGTATGGCCAGCAGGTTGGCCTGAACATCAATTTGAAGAAGACAGAGGTCATGACACTAAATGTGGGCAATCCTGAGCCAATAACAGTAAGGAACCAGAAGTTAGAACAGACAGACACATTTACTTACCTAGGAAGCATAGTAATACCTGACGGCGGAACAAGCAAGGACCTTAACAACAGAATGAATAAAGCGAGAACAGCCTTTGCTGTTCTCAACAACATTTGGAAGTCTTCCCAGTACAGCACAAATACCAAATTAAGACTGTATGAGAGCTGTGTACTTTCTGTGCTTCTCTATGGTGCGGAATGTTGGAGAGTAACAGAGAAGGAAATGTCGAAACTGTCCTCCTTCCACACAATCTGCCTAAGGAAAATTCTCCGAATTTTTTGGCCAAACACCATCAGCAACCAAGAACTACTTATTCAGAGTAACCAGGAGGACATGCACACCATCATACCTGGCAGACGCTGGAGTTGGGTTGGCCACGTCCTCAGAAGGGACCCTGATACCATCACAAGAACAGCTATGCTATGGACCCCCGAGGGAAAGCGATAGAGAGGCCGACCAAAAACAACTTGGCGGAGAACTGTGGAAGCTGAGATGCAAAGAATGAACCACAGTTGGGACACTGTACGAAAGATGGCTGCCGACCGAGCAAAGTGGAATCAATTTGTTGCTGCCTTACAAGATGCCACCAGGCGTGATGGCCGCTGACTGCTTTGACGGTTAGTGGTTATGGATCAAAGAAGAAGAAGACAACCGATATAGCACTTGGTTGGACGTGCAGTCAATCCAGTTTCTCTCAGTCTGTCAAACAACATGGAGAGCGCTACTATATGCTCTTCAAATGTGTTTGTAGCAACAAGAATGTCATCCATAAAGTTAGTGATATGGGGATTTTGTAGAGGTTCCAATAATTTTAATTTCCTCATCATTCTTGAAAAGATACTGGGAGCATTTTTCAGCGCAAAGGGTAGTACATTAAACTCGTAGTGTCCGTCTGATGTACTAAATGCCAGCATTTTCCTAACTTCTGGTTTCACTGGTATTTGGTAGTATCCCTTGCTTAGATCTACCTTCGATAAATACCTAGCCTTACTCAGTGTAGAGAACAGCTGGTTGGTGTCAGGTAATGGGTCCACCTGAGATTCTGTGATCGCATTAAACTTCCGGTAGTCAATACATAACCTGTGTTCACCACTAGGCTTCCTTAATAGCACCACACTTGAGCTATAGGGAGACTCAGACTTTGAAATAATTTCTCTTTTAAGAGATAGTCAATCTCATCCTTGAGTGCTTGTGCTTGCTATTCTTCAGTCCATGTCCGCAACAATGCTTCCAGTGGACTGTGTATGGGGACGGCCAAACAACAACGTTGCCGGACCCACACCTATGTCTATTGTAAGGGGCAGTATACTGAAGTGGGGCCTGTCTCCATCAATTGTTTGGTACAGCCCTGGTTCCTACCACCTATGGTTCGGGTTTGTTTCTGCAGCTTTTTTAATACTGGTTGCTGACTAACCAAATTTTCCAAATGATCCAGGCCATGGTGTTCCGACAAATATCTAGTCGGGGTGGGTTGTCTCTCGTCCCCTCTCTGTACAATACGGAGAGTTGCCATGGTTACTGGTGTAACAGTAGACTTGTTGTGATTTTGTTTTCTCTTTATCACTGCATCTATCTGTTGTTTTCTCTTGTGTATTTTCTTTGTGGGCCTACGTCCGCAACAATGCTTCCCTAGGTCCTGTAACTGGGCTACGCTTCTGAATGAGGTTACCTGGTTACATTCTGAACAGGATTTCATATACCGACTTATGTCTTCAATTATTCCTGGCCAGTAATATCGCAATGCTATATTTTGACCAGTGGCCCCTTTTCCCATGTGACCACTGCCTGATGTAGCATGCTCTTGCTCCATAATTTCCTCCCTGTAGAATTTTGGCACTACCAGCTGTCCATGCCTTTTAGGTCCTTTTCCAGCTTGTCTGTAGAGTAGGCCATTTTCCATATAGTTGTCTCCTTTCTCTGGAGGGTTATGGGCCTTTGGCAATTTGCCAAAACAAGGCTTCAATGTGCTGTCTGCTGTTTGAGCCTTTTTCATCTGTATACGATGATTGTTTATTGGATCTCCCTCCTCTTTTTTTGGTGCTCAACCTGGTATGGTTTGCTGCCATGACAAGAGGTTTTATTGGGTCACCCAAAAAGACATATTTACATCCTATTACCAGCGGGTATATAGGATCATCACTCACTGCTGCTCTTATCACTCCTTCCACATAGCGAGTTCTCACGTTGATCCTTGCTATGGGAAGTGTCATGGTGCCAGTTACCTGCATTGCCCCTTGTTTGTCCACTGTTTCTATGGTAAGTTGATCAGGGTGCGCTAGGGCTGCACTCACGACTGAGTCGAATTCCAATCCGGAATCATATAAGCACTGAATTTTAGTGCCATTACATGTCACTTCCTCACAGACAGGGGGATGATGGAGGTCATTCTAACTAACTGCCAGTTCCTTCCTTCCCTTGTTCCCTGTTGTAAGACACGCAGCGAGATAAGGAGGGTTCTTCCTTCTGCATTCAGCAGTATTGGGGTTACTCATTAGACAAGTTTTACACCACTTTCCTTCCTTCCGGTAAGGTGTTATCCGATCTTAGAGGGTTTTTGTCCTTTTGGTCAAATCTTTGTTTGTTCCTTGTGGTATGGTCCTTTTGTTCATATTTGGAATAGTTTTGTGATGATTGGAAGTTTTCACCCTGCTTCTTCTTATTTCCTAATAGTTCTGCCTGAGCTGCTTGATATCTCTCAGCAACAGTTACAATATCTCCCAATCTCTCTGCTCCTTGTTCCATGATAAACTTCCTCATTTCTTGAGGCATGGACTCTTTCACTTGCTCCATCATTATCATTTCTTTCAGATCCTGACACTTTCCTAAACTACTCCATTTTTCCAAATAGGTTTCCAATCTAGCAGAGAATTGGTGATAGTTTTCTCCTGGAAGAAGTTTAGCTGTTCGGAATTTCTTTCTATATGATTCTGAGTTCTTTTCATATCTCACAAGCAGTGCCTGCTTCAGGATTTCATAATCTTCCTGGTCATCTCTTGAGAGCTTCAAATATACATCATAGGCCACACCTCTCAATCCCTGAGATAGTTTAAGACTCCACTTTTCTTTCACTAAGCAATAGGTAGTGGCAAGGCTTTCGTATCTATCCAAGTACGACTCAATGGCGTCTTCTTTCTCAACAAATGGGTCCAGATGAAAATTCATGGCCCCACTTGAGGTGCTCTGGATGGAGCTATTCTTAGAGTGAGGTGAGCTACCACCATTATTGCCAGTATTTGCCTGAATTTCAAGTTTTTTAAATCTCAACTGATGGTCTCTCTCTGCTTGTAATTTCCTTTCCTCAGCTTCAATTTTCTTTGCCTCATTTTCAGCCTCCCATTTCTTGGCTTCAATTTATAATCTTTTGGTTTGTCTCTCAGCTTCCAGTCTTTTGTCTTCTCTCTCAGCTTCCAGTCTTTTGGCTTCTCTTTCAGCTTCTGCTTGCAACCGCCTTTCTTCAGCCTCAAATCTCTTTGCTTCTCTATCAGCCTCTAATTTCTTTGCTTCAGTCTCTAATTGCAACTTTCTTTCTTCCCTATCCATGTGTTTGTCCACTTCTGTTGTGACATACTGAGTGAGAGCATCACCTGTCATATTTATTTCCTTACCCATCTGCATGATCGCAGTTCTGAACTTCACTAGATCAGCCATGGCTTTACTAAGAGAGGGTTTGTAATTTTACTATATCCAAATATTTGTAATAAAACTTAATTAATTTAATTGAACAAATAATTTCCGTGCAACTTTGTGAGCATCAACTATTTACTGAGTACTAAATGGTACTCCTCCTACGAAAATAATTTAAAAAAAAATCCTATTATGATTTTCTCAACAAAAAAGTTTTCCTTATGTTATCTATGGGTGGCACAAGATATAGTGTAGATAGATGAATAGACTAAGTATGGCTAAAGATATATAGAAATATCCCAGGAACGAGCCCCCAGTGTGGCGTGAGGTTTTTATTGGCTCTAAGATCAGTATAGTACTGACAATTACAGAAACAGAATTTCTGCAGAAAGTGGTGAAGTCCCAGTGTCTGAGAGAACTACTGGTATCACAAATTAGTTACGGCTGTGAATGATCTGATCTCGAAACATTAGGGGAGAGGAGACAGACATAAATTGCCACCTCCGCTGTGTAACTAACTGTGATAATAAAAAACAAGGAAACAGATTTTACTTAACAATGATAAAATTGACAAATCTTCAAATACAATTTCCGTATTATTTATTTAGTATATACACTATCTACTATTGTGCTGAAGGGTGGATGTTGAAACAATGGAATGTAATGGATTTGTAAGTTTACAAATGATTCACATATATTTATATATATATTAAAGTCTTCCAATTATAGGAAACAAATTTATATCAGCTGGGCTGTTAATCACTTATAGTAAATGTATCAGCTGTGCTGTTAATTAAGTATATAAAATTTATCAGCTATGCTGTTATTTTTGTCTCTTGCTATGCTACTCAGTTTTTCTTCCTTGACAGTTTAATAGCTCATAATTGCGGACGGAAATGGTACGACTGTGTACTCATCTCTCAAAAGTTATGTCCTTCTTAGTTTCTTGCACACAGCACCCGCTGATGGTCGTTTCGTTAGCCCACCCAAGACTGAGGGGGACTAAAGAGGTAGATCCTGCGCAATCACTGTGCTCCTGCGACGTTCCAGGCAGCTGGATTGACACGACATACGACCTCAGGTTTGATGACACGAATAAAGCCCTCCATGATTAAGCAGGCCAGGTTTTGATCCGACTATTGAAGCAGGCTGCAGGTCAATGCACTCAGGTAAGCAATAAATCAAGGTTGACAGCTTCTCCTCTTCAGTCGGTCGGTATCTGGCTTCGTGTTGGAATTGCGTGTTTTTGCATAAAATCTCGCCTGATTATATAGGCAGGTGAAGTAACTTCTACTGCTTAAGGAAAGCGTTTGGTTGGTTCCTGGCGGGGCAAGCTGATTGGTTGTCTGCAGTTTAGTACCATGTCTCGTACAGCCTAATTCTGTTCTGTGTTTTCCGCCATATTGGGTGACAAGATGGCCGCGACCCACATCCGAAAAAACAGGGCTTAAGTTTAATTTTATTCTGTCTCAGAGACTGGTGAACGTTGCTCGTTGATTGGTTGAAGCAAATTTGTATCTCGACATAGTGATTTAACAAAGTAGTGGGTTTACACACTCGTTTCACGACAGCTATGATAATCTCTTCGTTGGCTATTCTTTCAGTAGGTTCCCTTAATGTTTATTTCCTCCTCTATCCATTTCATTTTGGTTCTCTATAACTTTCTTAGCTTCTTTCTTTAATCTCTAGGTCTCATTTCACGTAACTGAGCTGAAATAGAAACGAAATATTTCGATGGTTTCTACTTACATGAGTACATTAGGAGAATAAAATCTGTATGTACAGACTTTTCTGATATGCATTCGTATTTAACTTCTGCAATTTCAGACACACAAGATGAATTCTGAAATATTTCACCTGTTAGTTGATAACCTCAACTTGGTAGCAAAACTGTTCATATACACGTCTTGATGCTGGACTCTACTCTATCCAACTGCTTTCTGCAAATATATTCTTCCGCCGGGTTTTTTTTTGGTGCTCGGTAGCTGGCCGCTTCCCATTGGTCAAAGTCTTTCTCTAGCAGAGCTATTCTATCTTCGTCATCTATTTACATAGTGACTCCCGCCAAATCTTAGCGTAAATCGTGTCAAAAATTGACCTAGATACCTTATTTCCACACATCACCCTGCTCTCAGTGTGTGACGTATATTTTTCCTTTATTTATCAAAAATCTTGCTTGCTGGTTTTCGTATAACAGCAATGGTCGGTTCTATTATATAGACTCTAGCACGAATGCTATGGTGGTGATCATACGGCCAAATTAACTCCATAACAAAAAGATGCGCGGGAGACCGGGAATATAACCTGACACGTTTCAGTGTTATTCCACTGTGAGATTCACGCTTGAAAAGACAACCCCAGACGTGCCAGAGTTGGAATTCAGAATTCCTTCTTAACATACCGGACACCTTTTTTTGAGAATGTTGGACGGACTTTCATAGCCCAGGAAATCTCCTTCATATTAAATAAGGAAACCGGGACTGAGAAAATTGAAGGACCGCACACGGAGTCAGAGAGGGAATCTATTGTTAAAACAACGACACCCTAGACGCGCGTAGGAGGCAGATTCAAGTCTCTTTTATTCATCTGAGCAAAATGTCTGTGAGCCAGGATTTGCGTAAGTTGTCATTTTACATTCTATATATTTCATTACTAACATGTGAACTAATATATATATATATATATATATATATATATATATATATATATATATATATATATATATATATATATATATATATATATATATATATATATATATATATATATATATATATATATATATATATATATATATATATATATATATATATATATATATATATATATATATATATATATATATATATATATATATATATATATATATATATATATAACCATGTGAAGTTTAAATATGTGAAACTCGCTATTGGATGTCAAAGTCATTTGAGGCTGGCAACCTCAGCGTATAGAATGATGATTCATGAACCACCACTGCACGGGGTGGTGATTGCTTTATTGCTAATTTCTTAATGAGAACTAAAAGCAGAACGTAGTCCCAAGTGCCATAGGGAGCAGGGAGGAAAATATGAAAGAAATGATGTACATTTTAATTATAATACTTACAATTTCAAGCAGTGTAAATGTCCATATAAACATATTCACTTTAACATTAATGTAAGTTTTCAAGATTTAAACCAGTGTAAATGTCAATGCGAAAATATTCATTTTTAAAGTTAATGAAAGTTTCAAACTTTTCAATCAGTGTAAACATAAATGAAAACATATTCAATTTATATTGTGAAAATTTTTCAATCAGTGGAGATGTCAATGTAAACAGACTCTATCTGTATTATTAACCTTTTTATTTAAATGTAAATCAGTACCACAAATGCACCGATTACTGCCGGAATGATACAGAGATCGACAGGGGTTGCCCCATTCTGTCACAACAAGGAGAAGAGAACTGGAGACGTAAATTAAAATAATGAGAAAAACATAGAAAGACCCTGAGCTGATGGCACGTGACATGTAATGTAAAGCTAAAGCTATTCAATTTAAATGTAAATGAAAGTTTATCACGATGGATTAAATTTAATTCTCATCGAGGGTAAATTATGAGATAAATGGGATGGTAGAATAGAATTATCATTTATTGATGGTACCAGCAGAAAGTATTATCTCTGGAACCAAGCGAAGGTAGAAGTGGACTGACGTTGTGCGAGACTCCATCATAAAAGGGTCTTATAGACAGACGCAGGACCAGCTTGGATGTTACTCTTTGACGTTCTAGGAACGTGCGGCGCCTTTAACCTTGACCAGCGACGAGCGAGAGCAGTGTACACAGAACCCATCAGCGGGAGCAGAAACTACTGTTGGCAGCTAAGTGAAAAATATATGCTGCCAAAGTGAAATTTTTCCATCGTCTCTACTTTAAATCAATGATGGCACTTTTCTTCTAAACTATACAAATTATTTTCAAAGTGTTAAAACTTAAGTAATTATTAAATTTTGTTATTTGTAAATTTACAAATTTAACTTCGATTTAATCATTTTAAAGTTACTGCATGTTTGTCTCAATCAATTTATTATACACACTCTAAACTGAGCTATACCAGAATAATAAGAAATCCCCGGAGTAAATCAGGGGTGGGGTTCTTGAACGAGCTGAAATTAATAAGTGCTTAATTCCTTCACAAAAGTTGTCGGCAGTTTCTAGAATTAACGTGCTCAGCCAAAGCAGCATTGTTTTCGCTTATCTGAATAGCGTGTGAAGACTCCCTTTGTAATAGAAGTGTCATTACCCTTCTATCTACATATCTGCCAAGAGTAGTCTTGTGCGAAGGTAGATACATTTGAAACAGGCTGAATTACCAACAATAAAATGGCTCCCGAAGCCATTCTCGGACTCAGCTGCAAAGCGCGTCATGCCGAAAAAAGCCGAAAGAGCAGAACAACCGCCGAATATAAAGATTATGTGTATAATTAAAAACAGAGGCCCTTCTGTATTTGAAATGATCTGGAATGTCATCGCGCACCTTAATTTTAAAACTGAGCACCGATAATGATACCACGTTATTTTTATCCGTATAAGTTATATAATAAAAGCATTGATGAAAAGAACCCCATGCTAAGCGTGATAAAAAGGACAATGTTAATAGCTTGTGTCCGAGGAGAAGATGTGCTCATTCTCTGTTACCCACAGATATGCCCTAGAATTTAAGTGACTGTAATATCCAGCATTACCAGACAGTCCTTGTTCCAGAATCCCCAGGGTGAAAGAGGTTGACGTAGATAAAAAAAACATATGGAGAAGAGTTTGAGACAGAAGTGAAAATAACGAGGAACACGTGGAAAGAACTAGAGCTGATGGCCCGTGATAGGAGGTCTTGGCATGTGTCGTGCTTGAGTAAGAAAATTCTGGCACTAGTTAGTTTTGTCTCCTCCCATTTCTCTCTATAATTGCTACGACAAGCGTTATTCTTGGATTTAGCATGTTAGTGTTACTCTTACGTTGGACAGGCTAACTTCCCTCCCTTCCGCACGGGTGAGCGGGGAAGAATCTTTTGTCTTTTCATGTCTTCTCAAATGCAAGTCGGCACATCTTTTAAGGCGTCACTGGAATCTTTTGTTGCTGGCTGCGGCTAAATTCCTGGAGCCCTTTGACACCGGGCTACGTCTCTGCATGATCTTTCTTGCAGATGGCGGCAGAGTTTCCTGAGTCTTTGACACATGACGAGAGCCAGACACATAAGAGAAAAACGTTGCCTTTCATGTGGCAGAGCGTAGCCAGAAATGCGAACCCTGGTCGTTCGAGCGAAATCCAGAATGTCGCTCCAGCTTACGTCACTGCTTTCATCCAGGAAACACGGGAGACAACTTTTCTGTGGTCCTACTTAGCTATTGTGTTACTTTAGGCGCGCGCCCTGTCCCCTGAGACTCTCTAATCGCAGATGTGCTGAATACCTGCACTTCTTTGATCCTTAGCCGCCGACCGTCAAAGCAGTCAGTGGCCATCACGCCTAGTGGCGTCTTGTAGGGCAACAACAAATTGATTCCACTTTGCTCGGTCGGTGGCCATCCTTCGTACAGTGCCCCAACTCTGGTTCATTTTTTGCATCTCAGCCTCCACAGTCCTCCGCCAGGTTGTTTTTGGTCGGCCTCTCTTTCGTTTTCCTTCAGGGGTCCAAAGCATATCTGTTCTTGTGATGGCATCGGGGTCTCTTCTGAGGACATGGCCAGCTATGATGGTGTGCATGTCCTCTTGCTTGCTCCGAGTAAGCAGATCTTGGTTGGTGATGGTATTCGGCCAAAAGATTCGGTGAATGTTTTTTTAGGCATGTTGTGTGAAAAGAGGACAATTTCGACATTTCCTTCTCTGTAACTCTCCAGCATTCTGCACCATAGAGAAGCACAGAAAGCACACAGCTCTGATATAATCTTAATTTTGTGCTTGTGCTGTATTGAGAGGACTTCCAGATGTTGTTTAGGCTAAAAAAGGCTGTTCTTGCCTTATTCATTCTGATGTTGATGTCTTTGCCTGCCCCACCGTCTGGTGTTACTATGCATCCTAGATATGTGAAGGTGTCTGTCTGTACCAGTTGCTGATTCCTTACTGATATGGGCTCAGGGTTGCTCACATTGAGCGTCATGACCTCTGACTTCCTTAAATTGATGTTCAAGCCCACCTGCTGGCTAAACTTATTAAGTCTGTCCGTATTTTCCTGGATGTGTTGATGTGAATGTGTTAGTAGTGCAATGTCATCTGCATATTCCAAATCTTCTAATGTAGAAAATGTAGTCCATCTTATTCTTCTTGGACTGCCCTCTGTTGTCTGTCGCATCACCCAGTCTATGACTGTTAAAAATAGAGTGGTTGATAAGGGGCATTCCTGTCGGAATACCTGCACGCTTGAGTTTATTATAAAATCGCGGCTTGCTTTTTCTCATTGCTTAATGTCTCCAGAACTTCTTGTCGTGTAGAGTGTCCAAAGTACTGCTTGCCGGCTACAATTTGTGTTATAGGAAAATCTTTACATATCTCGGGAAGCCTATACAAAAGCGCAGGAGACCGCTTAAGACATAATCCTGTTTTCACTTTACCTGGCCTTTAAAAGGCCTCCATTTTCTTTCATTCGCCTTCCAATTTGATGTATACATCAAGTACTAGATTATTTAAAAAGCTAGATACCAGCTTTTCAACTGCCATTATATCTCTGTTCTGGATCTACAACGTGGGGTATTTTACCTGTAGTTTCCATGCTCCAGCCGCTTCAACACCAGAGACAGAAACGTGAAGCACTCAAGTACACCTAACACCGGGAGTGTGCGTCAGTTTTTTTTACCCTTCCCATTTACGCGCAGTCTTCTTGACTGACATGCGCTATTGGTTATTGATACGTGTCGTTCTGTTTATTGTTTCGGAGAGAGTCTCCGTGGCTAAAGTAAGTTAGGGGTAGTCCAACAACACGTAGTTAGTATAACTGTATTGAGCGGACCAACACATTTCTTACAGTTATACACAAATACAGTTTATTATATTTCTACAGAACAGCTCCAATTATATGTAGGCCCAAAGGCAAATGCAGTATTACAGTTTCGTCCAGTCCGTTCTCTATGAAACGCTGGTCATTTTAACTCGTTCCAAATTTTATTTTAATATCGTCCCTTGGACATCATTATGAATAATCACACATTTCCTTACTAGAAAAAGCCAGGGACACTTCAACCAAGTATCTTGGTGTCCTGGTGATCGAATAATGCAGGAAAAACACAAAATACTGAAGGAGCTCAAAACACATGCGTCCGCTCACTTCAGAACACAAGCCGCATCTCTTCTTGCAGACGATTTCCTAACTTCTGCTCTTAATTTATTGACGTCTGCTAGTCAACGCTATAGGCATGACGTCACTTCCTTTATTAATAAAGGACTCCGTATAAAATACACAAAAAAGGAGCCCTATCGAGCTGCCTATAATATTGACATAAATGTTATGAATTTTAATCATAACAGTTATATTAGGCCCCAGATTTACCTAAAGCGTCCTGAGTTCACTCTGAGCAATTAAGTGTTGTCGGATTACATAACACCAGCCCTATCCACTGGATAAACTATCTTAACCTTGTGTGGATAGTGCCCGACTCTGAAGTCTGCACATAGAGGTTCATACGTGGATTAATTTTAATTCTTGAACTGTACAGAAAAGAGAAGGGAAGGATACAATCCTCCAGTATTCAATATAATATACCATCACAGTGGAAAGGTGAATTAGAGACACAGGGACACAGCGACTTTGGGGGAGGTTAATTAGTTAAGTTGGATCCTTGTTTTTTTTCTGGGAGAAGAGTTACTTACCACTATACATTTACTACGTAGCCATATCATTGTCGTTCCACCCGGAACTGGGGACTTTCGATGGGAGTTGTGATTCCTAGAGGTTTTTATTTTTCAAATCTTGCGGTGTGTTGTCATTTTCATTTAGTCTGTCACTCTGGATTGTTAACGAGAATTGAAGTGTTGTTTTCTCCTCGTGACATTGTGATTTTGGTTTTCCTGACATCGCTCAGGCGAATAATCATATATATATATATATATATATATATATATATATATATATATATATATATATATATATATATATATATATATATATATATATATATATATATATATATATATATATTAGCGGATCAGAATTCCTTTTACCATCTGTCATTCGTTGAATGTGAAGTTAAATTAATTTGTGTGTGGTCCTTACTCATTATATAGATATATTTTGTAGAGAGGACGAGGGGTGTGACAATGAAAAGTTGTTGCGAGTGGCAGGAGCTGAATGGGAGGATAAAACTGTCGATCGCACCAAGTGGCGATGCTCTCAACGACGCCACCTCAGATTGGGCGAAAAGAAGCTCTCACTGCAAGCAGAAGAGAGAAAAAAAACGTCGAAAGGAACACCAGGAAAATAAGCAGCCGAGGGCTTTCACCTCAGGGGCGCATTCCCATAGTCAGTTATGACTGAAGGGCTATTATTATTTTTATTATACATACACATGTATAGTTTACATATTCGAATCCGTCAACATGAGTTTACTAGATCCCTGAACAATTTAAAGAGCATAATATTAAAAAGATGTAATGGATAGCATTAATTAAAATCAACTGATCATGTAAAAGATAATACGTTTCATAGAAAACAGCGGTAGAGAGAACGGTAGAAAGAACACAGACACAAAGACGTGGTCGCTAGCCCCAGAAATGATTGCATTGACACAGGCAGTAATAATCTAAATGACGTAAGGCATTATTCTTCTGAATGTATCAGCAGGGGAACATGTTGAAGATCCATTGTAATGATTGCCGGGCTCAGAACATATGGCGCCAGGGGCGAATGGTTTAAAATGCGCTCCCACCCCACACTTCTAACCGCGAAAGTTAAATTCTGCTGGGAAATTAAAATTTGTGAATAAAATTGCAGATATGTTTTAGATATTTAATATTTGCAGAACAGAAACAGGATATCAACTAAAATAAAAATGTAAAAAAATATGACACACTTTGGTTTGACATGTGTCGTCTGCCCAACACATCTAGCTGCGAAAGTTGCGTTCAGCTGGAAAATTAACTAAGATTTTTTAATAAAATTGCAGATCTGCTCTAGATAGTTATTACTGGCAGAACAGAAACACGATAAGAAACTCTATACAGAGCAATCCAACAAGAGGTAATTTGATCATCAGAAGTAGTCCCCCCGTCGAACAAGTGTTTCTGCCCATTATTCTCCTTTACACCCTAACGGAGGCGGGCCCACCTGGGTCATGACTCCCAAGTGTCTCAGCCTCCTGTTGTCTTGTGTAGAAAATGAACCCATTCCACCTTGGATGCAGCTTTAAAATCCACACTTCCGCCAGCAGGAGGCAATTGTGAAAGTAACAAAGAGAAGACTGATGCGTGATGCCATATGATGATGGATGGTATCCGCATGTCTGGTTTTGTGTGGTGTGTAGATGTGTTCAGTCAAAACAATGTTCATACAAAAATAACAGGGCAATCCACATAGGACGTCAGTAAACTCACGACGTATAAAGTCAATGATTCTTGTAACAGCCGTTGACGTTTTTCTTCATTATTTATTGTGGACGCCACAGTGACAAAATGGTTACGCGAATATGTAGGCACATCAAACAGTCATTTTCACAGCAACATTCAATACAGCAATAGACGGTAGACAGCATTACAATGATGAGTCAGATGCATGTTATATTTCAAAGTGCTGTAAATGTAGTCAGGTGAAAAACTCCATCCCTTTCTATAACAGCCAGGAGATAACCAGATATATGAGATCAGTTCACTCTCCTTAGTCTGACTTCAGCAAGACAGACACGTCTGCCGAAGTATAAATAATGTCCTCAAAAATATCCTCTAGATAATAAAGGTTTTTCAAACCTAGTTCATTTAACAAAGTAGCAAGTAATGGTCCTTGGAACCTGCATCAACCGATGCAGCACAATACAGCGACATGTGAGCTAGGAAAACATCTCGTGACGACGACTTTCGAAGACAGGCTATGAACCAGAAATCGTTCACGACCAAAAATCGATAGAGTTAATGAAAATGTTAATTTACCTTGCCTTCCGGAAATACACAGAAATATTATGCCTCCCGGCATGTGCAAATACACTAGAGGTATTATCTCGAATAAACGAAATATCCATAAGAGGACTACACATCCCTGACAGAACAAAAAAAATAGCGGAGATCCCCTCTTCAACGAGGCATCTCTTTCGCCATTCCAAATCGCTCACTCCACTAGTGGTGGGCGGAAACCGATCGACCAAGAAGCAAGACAAGTCATGCGCAGTCCAGCGCAAAATGACCACAGCTCAAACTTAACTGCATTCGATACCAACGCGAGAAGACAAATGCTTACCGAGAAAAGTGACTATAAATTTCAAGCAGTTGTTGCCCTTGCGTTATAAAATAGATATTGTAATAAAATGATGTTGCGAGAATTTATCACGCAACATATCACCACCTCCTCCCGATAAAAAAAAAAAATGTGGAACATATTTTTTTTTTTTAAATATCAAAGAGCATGCGATAAGCGGCTCAAAACGCACGAATTATGCGCTGATAATTAACTAAATTGCCAAACAATAGGCTAATTATAGAGTGTCTGGTGAGGATATACCTCAACAGAAAAATAAATATGTCTCAAAAAATATTCACATCGGGGAGGTGTCACCAACACACATCACGTTAGCATGTAAACACAATATACGTATGCAAGTTACTATAATCATCATTAAACAGCATACCCTAATATTGTCTTTAAAAATGGATGTACAAATCTGATAGGAAAATTTAAATAGTACATTCTTTGACATGTAATGACATAAGTACATAGTAAAGTTAAACTACATGACGATCCAGGACATATGCTCTGGTATTCCGAGGGTAAGTACACAATCTAGAACTCGTCATGCTTGATACTAGTAAGGTAAGTCCTCAGCTCAACAATGACATTCTGAGAAAGTACAAGCAATATAATGCTAATTAATAACTAATATGCTTCATAAGGTACAATACATTATTAATAATTGTGGCTGTTTAGTAAACTAACGGCCCTTATATTAACTACTCAGTCCTCCTCTATCATCTTAAAAAACGAACAGAAGAAGATGACAACAAAGCACGATAGTGTGTACATATAAAGTAAGTACAGATGTGCTAATCTATTGTAGAAATATAGGTGTGTTATGACTCTGTAATATATGGAAATATAGGACAGAAGTATTAGTTGGAGTCATGTGGGCATCTAGACAAAATGTCAGCCATCACATTATCCGCACCACGGATAGCTCGTACCGTGAAGTGAAAAGGTTGAAGAGCTATAGCATATCGAGTGGATCTCGAACTCTTCAAATTCTTAGTCTGAATAGCTGTAAGAGCTTTCTGATCAGTCTCTAGAATGAAATGTGCGCCCAGGAGGAATCTTTGTAGTTTTAGAATTGACCAAACCATCGCTAACAACTCACGGTCTAAAACCGAGTAGTTCCTCTCTGCCGCATTTAGTTTTCTAGAAATGTACATAACAGGATGCAGAGTATTTGCATATTCTTGCATCAGTGCTGCTCCAATCCCAGTGGATGAAGCATCACTCCGAAGAACAAAAGTCCTATCAAGAGTAGGTAATCTTAAGATGGGAGGAGAAGAAAATATATATTCTTGATTTGGTCTAGTGAAGATTGGCATTCTTCAGACCAACGGACCAGATTAGGCGAACCTTTCTTCAACAATGTTGATAGAGGTGCCATGATCGAAGATAAATTTGGAATAAATCTCCCATAAAATTGAATTAAACCTAAAAGACTCCTAACTTGTTTCTTCGTTTTAGGAACAGAGATGTTCAGTATTTTGGAAGTATTGTGGTCTTCTGTCTTCAAGAGACCATGACCAACACGATGACCCAGGAAAGAGATTTCACCAAAACCAACAAAAGCTTTAGAAGGTTTTGCTGTCAAATTATTCTCACGTAGAGTGGACAGTAAGTCATATAACCCTAAATAGTGATCTTCCCAGGTATCACTGAAGAGACAGATGTCATCTAAGTATGCGATGACATCCGAACGATGTGACAGAATTCGACGCATCATGCGAACGAAAGTGGCAGGGGCGTTCATGAGACCAAAAGGCATAACATTCCATTGAAATAGACCCCTAGGTGTAGAAAAAGCAGTAAGAGGTTTGGCATGCTCTGCTAAAGGCACTTGCCAATAACCTTTAGACAAGTCAAGTTTAGTGAAGAATCTAGAATTAGAAAGTCTAATCAGTAGATCTTCTAACAAAGGCATCGGTTCAGCGTCGAACTTTGTGACCTGATTCAATTTGCGATAATCAACACAAATTCGTATGTTCTTATCCTTCTTCCGGACAATAACCATGGAAGAAGAATATGGTGAAGTCGATGGTTCAATTATATTTAATTGAATCATTTCATCCAATTCCTTTTCCACTTGCGACTGAAAGTGTATAGGAATAGGATACGGCCTAACCCTAATTGGATTATTGTCGGTAAGAATTATGTCATGTTCTATGACATCTGTGTGTCCAGGAATGTCAGTGAGAACATCCTGAAATGTTTGTAACATCGACAAGTCTCGTCGATGTTCGTCACCAGAAAGATTAGGAGAAACAGAAACGTTTTTCCAAGATTCCGTGGAATGTAATGGAACCACTGGAAGGGGAAGGTTGACATCAGAGAAGGTAGCTTCCTCATCCTGAATGACAGACAGGGATGAATAATGACCGTGAGGTGCAGGAGCATCATCCGTTGCCTGGAAAATAGGCAGCAAATAGTCCGGACGTTCGTGAAATTCCGAAAGCATGTTTATGTGGAAAGTTTTATGCTTTCCATCAATATCGACCACATAGTCAACATCGGAAATCCGAGAGACTATTGCATACGGACCTTTCCATGCAATAAGAAGTCTATTTTCCCTACTGGGGAGTAGGACGAATGCTTTGTCACCTGGACAAAGTTGTCGTAGACATCTATTCTTGTTAGCAAACTGTCTTGCCTTCTCTTTAGCAATTTCTGATGAAGCAGTTGCTAGCTTACATGCCTCAATGATCTTTTGTCTAAGAGCAATGACATACTCATATGAGGATTGAGTTTCATCGCTAATATCATCGGCAGTGATGAGATCGTGTAATAAAGACATAGGGCCGCGTGGACGCGCGCCAAATGATGCGTGATGCCATATGATGATGGATGGTATCCGCATGTCTGGTTTTGTGTGGTGTGCAGATGTGTTCAGTCAAAACAATGTTCATACAAAAATAACAGGGCAATCCACATAGGACGTCAGTAAACTCACGACGTATAAAGTCAATGATTCTTGTAACAGCCGTTGACGTTTTTCTTCATTATTTATTGTGGACGCCACAGTGACAAAATGGTTACGCGAATATGTAGGCACATCAAACAGTCATTTTCACAGCAACATTCAATACAGCAATAGACGGTAGACAGCATTACAATGATGAGTCAGATGCATGTTATATTTCAAAGTGCTGTAAATGTAGTCAGGTGAAAAACTCCATCCCTTTCTATAACAGCCAGGAGATAACCAGATATATGAGATCAGTTCACTCTCCTTAGTCTGACTTCAGCAAGACAGACACGTCTGCCGAAGTATAAATAATGTCCTCAAAAATATCCTCTAGATAATAAAGGTTTTTCAAACCTAGTTCATTTAACAAAGTAGCAAGTAATGGTCCTTGGAACCTGCATCAACCGATGCAGCACAATACAGCGACATGTGAGCTAGGAAAACATCTCGTGACGACGACTTTCGAAGACAGGCTATGAACCAGAAATCGTTCACGACCAAAAATCGATAGAGTTAATGAAAATGTTAATTTACCTTGCCTTCCGGAAATACACAGAAATATTATGCCTCCCGGCATGTGCAAATACACTAGAGGTATTATCTCGAATAAACGAAATATCCATAAGAGGACTACACATCCCTGACAGAACAAAAAAAAATAGCGGAGATCCCCTCTTCAACGAGGCATCTCTTTCGCCATTCCAAATCGCTCACTCCACTAGTGGTGGGCGGAAACCGATCGACCAAGAAGCAAGACAAGTCATGCGCAGTCCAGCGCAAAATGACCACAGCTCAAACTTAACTGCATTCGATACCAACGCGAGAAGACAAATGCTTACCGAGAAAAGTGACTATAAATTTCAAGCAGTTGTTGCCCTTGCGTTATAAAATAGATATTGTAATAAAATGATGTTGCGAGAATTTATCACGCAACAAAGACAAATTAATACGGTCGTTCCGCAGCACACCACTGACACCCTGCGTGACGCCGACGAGACTTGAATTCTTTGCGAGCCGGCCTCTGAAATCTACCTTCGCCCCATATAATGCACCGCCTGTTTCTTGTAACGCCGCCGTCCTTTCAACAATACAATGAAAAACTCGATGTACTGCGGGCTTAGAAAAATGTCAGGGTGTTTCCTATACCGCAGGTGGGGCTAGATTTTACTGTAAGGAGTTCCATAGCCCATTGCGGTTGTTCCACAGCCAGCATGATGCCCTTTCCGCAGTTTCACTAAGCTTCTTCAGTGCCCTTGTTCTCGATTGTCCTTTCAGACCCAACAGTTTCAATAAATCATACACTGACGTAGCCACGAGCCCTGTAGTACCCACCTCAGCAGCCATGGCCCTTGCAGTCAAGCCATCGTGTCTCAGATCCGTGGCCAGATCACTATACTTTGCCGCTTTGAACGAATGTTGCTTGTCTAATCTGGATTCAAATGGCACGGTCTGTTCAATCATTATAACCTGCTGCGATGATGAAGAATGCAGCATTATATCCAGCCGTCTTAGAGATTTTCTGATACTCTCTGGATATGCCACTCGTCCAGGTAGGTCTACCGCCATCTCCCAGTCATTTGCACAGTCAAGAAGAGATGGTAAACTGCTACCTGATTTACTCTTTTTGGGGTGTGCTGACTTTCCTGCTCACAGAAAGTATGTATTTGCGGTGTTCGGCCTGACTTTGCTATTCGCCTTCATCCTTGCCAGGTCTATTGTCGCAGCCAGATCACTTAGCACTTTGTTGTGGCACCATGTGTATCGCCCTTGCCGTTATGCCACCTTGCAGGCTGAAAGCACGTGTTCAAGTGTCTGCCTTTTCTGGCATAGGGGGCACAGCTCATCATCCGACTTTCCACACCTCACAAGGTTTGTGGCCGATGGCAGGAGATCATACATTAATCTAATAATGCTGAGCCTAAGAGGTGCCATATGCCATATATCATATCAAGGACCTTTACAGGGCTCCTTCCCATGTAGTCCATTGACCTTGTTGGGCCTGCTGCACCGCTTTTTGCACCCTCTTATCATTCTCAGCTCTTCGTATCTCCTGAACTACCATGTCTCTGCGCTCCCTGCTTGATGCCTTGGACCACCAGCGGATGTCTCCATGGCCAAATCCCAGTTTATTCGTCTGTGTGTATCTGAATACCTCCTTTAGCATGACCGACTATTGGGCAGCATCAACAGCTTCTTCCACTTTCGACCTTCTCTCTGTTTTCAGTGGGGTCCTCGTCACAACTTATCCCTTCCCTTACTTACTTAGTCGTTCCCCTTCTACCATGAGGTGTAGAGGTCCCTTCCCTGACTTCTGTAATTATATTATCTACAAATACATTGTATTTTGGCTCGTTTCCTCCAGGTAAAAAAAAAATAAAAGACTTTATCTATTTACCAACAATGTTTATATTCAAACGTAAACGTGACATAAAGAAAATAAAACAGACTCGAGGTTTTCTTATTTTCTATAAATATAAAACTGAATTTTCAAAAGACATAGAACAAGAAAACTCAGTGTATAGTGTGGTTTTTACAATAAGACAAATTACTATCCCAGACCTAAGGGTCTTTTATATTTGGACATGCGCCCTAATATAACCGACTAGGTTGAACGGGACGCGCCTCGCCAAAACGATGGTAAACTTTATCTAAAAAAAAAAAAAAAAAGAAATTCAAGTGCTGCTTTGAATGACACCAAAGGTGACCAAAAAAAATGAAAGTCTACTTGATAGTTTGGTAACCTTTCTTTTACAATCGAATTGTTGCTGTGAATATGTTATTTGTGGTTTTTTAAGGAAGGGCTTTCTTCATGTGGACAATCTTATAGAACTGACGTAAAGGCTTGTGAATGCTGGTATTGTAATACTCAGCTTTCTAATTTGTGTGTGTCTGCTTGGCTCTAAAGGTAGCCAAGGATTTTTGGTCTCCTGGACTGCTGGACCTCCCTGCAGGATTCCTGAGGTAGTTCTGGCAGGCACCTGTTGCAGTTCCACGTTTCAGTCATCAAGATTCTAGTTGTTAAGTACCGACAGGCTGGAGAGCAAATAAATGTAATATTGCCTTAGCTTAATGCTAAGCGCAACGCATTTTGCCCGTCCTCTCTGAAGGACTCAGTCCATCAGATAATTTATGACCCTCGACTAAAGCGGGTTTCACCTCAGTGTGGCATTGTAACCACGTGTGTTCTACCTTTCTGCCCCCACTCTTGTCTTTATCATTTTAAGAATGTCTCGCTAGCCTGGCTAAGCAAAAACATAAAAGAGTTTGCACTTTTCTAAGTCTCTGTTTCTATCAAGTGTTCTATAATCATGGGCAATCATAGAACACGTTCCCCGCCCATATAAATGACAATAGTTATTATATGCATTACATACATGTCAAAGGTGATTCAATAATAAACACTGCATACTAAAAATTGAACGGATTATTATTGACACAGATGATAGAAGTAAGAAATTACTGACAGCCATGTATAGTATTTCTGGCTCCGCGTGGAGCATAGGGTCTAACGTTGCTGGATGGTCCCAGAAAGAATTATGAAGATCAAAACTGTGGGATTATGTGTTGAATTTAAAGCATGGAAGAAGACAAGGACAGTGGGTGTTAATTAACTCACGAGAAATAGTACATGAGAAGTTGCGAAGCTGGCATTCACTAGGGAACAAGAGTTGAGAACTGTAACGAAGAAAAGGTACAGGTATCCCATAGCAGATACTGCCGTAGGGGAGTGAAGTGTTATAGACTTTATCGCAATAGTTGCAGATCGAGAGGTGGGATAACCAGTTCCCTTCTTCGCTGTCTTTTCCTTCCCTAACTTAAAGTCAGGTACCCATTTACAGCTGTACATCTTAATAAAGAACATGAATTTTAGTATTAGACATACAAATCATGTATTAAAGTAAGAATGATAAAATTTTGCATATCCGTCCCAATATCAACCACGAAGATGTTTGTCTTGATGGCTTGCCTGGTCTTTCAGCTCCAGTGGTCCCCTATTTTAGTTTTAGCTTATGATGGTAGTGGCCACTAATCTAAGCTGTCTCTCTTGTAAAGGCACTTAATTCTATCTAAATAAGTGTTTAGCAGAGTGCTAATGTTTTAAAAGCCCTTCTTCCCAGTAACCACCGGTTACGGTTGTGCGTAGCAAATTTCTACTATAATCATCTTCATAAAGAGTTTACGGGTCTGATAAAACCTGTCTATCTTCTACCAGGCCATATTGGGGAATGAATTTCTGTACCCACTATTTTTCGGATGCATATATTTGAACATGGCGCTCCCCCGCTACCAGCGTGCCCAAATGTGCTGTAGCGTGGGTCAGCTGTCAAGCCATGTCCTGGCCTCATAAATTAACCCGCCACTCTAGCCGGCTCAAGCATGGCCAGGGTCCCATGCAAAAAGACTGACACCGGGTCATGGCAAAAAATGTATTCGTTCTACAGAAAAGGAGAGTGAGGTATGGAGGGAATGAAGAGGGAGTGTGTGAGATTGTAAACAGCAGTACTGTAGACGTTTTACATATATCGTTAGAACTGTAGAAAATTCGTCTCACAAAGTAAAGGAATCAAATGGTAGCGTAAATACTAGACAAAAAATGTAGATAGGCGAATCGTCTTGCGACAATAGCTTCCATTGTACTGGTGCTTATTTCATATATAAGCAGTGGCCACAGCCTGAACTGACTGATGTCTGTGGAATTTTGTTCCCTCGGGATGTAGACTCCGTTCGCCTTTCTCCATTCCTTGCTTACAAGCTGGGTTTTCCACGCATTCTTCGGTAAACGGAGCAGTCGTCTGAGTACCTCAGGGCATCTCTTATACACAATATATGGAACACCATTAGAACCTGGAGCTGACTTGCACCAAGCTTTCAGGACAATGCTTTCTACCTCTTGCATCGTTGGGGGCTTGGTGTTAAATTCAGCTCCTGGCTTACTACGCCATTTAAGGCCTGCCATGCTGCTGAACGGCTCATCTTTGTGACCATCTAAATAGGTCATTCTAAGGTGTTCTTCCAGGTCTTCTTTTCTGATGTTTAGCTTTCCCGACCGTGGCTGCTAAAATAGTTCTTTGGCGAACTTGAAGGGCTCCCTGAAGAATCTTTCCCTATCCCTCCGAGTCTTCCTTATCTTCCTGCACAACCTTTCTGCTCTACAAAGGGCATTATGTTGGCCATTCAGGTGCTCCCAAATCTGTTGTAACCCTTCCTTCTCTGTGGCCACTGCGTTCTTGGACAGTTTTCGTGCATGTTTCTTCTGTTTCCTGATTTCTTCTATTTTAATTTGTCTTCTACTTTTTTTGCGGTGGGTTACTTTCCCTTGCCTCCCAGACTCCAAACACTTTGCCTCAGTGAAGATATATTATGTCGCCGAATATTTCTAGCTTCTTCTCCAAAGTTATCTGCTTCAGGTTGTTATCTAACTCTTTTGACAAGGCTTCGTCCAGTTGTTCCCAAAGCCTTTTTGCACTGGCAGGTGGAAACTTGATTGCATCTCTCTTCCCGTCCAAGAAGTGTGTGAGATCATCATCAGGCAGATCAACTTGAATGTACACAGCACTGTGGATTGAATCCTGTCTGAATTCTTCTAACATCTTACCCGTCGAGACAGAGCGTTGTTGATCTCCCCCTGATGAACTCCAACACCCCTTTTTCGTTCTGTGAATTTTCATTCCTCTCTGAATAGAGAATTTCCTACCACAGGCACATGGAAATTCCAGCCATTGTTCAGAACTCGAAGTCCGTGTAACGGATCTGGTCGATTCCAATGAGGCGCCTGTGGATTCATCATTTTCTCTCCTTTCGGTGAATCCTGGGGGCATCTATCATTTTTGGGTCATGTAGCAATTGTATACAGCTTACGGGGCACCAACTCGGTCAGCCGGTTTCTAGTCTTTCCCAGTGTCATCTGTCTTTCCAGAAGTCCATCCGTCTTTTCCCTATTGTCACTGGTCTGACCATGCAATTATGACAGGAAACGATACTGAGCGATTCAACAGGAGGCCATATGATCATCAGAAGTAGTCCCCCCGTCGAACAAGTGTTTCGGCCTATTATTCTCCTTTACACTCTAAGGGGTGGGCCCACCTGGGTCATGACTCCCAAGTGTCTCAGCCTCCTGTTGTCTTGTGTAAAAAATGAACCCATTTCACCTTGGATGCAGCTTTAAAATCCACACTTCATGCCAGCAGGATGCAATTGTGAAAGTAACAAAGAGAAGACAAATTATTGCGGTCGTTTGTAGCAAAGTTGATTTTGCTGGGGAGGTTATGATGGTATCCTAACAGAATGAAAAGGTGTCTGCTATAACCGTGTGAGGTCAAGCACATGTAGGTCTCTGACTTTATAGATGATGATGATGAATTATGTGCAGAGAACCTACCGCTACCTCCCTAGGTCTCACACGGTCAATCTTCTGGCTCTAGTGTATGGTGTATGGTGTACCTAGTGTCTAGGGGGAGAAATGAATGATGGTACACAACAATCAAACACTTTAAGTTTCTATTAAAGAAGTTAATAACTAGCAGTTAAGTTTTTCTTTGAACAAATATTTACAATTTATTTTGCCTGTCCATTCATAGCTTGTGGACAGGTCTTTGAAAATAAGGACAAGATAGTTTACAGAAAAGGAACCATTAAAACTGTTGGGACAATCTGCCCAATAACTAAAAGTTATTATGTATTTATAAATGTCCTTCCTGTATGGAATATTAAATTAGTTCACTTTATTTATCTAATTTATAAATGTCCTTCCTGGAAGAAATATTACAGAGTTCACTTTAGTTATCTACTGGGAGAGTCACTGTATATGAGGGCTGTAGTTCATCCTACCCCCATGAAATTCCTGTGTAATATCTTGAAACACAAGAAAATGTCAGAGATGCCCCAGATGTTTTACTCTTCACCTGGGAGTCCTTGTTGTAAGATAATTCAATGGGTAGTTGCAGAAATTTCAAGTTCAACACTCGCCAAAGCTCCTACTGGATATTCAACAGTATATAAGTCTGGTTGGAGACTGGTTGGCGTTTATAAGCACTCAGCAGGTTTCCTGTCACCAGCCGGCAACAGGAACATAGACCCTCTGCAACAAAAGGACACCCTGGCCTTTTATCTCTGATCATTTATTCTAACACTTAATTCCCTACGTGGGTATGGGGTCAGCCTCGCGTGCCTTACAAATGCACTCGCCCCGAATTGTACAGGACTCCCACCTGGTTGTGACCACACCTCAAGTCCTTATAGTAGATACGCCACTGTACGTTCACATACTTTTCCTCCATACAATAATGTGGAGTAACCACATTTCCTCTGATATGATCTTCTCTTCTTTTCTTTACACTTATATTTGCTTCAGGCATGTTAAACAGTGTTCATTGAACACAGAGGCTTGCTAAACTATTTTAATACAATAATATGTCAACATAATCATAACAACATACATCAGTTAGATACCGTTTAATGTGTGGACTCAACAATGTCTGCTTCCGACATGTCCTTCACTTTTTCCCCAATAGCAGTATCTAACTTTGTAGTTGGACCAAACATATTAAATTTCATAAAATATCCTTACCGCAATCAAGAAATATGTATAAACAAATGACGCTGATTTTGTGAAGAAATGGCCTCAGCTTTCTCCGAATGTACAGACTGCGAATTTAAGAACTTCATAATGGTTTACAATTTCCAATTTTTGTTATCGTCCATCGTCAACTAAAATTTTACACAAGTCCACCATCTTTCCTCTCCTTCATCTTGCGAGCATGTATTTTTTTCAAATAACTACTTGTTCTAGTTACATCAGAAATGCTACCACTAGGAGGAAATAAAACTGTCTGCGTGGTTATGCCTTGACTGGCTTTTCCGCAGTGTGAATACAAGGGGATTGACATAAGTCTTGGGCCTGACCATGAAGGACATGTCACCGAGAACTGAAATTTTGTATAGTGTTTATTCCTTTTCAATATAGCCACCGTCTGAATTGACACACTTCTGCCATCTCTGCTTGACCTTGAAAAGACCTTGGGAGTAGAACATCCTATTTTTTAAAACTAAACCAGTCATCACATGCCAGTATAACCTCTTCATCGCTGTCAAAATGATTTCCTTTTAGCTGTTTTTTAAGATTTGGGAATAGAAACAAGTCTGATGAAGCCAAATCTGGAGAATATGGTGGGTGTGGAAGAATTTCAATATTCAAATCGTTGGCTGCTAGCTGCACAAGCCGTGCTTTGTGAGAGGGCGCGTTGTCTTGAAGGAAAGGAAGATTTTGAGTGCACGTTATCCCTCGTTTCCTGGCCACAACCTTTCTTAGTTTTGTGAGAAAATCTGCATAGTACTGTCCATTAACTGTGTTGCCACGAGGCAGATAATCTTTCAAAAGGACACCTTTGCCGTCCCAAAAAGCAGTCAGCATCACTTTTCCTGCAGATTTCTGCGCCCTCGGCTTGACAGGTGTTGGGGAGCCCGGGGTTTTCCATTGCATTGTTACGGTGTTATTTTAAATGACGGCGTCTGCTGGGGTTTAGCCGTGCGCAACGTTTAGGGGTCATTAACATTTATAGAATAGGTCGATATTTTACGGTATACTGAACGCGAAATATATGCGGAGATTATGACGCATTCGCGTTGGGAAGGTCACGCTGGGTGACTTGGTTACATTGCCCTTGTTACGCTATCCGTCAAGCAAGAAAGTCGTGTCTTGTATTTCTTCCAAGGAAAAAGGCTTAGTATATAGCCTATATTATATATATGAATCAATGTAGAACTCAGGGTCAGTTCGGATATTAATCTAAGTATGAGATTAAATAAATTAAATTAAATTATGGAAGGAGAATCGCATTATGATTCAAATTGTAGCTGTCAAGAACTCATGCGCTCATTTCTGGCTGTTGACTACAACAGCGCACGTATATAGCCACGATGTTCATCTGACATATTGTTTTGACACGGACGGATACTTACTGATATTATTTGGAATTCATTGTTATGCTGAACTGTACATGAAGTTTTGTGAATGTCGGATATCGTCTTTTGTATGAACCTCAATACATGTGGACTCAGAACAGAAGGCTTGATCTTTTACTTACGTTTCGAGTTTGGTTCACAGCTGTTAATGTTTACGTTTTCCAGCACGATAGCTCTCCCACAAGGGAAATCAACTAATATATAATATGCAAATCAGAACGTCGAAGGGATGTTCTGATGGTCAGAGCTAACCATCAATACCAAACATTAACTACGTCTAGAGAGTGACTTTACTCTTCAATCAATAATAGAAGAACGAAGGAACAGCAGCAAACACACCAACCAACCCGTCACATGCATGCTTGCAATTTTGGATTCGGGGTCATAATGGTGTACCCAAGTCTCATATACTGTCACCATGGTCACTAAAAAATGTAGGTGTTTTTCCCTGAAACATCAGAAATTTTATCACAGCTCTGGCCTCCTTCTTTTCCATTGTTTTGTCAAATCTTTGGAGCAGCAGATCCGGTCAATAGGGTACATTGCGCCGTGCACCGTAGCGGGAAAATCCATTGAAGAAACAAACGCGTACTTTACACATTCAGTGCAAATATGATGAACTTTAAATATGCCAAGTTTCATCTTCCTCCTGTGACTCCTTCATGGTCAGGCCCAAGACGTATGTCAATCCCCTTGTATATGCGTTGCAGACTGTATCATCGAAGCGGGGGGTAGACGGGGCGGGTTTAAAATTTGCGTTACTAGTTAGCATTGTATCGTGTAATATTACCAAAAAATGTAAGGATTACTACTGATTTTGCTACAAAGTTGACCGAAAGTGTTACTTCAGATAGCTATATTGCGGCATGCTTCCGCCAATAGTTAATTGTAAGGCTAGACTACAAGTGTATACAACAGATTGGGCAAAAATTAAAGATTAGTAGTGTTTCTCGAAAACGAAACTAAAGCGTGTCAGACTTTTTCCGTGAAATCGTTCTATAGGCTTAGCACTGTGCAAAAAGCAGCGCTGCTGGCTTCGAAGATGCCAACCGTCAGACACATGCGGGCTAATGTATTTATTATCGTTTTATTCCTAAATCGTACTGAATTGAGCGTTTATTCTCGCATATTTTGCTACATCGTTCCGCAGCACACTACTGACTAAAATAACAACAAGATAACAACTAAAACAAAAATGTAAAATAATATATCACACTTTGGCTTTAGAGTTTTCTTATAAAAGATGTACATTTCGTGCTTTGGCCTGGACTAATTGTGTCCCAGCTGAAGACAAGTCGAGCTTCTTTGGTTTGGTTTGGTTTTTAAGGACTATCGTCATTGCACATGGACAACGCCATCAGTGCTTTGAGCTCCTCCCTTAGATCACACAAGGAGGATCTCAGCGCAGTGCACGAACTCCGTAGCACCGGCGAGAATCCCAATGTGTGTATATAATGTATAGGAATCACACATTCTTTAAATATTTTTTTGTGGTGGGTAGGTTTCCTAATTTTTTAATTTTGCCAGGGCAGCTGCCTGATAAGCCTTCTTTTACGATTTCCAACTGCCGTGGGATTTTTAACGTGCGCAACTTGCACACGGGAACTCCTATTTTTTCGCCCTTATCCGAGAAGACTAGGCATCCGATCTCACTACCCATGAGACCAGGGGGGAGTATGACGTAATTAGGACCAATGGTTCTGAAAAAAATATTTCAATAAATTATAATCCCTTAACTGGTATTCGAACCCGGTACCTCTTGAATACGAGGCGGACGCCATACCTCTGAGCCACTCCGACACCCCGGTTTTATTCTTTACAAATAAAAACTCCCCACACACGGGCGCCCATTTATCCTAAAGCACTCACGTCTGTTGTTTTTCTGTTGTCTAGTTTTCTACTTCTTTATTTCTTACGAGCGCCTGAAAACATACCTTTTTGTTTGTCTAATATTTATTTACTGTTTACAGACAGGCCTCGGGTTTCCCTTCCTTATGTGTTATAAAACCTAAAGCTCCCAGGGCTCCCCCCTAGTTGCCCTGCCTAAGGACGGCTCTGATTTTAGCCGATAATCCATGAAGGATGTCTCTTAACCTAGTTCTAAGCAAATGTGTCCAACGATCTGAAATATTGGATTGTATGATATCATCTCTATGGATCCATTGCTTTTGTTTATATAATCCAGGATAAATTGATTTAAATAAAAAAAAAGATGTACACTGTTATAATTGATCTATCAAAATCCATGCTTATTATCTTGTCTATTCTATCGCTACGGTCTGATTCGGGTTTTATTATTATTATTTTTGGAGGGTGAAGGTTTACAAGGAATAAGTAGGTCATTTACATTTATAACTTCTGATTCGTCTGCCACCTCTGGTAACATGCCGGAAGTGAGTGTCCTGTGGACATTGTGTGTGATGGTAGGGAAGGAAAGGTTACTCTTTCACGTCTGATAAGTGGGGCCTGGAACATGGGGTTGAACCGGGTATCCCTTGCACACAGAAAACACCAGTTTTCAAGTGAGGTATTAAAAAATTATATACTCTGGTAGTAATGATAATCGTCACACAGAGGGAGTAGCCATCTTAATGGCACAGAAAGCAGCAGCATCGCTCATCAGCTGGGTACCTATAATGAAAGGCTAATATTAGCTAGATTTCAAACAAGATTTTTCAAGCTCTCAATTGTACAATGTTATGCACCAACTAACGACGCTCTTGATGTCACAAAAGATGACTTTAATGAAGCACTTCTAAGTACCATCAACACAATACCCAAGCATGACATAATAGTAGTCAAGGGCGATTTTAACGCCAAAGTAGGTGACAACAACGATGGAGTACAAAGATATCTCGGTACTCATGGTATAGGCTATATAAATCAAAATGGAGAAAGACTTCAAGAACTTTGTGAAATATCAAACCTTGTTGTAGCAGACACCGTCTTTCCACATAAGAATATCCACAAAGTTACATGGAACTCACCTGATGGCAGAACTAAGAACCAAATAGATCACTTCTGCATAAGCGCAAAATTTCGCTCATCAGTTCAAGACGTCAGAGCATATAGAGGTGCAGAGATCGGAAGCGATCATAATCTCTGCATGGCTAAACTGAGAATTAAACTAAAGAAGATATACCAACCGAACAAAAATAGAAGAATTGATTTACATAGACTGCAATCAAATGATTGACGACACTACCTCAAATGTCCTCGCCAGGTCTCGAGTTAATCCAGTCCAAATCCCGGTCGACGAAAAATCCTCAAATGCCGTCACCCGGGTTTGATCCTGGATCACCCGATCGCCAGAGCGGTGTGGTAACCACTACGCTAGCGCGGCTCCCCAATCAAATGATAAAAAAGAAGAATATAATGTCAAAATGAACAACCATTTCGATGCTTTAGGCAAAATTGACAACGATATCACCACCATGACAATCGATACTGAATGGGAACAACTGAGAACAGCAATGACAGAAGCGGCTGTAGCGACCACCGGATACCTAACACATAAAAAGAAAAAAATGGATGAGAGAAGATACTTGGGATAAAATACAAGAATGGAAAACAGCAAAACTTAAACTACTAGCGGCAAGTACACATAATACAGTTGAATCTTGCAAACTAACTTATAACTTGTTAAATAAAGAAGTGAAGACAAAAGCTCGAAGAGATAACAGACATTTCATCAATGAACTGGCCATAGAAGCTGAAAATGCTGTAAGAACTGGTAATAGTAGGTGCCTTTATCAAATTACAAAACAATTATGCCACCAGCCTACTGTTATGGAAACACCTGTTAAAGATAAATTAGGGAATTCAATACCAACAGGAAAAGAACAAATGAAAAGATGGGCTGAGCACTTCATGGAGGTGCTTAACAGACCACCAACAACAGTAACACCTGATTTTAATAATGAAACACTCACAACTACCTTGCCAATAACTTGCGATGAATTCACGCTAGACGAGATTAAACAAGCCTGAGAATTTTAGATATTATAAATGAAGTATGGAGAGAAGAACAACCACCACAACAATGGAAAGACAGTATTATTGTAAAGTTACCGGCGTCTGTGGCCTAATGGATATGAACGCAGTTTCATAATCCAGATATACCAGGTTCGAAACCTGCTGCAGGCGGTTTGGAAGCAAATCGCTTTGTGTGGATTTTTAACAATGGTATAAGCGCCGTACCGTTCAGAAAGCAATGGCAAACTACTGAATGAAAAAATTGCCTAGAAAAATCACAAACAGCCAATAAAAGCTGGGGTTGATTGCCACGTCCTGTAAAGGATAAGCAACTAACTTTTTTTACCGAAGAAAGGTGATCTATCAGACTGTAATAACTGGCGTGGTATATCTCTATTATCAGTACCTGGAAAATTATTATGTTGCATGATGTTAGAAAGCGTGAAATTGCATGTAGACGAAAAGATCAGAGAAGAACAAGCGGGTTTCAGGCCGAAACGATCATGTATTGATCAAATATTCACACTAAGAACAATAGAAGAATCAGTTGAAATGCAATCACCACTTATTATCACCTTCGTCGATTTTCAAAATGCCTTTGATAGTCTAAACCGCCCATCATTGTGGAAGTTACTTACAATCTATGGTTTTCCAACAAAATATGTGAATGTAATCAAAGCGCTATATGACAATGCAAGATGTTGTGTTAGAACAAATAAAGGGAATACAGAATGGTTTACAGTAGAAACAGGAGTGAAACAAGGCTGTATTATGTCACCACTACTTTTTGGAATAGCTATTGATTGGGTTATGAAAAACTATAGCCACAACGAACAATTAGGTATAAAATGGACAGATGGAAAGTTCCTGGAAGACCTTGATTTTGCAGATGATTTAGCATTCTTAAGTCCAACACCCAGACAGGCCCTAGAAGCAGTAAATAATCTGTGTCATCTCTCGGTTAAAATAGGTCTCCAAATAAATGCCTCTAAAACTAAAGTATATATATGTAGGTCAAGATGGCGGCGTGGTAGGCCGCACTTTTGTGTTGTGTATTTCATGTCGTCGTTTTGGAGTCTGCATCAGTGGTAACAGCCCTTATTAAGGCTGTATGAGTTTGTAGTGTGTTTGGCTTTTTCTGGATTATGTTGCTAAGTATTTTAAAGATGAAAACATCAAGTTTGCCTATCATGTGAGTTCGCTGTTTGTGTTGATACAAGTAGCCAAGATGGCGGTTTTGTGATGTGTCGATCGGACAGTGTTTCAAAACATTACAGATTTATTGAGGGCTATTGTTACTGCTCCAGGTACATTTTTGTATGTACCTGCAAGGATACTTGGAGAGGAGATGGGCACCGCCAAGCAAACCTCTTGCCCACTGAAATGCTATGATGGAAAGTCAACTCAGTAATAATTTGCCGGATCGGCCGATGCCCGGATTAACAACGACCGCGCTCTCATTGCCCCTTGAGAGTGATAAGTCAGCGAATGGGGTAAAAACACCTGTTTTGAAACTTCCAAGAGAAAGTTTTGTTGTTGGAACTTGGAATGTACGCACGCTATATGCGTGTGGAAAAGTCAAAGAACTAACACATGAACTTGTTAGATACTCGTGGGACATCCTGGGCCTAGCAGAAGTCAGATGGACAGGATTAGGTGAATCAATAACGGATGATGGTCACAAAATTTGGTTTAGTGGAGATGAGTCTAAACATCAGCATGGAGTAGGTTTTATCGTACATAAAGATAGATTGAACTCTGTCATCAGCTGCACCCCAATAAATAGCAGGCTTATCACCATTCGTATTGCAGCACATCCAAAGAACATCTCCATCATACAGGTATATGCCCCCACTACTGACTATGAGGATGAGGCAATTGATACATTTTATGACAATCTGGATGAAGCAATTAAGAAAATTCCAAAGAAAGATCTTCTCATCGTGTTAGGTGATTGGAATGCTAAAATAGGGCCAGATGCATACGGTCACTGGGCTGGTACAGTGGGGAGATTTGGGACAGGTGAAACTAACGATCGAGGACTAAGGCTACTAGAATTTGCCAGCAACTATAAACTAACCATTGCAAATACACTATTTCCTCATAAGTTATCAAGAAGAACAACGTGGCATGCCCAAAAACTGAGATACATGGCCAAATTGATTTTATTCTTGTATCCAAAAGATTCAAGTCCAGTATTAATAAAGCCAAGACTAGGACTTTTCCTGGCGCCGACATTGGTAGTGATCACGACATGGTATTGATGACGCTCAAGCTTAAACTTAAAAAGAACTATAATCAAAACAGATGTTCTCAGTTAAGATTCAATTTAGACAAACTGAAAGATCCAGAAATCGCGGGAATCTTTGAGGCAACTGTTGGAGGAAAATTCGCAGCTCTCAACTTTTTGGAGGATGATATCAACTCAATCACAGAGAACATGAAAGACGTGCTCATTGAATCAGCAACAGAAATACTTGGTAAAAGAAAGAAAATAAACAAACCATGGGTTACAGATGACATTCTGAAGTTATATGATACACGGCGGGAAATGAAAAAGGTTAAGAAAGAGGTTCCTGAAGCAGCATGGCAATACAGTATGGTGAATAAAAATATTAGGAAGAAAATGAAACAGGCCAAAGAAAAATGGGTAGCTGATCAATGTGAGTCCATTAATACGGGGCTAATAAAAGGTAACAGCAAGGCAGCTTTTGACACATTAAGAAAACTATCAAAACCCCAACAGCCCAGGGTATGGACAGAATATTGTAAAGAATTATATAACTGTAAACTTGACACTGACTTAGGCCTATTAAACAACATTAAGTGCGAAACCAGGGAACTCGGAAATGCAGCAATATTACGGGAAGAAGTGGAAGAGGCTATATGTTCGATGAAAGGAGGGAAGTCACCGGGTGTGGATAATATCCCAGCAGAGCTCTTGAAATATGGAGGACCAGATATAGAAAAAATCATGCAAACAATTTGCCAGAAGATATGGAGTACAAAAAAATGGCCAAAAGAATGGACGCAGTCATTAGTAATACCGCTTCCAAAGAAAGGAAATCTAAAAATGTGCAAGAACTACAGAACCATTAGCCTTATTAGTCATCCAAGTAAGGTGATTGTTGCGTGATAAATTCTCGCAACATCGTTTTATTTCAATATCTGTTTTATAACGCAAGGGCAACAATGCTTGAAATTTATAGTCACTTTTCTCGGTAAGCATTTGTCTTCTCGCGTTGGTATCGAATGCAGTTAAGTTTGAGCTGTGGTCGTTTTGCGCTGGACTGCGCATGACTTGTCTTGCTTCTTTGTCGATCGGTTTCCGCCCACCACTAGTGGGAGTGAGCGATTTGGAATGGCGAAAGAGATGCCTCGTTGAAGAGGGGATCTCCGCTATTTTTGTTCTGTCAGGGATGTGTAGTCCTCTTAATGGATATTTCGTTTATTCGAGATAATACCTCTAGTGTTTCCCACATGTCGGGAGGCGTGATATTTCTGTGTATTTCATGAAAGCAAGGTAAATTGACTCTTTCATTAACTCTATTGATTTTGGGTCGTGAGCGATTTCGATTCATAGCCTGTCTGCGAAAGTCGTCGTCACGAGATGTTTTCCTAGCTCACATGTCGCTGCATTGTACTGCATCGGTTGATGCAGGTACCAAGGACCATTACTTGCTACTTTGTTATATGAACTAGGTTTGGAAAACCTTTATTATCTAGAGGATATTTTTTGAGGACATTATTTATACTTCGGCAGACGTGTCTGTCTTGCTGAAGTCAAACTAAGGAGAGTGAACTGATCTCATACATCTGGTTATCTCCTGGCTGTTATAGAAAAGGATGGAGTTGTTCACCTGACTACATTTACAGCACTTTGAAATATAACATGCATCTGACTCATCATTGTAATGCTGTCTACCGTTTATTGCTGTATTGAATGTTGCTGTGATAATGACTGTTTGATGTGCCTACACATTTGCGTAACCATTTTGTCACTGTGGCGTCCACAATAAATAATGAAGAAAAACGTCACGGCTGTTTCAAGACTCATTGACTTTATACGTCGTGAGTTTACTGACGTCCTATGTGGATTGCCCTGTTATTGTTGCATGAACATTGTTTTGACTGAACACATCTACACACTACACAAAACCAGACATGCGGATGCCATCCATCATCATATGGCATCACGCATCAGTGATGTTAAGGATACTTTTGAACAGAATAAAACAGAAATCAGAAGAAATCTTGTCAGAGGAACAGGCTGGCTTTAGACCAAAAAGAAGTACCTCAGAACAAATCTTCAATATTAGATTACTTATCGAAAAACATCTCCAACATCAACACGATTTATACCATAACTTCATCGATTTCACAAAAGCCTTCGATCGAGTCTGGCATGAAGGCTTATGGCAAGTAATGAGAAAATTCAATTTTGATACCAACATCATAGATATCATTGAAGCACTATACAAGGACGCAAGCAGTGCTGTTTTTGCAAGCAACGACATTGGAGAATTTTTCAAAACAACTATAGGAGTTCGGCAGGGATGTATCCTGTCCCCAGTGCTCTTTAATATTTATCTAGAACATATTATGCAGGAGGCTCTCTACGATTATAAATCAACCATATCGATTGAAGGCCGACCTCTGTGCAACCTACGTTTGCTGATGATATTGATCTGATAGCTGGATCAGAATCAGAACTTCAAGACCTTACCTCTAGACTGGAGAAAGTAACAAGAACGTATGGGATGGAAATTAATATAGAAAAAAAAGCAAGATATTGGTGAATAGCCATAAGAAACATGTTCCGACCAACATTACGTTAAATGGGCAAACGTTAGAAGAAGTTAACACCTTTAAATATCTCGGGTCCACTATATGCAGTGATGGAAGATCAATTAAAGAAATCAAGACAAGACTTGAGATGGCCTCAGCTGCCATGACAAGGTTGAATGTGATCTGGAAAAGTAACATCAGTTTTCCTGTGAAGATCAAATTATACAAATCACTTGTATTATCTATTCTCTTGTATGGGTGTGAGAGCTGGACACTCACTGCAGATACGGAGCGAAGGATTCAGGCTTTCGAGCATAAATGTTATAGAAGAATTTTGCGCATTTGCTATAAAGAGCACAAAACAAATGTCTATGTTAGAGAGAAGATAAACACCTATGCAGGCCACCAAGAACCACTTTTGTCAACAGTGAAACGTCGAAAGCTTGCCTGGTTTGGGCATGTAACTCGTCATGACTCCCTTTCGAAAACGATCCTTCAGGGAACAGTCGAAGGTAAACGGAGAAGAGGAAGGCAGAGAAAATCCTGGGCTGATAACATCAAAGAATGGGCAGGACACGGTTTTTCCACACTTGTACGCATTGCTGAGGATAGAGAGCAGTGGAGGACCCTGTCTGCTGATGCTTCCACCATGGCACCCCTACGACCCATGACCGGTTACGGGCTGAGATGATGAAAACTAAAGTTATGAACTTTTCTAACGAGACCTTCGATATCATCCTGAACGAGGAAAAACTACAGAAAGTTGAAAGTTTCAATTATTTAGGCAGTAAAATGACTCAGGATGGTGACACAACAAGAGAAATTCATACTAGAATTGCTTTGGCAGCTAGCGCCTTCAATAGATTATCTAACATTTGGAAATTACGATCACTGAATATACATACCAAGCTTCGTCTGTTTAATTCGAATGTTATCTCAGTGTTAACATACGGCTGTGAGAGTTGGAAAATAACAAAATCATTGGAGAACAAGCTGAATACATTCGAGAACAAATGTCTTAGAAAAATCATGAACATCAGTTGGAAAGAATTCAAGACTAATCGACAAATAAGAGAAGACTCTAAGCAGAAATATGTCTCCGACTATATAAGGAAAAGACGATGGTCATATATCGGTCATGTCCTACGAATGCAAAACAACAGAATACCACTACAGGCGCTCACTTGGGTTCCTGAGGGTAAGAGGAAAAAAGGAAGACCAAAATAAACACTTAGAAGAACAATAATAAGAGAAGGAAGAACTTTGGGCCTAAATAATGTGCAAGAGTTAAGAGGAGTGGCGTCACAACGAACAACCTGGAGAGCACTGGTTTCTGCCTTATGCGCCGTGTTTGGCGCTTAAAGAATTTATTATTATTATTATTATTATTAAAAAACCAATCCAAAACCTCATCACGCAAAATAAATTTCGGCAGAAACCCCAGCCGCAAGAGCACGCGACTATTTGGTGCAGGTTTCCTTCAGTGGTGGTTCCTTGCTCTGTAAGGACTGTAAAGGATACTGATATTGAATAATGATGATTAGTTTATTATATCATCTCCTTTTTCTCCTTTGTTAAAGTCTGTGTCTGTTTCTTTTCTTTAAATTTATTTTAAACGTTTTGTGGGTTTCAAATACGCGTGTATGGGCGTGGAGAGTTACAGCTAACGAGGGCACGCAGGTTGTAAGTGTAAATTGCTTGTCGTTTGTATATGTGTGTGTATTGTTCTTCCTCGTTCACCCTCAAACTTCCACATTAATGACTTTAATAAATTCAGTAGCCACATCAAAGTCCCTGGCATCTGCCAACAGTTTTCCATAGAGTAAAGTAGGTTGTTGCCATATACTACTGTGCTTCAAGGAAGTGGAGGGTTCAGCTAGAAATGTCTGGCATTGTAAATAGACAAGCACAGGCCCAATATCGTATTTTTTTTTTAAAAAGAAAGAAAAGAAGAACAACATGATAACTTCTGTCGTAGATTTTATTGAGATAGGTTGAAGATGTTTAAGGTCCCGTCTGAGCAGAGGTGATAATGGTAAACTATGTGAGAATAAGGGGTAAGAAATAGCTTTATTTTTCACAAGGGTGAGAGTGTAAGAGAAAAGGCAGTCTCTGGATTGAGTAATTGCTCTACTCCAGCCTATCTAACGACAATATTTAACTAGACTCACTTTCTCTCCTGGTACATGTATATACGAGTTACACTCCACTTACATATACACTATTCTGTGACATAATACGTACAGACGTGAAAACGAACTATGGTTAACATATAATGGGCGGGGTTTTTGACCAACACGATAACTTAAGGTTTATTATGTTTATTATCTTAGAAAAATCACAACATCAATATTATCTATCAGAACGTATAGATTACAGACATAAAAAATGCAAGAAAATTTATTAACCCAATAGGCTCTCCTCTATTGTAAAGGATCCCAAAGTAGGTCCCGACAGACGTAATTAACCCAAAAGATTACAGTTTATAATAAAGTATATAGATAGACGATAAAGTAACAGAACGAAGTCTCTAGTTAATCTATCCTGAAACAAAGAAGACAAGAAATGATATAACAGTATTTGCAAACCCGAAAAAGACTGAAGTGAGTATAATTGTTACGAGCAGTCTTTGATATCTTGCAATATTATACATTTGTATGCTTGTTATGTTCGCAAATATTTTGTAAACAAAATAGAAACTCTTTTGCTTAAGGAAAAGTCAATATTGAGTTACTTCCCCTTGAAAGGAGTCTCAGATCGAACTCCGCGGACGAATCCAGTTTTACTGCGATTTATTCTTTGTTTGGGTAGAAATAGATTGTTCTTGCTTCAGAATATCTATGGCCTGAATTTATGTGTAGTGTTTGTCTAGGTAGGACGAGTCTGTCTTATATCTGTATATCTTTACATATCTAAGTCGAACTATATGTTCTTTGTCGCTAGAAAGGTCAAAGGCTGTTCAGCGGATGTGTGGCTAGAGAGGTGTGATTTGGCTTCGCCCTGATGATGGGGGGCTGTCGTGTTTTTCTGTATCGGCTTGTCGCCGGGAAAAGTAATCTCAAGATTGATGGGGAAAGTGATAGTCGTCTAGACCTATCGTGTATGCTTTACCCCAGTGTTTATTCTTATTGCCAAGGAATGGCAGAATCATATTTCTGATACCAAGGTAACAAAAGCACTTCTTATGAACTCTCTTACGAAGCCATCGTTTTCGATAGGCAGACGCACGATTTGTACGTCTGAGGGAATACTTAACCAGATGAAGATGACATTCATTTCTAGCAGCCCTATATCTTGTATGATGAAGTCAATTGTATCATGATAGAATCTACAGAGCAATGAGAACATTTAATGAATGACTAACTTTAATACAGATTCATTGTCTGTATCCAAACGTGAGTGACAGCTCACCAGAAGCCATCTTGTATACACATATTTAAGGACTATCAGGAAGAGAAAGGGATGCCCCGTATTATCGCCTGATGAGTCCAGAGATCACTGCTACAGATGAGAACCCATTACTAGCGGTTCAATATGATTATATGAAAAATATGTGCTGAACATTATTTAAAAGAATCTTCGCTAGACGAGGTTAGGTCTAGAAGCCATCTTGAATATTGTTTATAAACTGACGTGCTTTGTCAGTAAACTCAGGTGATATATATGGGCAATACTGAGTGCTTGTCTACTGACATTCCGTTGTGCTATTATTCAACGAGTGCCCATGTATCATTGCAAGACCATTTATCAATTGTACCGTGATGTATTATGCCAACCTGTGATTTGTCACTGTATCCATGCTGTCGAATGTGTACGTCCAATTAAACTGTAACAAAAAGTACACAGCAGTTGGCGTCGATGACTTCCAGCCATACATGAGTGAGAAAAAGAACAGTTATCAACTCTTCGAACTCTTTCATCATTCGCGTATTATACTCTCACTCTATGTCTACACACCACTGCGTAGGTCGAGTTGATATTCCTATTCCTAACAACCACTCTGACGAGCAACGCTGGGGCCAACAACAAGTCTTTAACATTGGAGCTTCCACAGACCACCATACCTCTTAACACTGTGGTCCTGTAAATAGTTGATGTCAGTGTGAACAAGGAACAATACAACTTCATATCTATACACCATTCAACAGTATATATAGAAACAGCATTTAACTCTGGTGGAATTCAACAAAAAGAAGCATATTTAACACTGGTATGCTTATATTTAACACTGGTGAGCCAGCTTTCTTTGTTTGACCTCGCAGAAGTTGAGAAGTCAACAGACTACCGATACCAGACCGTTTCCTGTGGCTGATACGACACACTTGCAGTATTAGTTTGCTCTTTGTCAACACTTTGTCACGTGACCTATCAATTGAATGCAGTATCTAGGTCAGCGTTGTTGACATTTTTACGCTTAGACATTACAGAGTTTCACAGTACAGAGATGATACTTTGAAGGCCATAAACTGTTCTATTGTTGCAGTATTGTTGAACATAAGTGCGTAAATTTCATCGTTGGACCTTCTGATACTCATATTGTTGAACATTATAATAGATTAAATCAAAAATCTAGTATTGATTAAAGTGGCAGTTTACTTTGTTTATTCAGAAACTGTGCCATTATATTTATGAACTGAAACTCTTTCCAACACATTTCATTATTTAATGTATAACTGAGCATCCTATCTGCAACACAGTGCTTTATATATTACACACATGATATATGCATTTATGATTATATGTTATATGTTATTTGTTTGTGTAGTATATTAGTTTATATGTTAGCGGGTTGTGTTTAGGTTGGGTTGTGTCCTCACAACAGAATATCCCACGTGATAGTGGGTCCGTTGTGGGAGTTTTCTTTAGGTGCAATTTCCTTAATTGGAAATTTGCTTGCAACAACTAGTTGCTATTTGTGTTAGCTGTGAAGACTGTAATTATTGTTATTTTTGTAATATTTCTTTGTTCTTTAGTTTTGTTTTGATTTGTTTGTAATTTGTTGGTCTACCCTTTTCTATCTTTCAGTTCTATTCACAATTTATATTCATATACTGTGACGTCATTTGTGTTGTTATTCCTTGCAGAGTCGGTGATTATTTTCATTGATTTCCTTATTTAATTTAGTTGATTTCTGCAAACGTTTTCGTATTGTCAGTCTTACTTGTACTTTATGCATGCTGTTGGTTGACATATGTTTTATATAGGTATATTTCATAAGACACTATTGCTTGTGCACTGCACTTGGATTATAGTATAAACCAGTACTTTATTATTATTACTGGTATACAAGAAATTATACAAGACCTTATTAAGGCTTGTGACCCACTGAGATTGAGATAGTGTACTGATTAATCAAGTCATTAAGAACTTGTGGTATTATTATTATTTCAAGTAATTAGTATTATTGTTAGACATCATGTCTACATTAGAATACTTCATTGCACAAGGGAAATCCCTTGATAAGACTGGTCAACAATTAGAAGAATGGGTAGTTGCTCAATATGACAAGACATTAGCTGCTGCTGCAGAGGAAAGAAAAGCTCTAGCTGAAGAGAGAAGATTAGCAGCTGAAGAGAAAAGACTAGACAGAGAAGCTACTGCTGCTGCTGAACAAAAGAAATTGCAGATGCAGGTGGAGGAAAGGAGATTTGAAGCTGAACAAAAAAAATTAGAAAGAGAAGCTGCTGCTGAACAAAAAAGATTAAACAGTGATGCTGAACAAAAAAGATTAGACAGGGAAGCTGAACAAAAAAGATTAGACAGTGAAGCTGAACAAAAAAGATTAGACAGAGAAGCTGAAGAAAAAAAAAGCAATAAGAGAACATGAGTTTGAGTTAGAGAAATTAAGATTGACAAGTATGAGTAATGTTAATCAGGCATCTAGTGGTAATGGTAAACCTTCTACTTACAAGGTTAAGGTTCCACCGTTCAATCAGTCCAGTGACGATATTACATTCTGGCTGGATAGATTTGAACGTTCTTGTCGTACTCATAATGTGGATAAATCACAATATGCTAACCAATTAGCAGAAAACTTGAAAGGTGAATCTCTGACTAGGTTATGCCTTGTAGGAGATGCAGATAAGGATAATTATGATGTCATTAGGGCGGCTTTGATAAAAAAATACCAGCTAAGTGAGGAAGACTATCGCCTTTTGTTTAAGACGATGGTGCCTGAGACAGGTGTAGAATTCTCAGAATTCATTGCAAAGGCACGTCTCACAGTTGATCGTTGGATTGAGCTTTCCAAAACAGAAAAAACGTATGAAGGACTTATGGATTTGTTGCTCAGTGATAAGATTATGTCATGTGTTAACAAACCATTCCTTGAATTTATACATGAGCGTAAACCCAAATCACTAAAGGAAATGGAAGAATATTGTTCCCAATGTGTCACTGCACACCCCGACGTGACTTTTGGCAACGCTAAGATTAAGGAGAGTATGCCAGTTGCTTCAGCAACACCATACAATCCCAATTATTCACACAGATTTCAGGGACCTCAAAACAGATTTGAAAAAAAAGGTAACCATAATAGTTATCAAAACCAAGGTAACCAATCATTTCAGGGTTCTTCTTCGAAGAACTGGAGACGAGCTGATAGCTCTCGACACAGGGGTGGTCATAATTATAGGAATTTCCATAGAGGAAGTAATTATAGAAACTATCCGAGGTATCCGTCTTGGAGTCAACAAGATCATAATTACAGGGATACTCATTATAATGAATATGATAATGGTAACGAAGAGAACTATGACTCAAACCCAAATAGGGGTTACAATAGAGGTAACAATAACTACAGAGGTAATAATAACCGAGGTAGATCTCAAAACAGAAGACATAAACCACATTTTCAGGCAAACTCTGCACAGCAAGAGTCTCATGAAGCCTATAAACAGAGTAAAGATAATAATGACGCTAGTAATATGGCATGTTCCGCTTTTGATTTTGGGAGAGCATCTCAGTGCCCCCAATGCAAAACATTATTTGAGCCAACCACGGTGTCTACTTTAAGCTGTGGCCATCCTCTTCCTGCTCTTCCTGCATCAGTCGCGCATGATGGAAGAGGTTCTCTTGTCTTACATAAGGGTTTAGTAAATAACAATCCAGTCTCCGTTCTATTTGATTCTGGATGCACCACAATTGGTGTTAGGCAGTCACTCGTAGATCCTTCCCGTGCCACTGGACAAGTAGTCAAATGTGTAACATTTGGCGGCACATTAGAGAAATACTCTACTGCTATCATTAGGATTGCTACTCCTTTCTTTACAGGAGATGTACACGCATGTCTTCTTCCAAATCCGATCGCCGACCTTATCATCGGTCGCATTCATGGAGTCAAAGAATGCACTCCGCAACAAATTTCCGCGTGGGAAAAGCAAAACATGCAGATTGCTAACGCTGTAGTCACTAGAGCTCAAGCTCTTAATATGCCTCAAACTTCATCTACTGAAGATAATGAAGTGCATAACCAAGATGATCCCTTGGTAATTTCTCGTGACTCGTTTATAAAACAGCAAGAAGATGATCCCACTCTGAGGAAATTTTTCATTATTGCAACGAAAGGTGATCCGAATAAAGACACAAGTCGTAAATCGTGGATTACAAAGAAGAATGGCGTACTTGTACGTATGGTTCAAGACTCCATTACGTCAAGTCATTCTCAAATCCTGGTTCCCAAGAATTTGAGAGTTAAAATTTTGCAGCACGCTCACGACTCTCAGTGTGCTGGACACATGGGTTTTTCGCGTACTAAGTCAAGAGTCCTTGCGGCTTTCTTTTGGCCATTGGTAAACAAGGACATAGGGATTTATTGTCGATCTTGTAAAGTATGTCAGGAAGTTAAATCCAAAGGTCCACGCCATGCTGCACCCATTCAGGCGGCAGACATTCCTATTCGGCCGTTTCAAATTTGCCAATAATAAGAGATGCTTACGACAACTTTGTCCTGGTGACAAAGCATTTGTATTACTACCTTGTAGGGAAAACAGGCTACTTATTTCTTGGAAAGGTCCGTACGATATAATATCGAAAATTTCCGATGTCGACTATATTGTCGATATTGATGGGAAGCATAAAACCTTCCACATCAATATGCTTACTGAATTCCATGAACGTCCGGATTATTTACAACCCATTTTCCAAGCAACGGACGATTCTCCATAACAACATGGTCATTACTCATCACTGTCCAAGATACAGGATGAGGAAACGAGTTTTTCAGATGTAAATCTTCCTCTTCCAATGATCCCACTTCATTCTAGTGAATCATGGAAGAACGTTACTGTCTCTCCTGATTTGTCTCTAGGAGAACAGCGACAAGTTTCAACTATGTTGCAAACATTTCAGGATGTACTTACTGACATCCCTGGACAAACTCATGTCATTGAACATGACATTGTTCTAACTGACCATACTCCTATTAGGGTTAGACCTTATCCTATCCCTATACATTTTCAAGCACAGGTCGAGAAAGAGTTGGATGAGATGATAGATGTGAAAATAATCGAACCATCCACCTCTGCATACTCTTCGCTGATGGTTATTGTTCGGAAAAAAGACAATAACATACGTCTTTGCGTTGACTATCGCAAATTGAATCAAGTAACGAAGTTCGATGCCGAACCTATGCCTTTACTGGAAGAGCTACTTACTCGACTTTCCAAATCTCATTTTTTCACTAAACTTGATTTGTCTAAAGGATATTGGCAAGTACCTTTATCTGAACGCGCCAAACCTCTCACGGCTTTTTCAACACCTAGAGGTTTGTTCCAATGGAATTTTATGCCTTTCGGTCTTATGAACGCACCAGCTACATTCGTACGCATGATGCGCCGAATCCTATCTCATCGGTCAGATGTCATTGCATATCTAGACGACATCTGTCTTTTCAGCGATACTTGGGAAGATCACTATTCAGGGTTAGATGAATTGCTGTCTACTTTGCGCGAGCACAACCTGACAGCGAAACCCTCTTGTTGCGTGCATATTTTGACGCACATATTACAAAAATCGATATGGCTATTTGATATGGAAAAAATATAGACATTCATTCATTTGTGTATGAAAATGCTGTCTATGGGAAAAGCGAGAGAATCCATGTTTGATTCACACTTTTGATTATAGGAGTAATCGTTCTTGATATTGATCCGGCGCATGGATTGCTCTTACGTTTGTACTTATTTTTTAGGGCCAGAAAATATATTAATTTGCTTATTATGTTTATGGCCTGAATTCATATGTATTACATATTATTAGTACAAGTAGAATCAGTCCTATATTGTATATTTTGGATGGGTAGGCGGGACTAGATTCTTATTATTCCGGTCTAGCGGAAGTATGAGTTGTCTTGACAAGTCGTGATGAGTTCCGATGTACCGTGATAATGGCGGGTACGCATTTTTCAAAGGGCTGGTAGATTCTTAAGGAAATATAATTCATGAAGTGGTTTTCTTCTAAAGGAGATGGTATCTCTACTATAGTTTATGTTAGAGACTCTCCTAAGGTACGGTACAATGTATAATTCGGACTCCATGTATTGCCAGACCCTATTTTGATGATCTCATGTCGATTCGACCTAGATGGAACATTGTGCTTCGTATCGCTAGGGTCGTGTTTTGTATCGACAAAGATGACAGACTTTCCTACAGCGGTTATGGCTACGTGAATTAACCTGATCACCGTAGAGCTGTATGGAAACATTTATGAAATCATTTATATACCCATTATAAATTAACTCTGGCTTATATTCTCCTTCCTATGAATGAGTGAACGACAACTCAGGGAGGCAGCCATTTTAGATTTTGGTCATCATATGTTTTGATCACTGCCAAGAGAACAGATTATTTATCCTATTATCGGACAGTGACAGGGAGATCTCAATCTTGCTAGAAACCCCCTCTTTCGTGGTTTCATAATATATGCTACAAACTATGGACGTCAAATAACTTTAGTTATTTACCGATCTGCCTTCACTGACGCGTTTAGTCAGATAGGGGGATGCGGCCATAATATATCATGACATTGAACTTTTGATGTACTGCCCATTATTTCTGAATGTGTCATGACTTCAGATCTGCTATGTATACCTACAAATTGATATGTCAACATACCATGATGTACTCGTATGTCCCAGTGTGTACGTCTGAATAAATTGAGTAAACAAAGATTCCAGCAGTCTGCATTGGTGCCTTGTAGACACAAGTGTATGAGTGGTTATATTGGTCAGCACACGAACAGTACACCATTCGCGGTAATCACACTCTACACTTCTACTTCATACATACACCATCCTGCGTCGGTTGAAGTGACCAAGTTTAGGGCCTGCTTCCCCTGGAGCCTTTGCCTTCCCTAACTCAGGACTAGGGTGAGTTACCCATTTACAGCTGGGTAGACGGGAGCATGCCTGATCTCAACAACACACCACTCTTCCTTACAGAGCATACAGACTGACACTTTACAGAGTGGAAAGAAGAAAAGAAACTTTACACCTCTAAAGCCTATATTGGTTTTAGCGAAATTTCTTTCCTAGGCCACCGAGTTGGTCATGGTTTCCTAAAGACAGAGGACCATAATACTAGTAAGATACTTAACATCTCTATCCCTAAGACTAAAACAGGTGAGAAGTCTGTTAGGTCTTATTCAATTTTATGGCAGATTCATTCAGAATCTATCCTCTATCATGGCACCTCTTTCTACACTTCTAAAGAAAGGTTCGCCTAATATGGTCCACTGGTCTCGGGAATGCCAATGCTCTTTGGATAAGATTAAAACATTGTTTTCAACACCACCTATTTTAGTGTTACCTACTAAAGATAAGACATTTGTTCTTCGTAGTGATGCTTCATCCACTGGGATTGGAGCGGCATTAATGCAAGAGTACTCTGGAACTCTGCATCCTGTAATGTATATTTCCAGAAAACTTAATGCGGCAGAAAGGAATTATTCGGTTTTAGACCGTGAGCTATTAGCTATGGTTTGGTCGATCCTCAAACTACAAAGATTCCTTCTAGGCGCACATTTCATAGTAGAAACCGACCAAAAAGCTCTTACTGTTATACAGAGTAAGAATTTGAAGAGCTCGAGGTCTACTCGATATGCAATTGCTCTTCAACCTTTTCATTTCTCTGTGCGAGCTATTCGTGGATCAGATAATGTGATGGCAGACATTCTGTCAAGATGCCCACATGATTCCACATAACTATTAGGTCTTAGACTTCTTGATATGTCTAGGTCTATAGTAGTTCCTTTCTATATCAAGATAGATACACATTTGTAATTTAATAATATAATGATTGTATCACTACTTAGCGGTTCATTGATATTTATTCACCGCTGTTCTTTAATGATTTTTCTTTATAAATCATAAATTTAAGATATCTAATACGAAATTATGGTATGAAATTTTTTATGCATTGTATAATTGCCATAATTGTATTATACGTGGATCACACCCTCCTGGAAAAATTTACTTGTAGAGAAATAATTTCTCTCAGATTATGAGATACATTCTCACCAGTCGCTTCATAAGTCGACTTAGCCTCATATTAGGCGTTATATTTATTCATGATATTTGCATCTGCGCAGTATTCATGCGTTGTGAGCCTATTGTACGTTGCTCTTAGATGTATTTCAAAAAAAAAAAGTTTCAATTTTTTTTTCCCGGGAGATGTGGTAAGACTGTTACGTGCAGTCTTTGATATCTTGCAATATTATACATTTGTATGCTTGTTATGTTCGCAAATATTTTGTAAACAAAATAGAAACTCTTTTGCTTAAGGAAAAGTCAATATTGAGTTACTTCCCCTTGAAAGGAGTCTCAGATCGAACTCCGCGGACGAATCCAGTTTTACTGCGATTTATTCTTTGTTTGGGTAGAAATAGATTGTTCTTGCTTCAGAATATCTATGGCCTGAATTTATGTGTAGTGTTTGTCTAGGTAGGACGAGTCTGTCTTATATCTGTATATCTTTACATATCTAAGTCGAACTATATGTTCTTTGTCGCTAGAAAGGTCAAAGGCTGTTCAGCGGATGTGTGGCTAGAGAGGTGTGATTTGGCTTCGCCCTGATGATGGGGGGCTGTCGTGTTTTTCTGTATCGGCTTGTCGCCGGGAAAAGTGATCTCAAGATTGATGGGGAAAGTGATAGTCGTCTAGACCTATCGTGTATGCTTTACCCCAGTGTTTATTCTTATTGCCAAGGAATGGCAGAATCATATTTCTGATACCAAGGTAACAAAAGCACTTCTTATGAACTCTCTTACGAAGCCATCGTTTTCGATAGGCAGACGCACGATTTGTACGTCTGAGGGAATACTTAACCAGATGAAGATGACATTCATTTCTAGCAGCACTATATCTTGTATGATGAAGTCAATTGTATCATGATAGAATCTACAGAGCAATGAGAACATTTAATGAATGACTAACTTTAATACAGATTCATTGTCTGTATACAAACGTGAGTGACAGCTCACCAGAAGCCATCTTGCATACACATATTTAAGGACTATCAGGAAGAGAAAGGGATGCCCCGTATTATCGCCTGATGAGTCCAGAGATCACTGCTACAGATGAGAACCCATTACTAGCGGTTCAATATGATTATATGAAAAATATGTGCTGAACATTATTTAAAGGAATCTTCGCTAGACGAGGTTAGGTCTAGAAGCCATCTTGAATATTGTTTATAAACTGACGTGCTTTGTCAGTAAACTCAGGTGATATATATATGGGCAATACTGAGTGCTTGTCCTCTGACATTCCGTTGTGCTATTATTCAACGAGTGCCCATGTATCATTGCAAGACCATTTATCAATTGTACCGTGATGTATTATGCCAACCTGTGATTTGTCACTGTATCCGTGCTGTCGAATGTGTACGTCCAATTAAACTGTAACAAAAAGTACACAGCAGTTGGCGTCGATGACTTCCAGCCATACATGAGTGAGAAAAAGAACAGTTATCAACTCTTCGAACTCTTTCATCATTCGCGTATTATACTCTCACTCTATGTCTACACACCACTGCGTAGGTCGAGTTGATATTCCTATTCCTAACAACCACTCTGACGAGCAACGCTGGGGCCAACAACAAGTCTTTAACATTGGAGCTTCCACAGACCACCATACCTCTTAACACTGTGGTCCTGTAAATAGTTGATGTCAGTGTGAACAAGGAACAATACAACTTCATATCTATACACCATTCAACAGTATATATAGAAACAGCATTTAACTCTGGTGGAATTCAACAAAAAGCAGCATATTTAACACTGGTATGCTTATATTTAACAATAATGATTATACAAAATATGAAATATTCATTTCTCTTTCTTACAATCTGTCAGTCTGTGGCCACACGCTCTCACACTTACCTACTACTCTTGAACATATCTGTGTATCTTTGACATATTTCAGGGTGGTGCTATCCAAGGGACCCCAGTTTCTCCAAGAATGATTAATTTTTCCAAATGGGGAACGTCCGCTTAAATAGTGCTAATTTTATGTGTCAAAAGTTCACGTCAGGTAGTGCAGGTAAGTATATATTGCGATCAAAATGTTCACCATGGGCAGCACACAGAAGTCCGATATTTAAGGAAAATGTCTGGTGGGTTAGAAAACAACTAAGGATAAGCAAAGGATCTCCTATCTGTTTTTATATCTCACTCTGGGGTTGGATGCCATTTATGGACCCAAGTATTCCTTTTTCTGATAAATCCACTCGAGAAAAGAAAAAAACTACGATAGTCAATATTCTGGAAACAAATGTTTATATATAGATATCTGGCCACCACAGGCGGATCAGATTTGCTGTGAACAATCTGGGTAATTTCTTGCCCAGTTCTGATTTTTATTCTTTAAATGTTTATATGTGGGGACTCTCTCTCTCTGTAAGAAAACAAGAGAACCGAACAGGTCCAAATCTAAGACTAGCGAAATCTGTAAGATAATCGCTTATTTCAGTAAGATTTTAGTCCTATGATAATAAATACACCAGCCGTCAGGTGTCTGACTATTTTTATCTTCAACGCCAGTACAGCGCTGCCTTTGGTGCAGTGGAAATGCTTAAAAAATGACCCGCAGTAAAAATCTAACACGCTTTTAGTTTCGGTTTCGAAACGTACAATAAACCTTTTAACATCTCGCCGATCTGCTGCACGAAACGGTGGGAAATGTTTGAATTAACGTAATATTTTAACTTTAACACTAAAATTTGTAATAATTCGGACATTTCCCAGTAGTAAGAACGAGACGATTGTAATAATTAACGCCAACACTACCAAAGTTTTGAAAAACCCCTCTTCGCTCTGCAAGCGGTCGCTTTAATATATACACGCTGTGGGCAAAGCCAGCAGAGACAAACACACAGACAGTTTTCCATTTCCTCCTAGCGGTAAAATTCTGCCGTCACTCAAACTAGTTGGTTATTTGAATAATGAAAGAAATGTTAGAGACAGGGGGGGGGGGGGGGGGGGGGGGGGGGGGGATGGCCGACTTGTGTAAAAGTTATATTTGACGATTGACAGTGACAAAAGTGAAAAATCTAAACCATAATGAAACTGACCATAAAAATCATATAGTAGAATAGCTTAGTGTCCCCTGAGCAAAAATATGTTTTAAAAAATATGGTAGTCCAAGTATTAGCCAAGTTATTGAGAAAATACTATATGTCTAAGAACGCTTGGACGGACAGATTGTTGTTCTTGCTCGTTACACATAACGTTATTGGGGACGCAAGTTTAAAAAAAGAGGCATTGGAGTAATTCAAATCCTATTGGTTGGTATAAGAGTATAGGAGTAAAAAGGGGGGGGGGATAGGAAAATGTTAACTAAAACTAAACATCTTTTTCTATTGGCATAACTAACGCAGACTGAACAATGGACTACGAGGCACATAGTTTGTTTGGAAATTTTGTTTTGTTTTTTCAAACTAAATTCAAAAAGATGTAGTAGTGCCTGCTTTCACTGGTCGGCTCTAATAGATATTGGCAAAAGGCATAGTGGTCTCGTGGCCATTTGAATAGAAAATTTTATACAAACAACTACGTTGAGAGCAGATGTGATAAATTGTAAAATTAACTACTAAATTCACTATCTGGACGGGGCAGAGCAAAACTGAGGCCATATTCTTTGCCAGTCAACGTTATTTGTGACATATTTCTTTCAGCTAGTGGTAAGAATGCTTTATGTATTTACATGCTTGATTAAAACTGCACAAGTTAGATACTGCTATGGGGAAAAGTGAAGGACATGCCGGGAGCAAACATTATTGAGTCCTCACATTGAACTGTATTTGACTGTTGCATATTATTATGATTTTGTATTAACTATTTTGTATTGGAAGATGTTAGGAAGCCTCAGTGTTCCATGAACACTCTTTAACATGCCTAGAGCGTTTATAATTTAGAAAAGAAAAATCATATAAAAGGAGATGTGGTTACTCCACGTTATTGTATTGAAGCAAACTAGGTAAAAGTACAGTGGCGTATCTGCCATAGTGACCTGAGGTGTGGTCACAGAAAGGTGTGAGTCATATAATTAGGGGCTGATGCACATGAATGCACACGAGGCTGACCCCATACCATCATGTATACATAGTGATAAGAAATGGTGATCAGATATAAAAAGGCCAGGGTGTCTTTTTATTGCAGAGTTTTTATTTCCTGTTACCATCCGGTGACAGGAAACCTGATGAGTGAGTGAAAAGTGAAAAGTCTCCATTCTAAAGTTTATGCTGTCAGCTGATAGCCTGAAGGAGCTTGTGTGTGTGGGTGCTGATCTATTATATCTGCAACGACATCCTGACTTATTATCGTCATACCAAGAATCCCAGGTGACACGTTAACAGCTGGGACATCTGACACTTCCTCCTAATACACTGGTTCTTATCAAAATAAAACAGAATTATATGGGGCAGGATGAAAACAACAGCTCCTCATAACAAATGACTAACACTAGCAGATATTAAAGTTTAGTCTGTGAATACACCTACAGGAACTCTATAATAACATTACATTCATAGGACCAAGAGTTCATACTTTTTGTTTGTTAAAGCATTATATGTAAATATATTTCCTCATTTTTAAAGACCTGTCTGATAAATGCTTGTTTCTTGCACCAGATTGACATGGACTGTTTTTTTTGTGATGTAGCTTGTCCAGTCACAATGTTCTTTAAATGGGTCAGGTTACCGACTGTTGGGGCCCTGACAAGGTGTACTGTTAAGTGCGTATATTCTGATGCAATGGGTGAGTGTGAACATCAATAATGACAAACGCGAATGGATGACAGTTCGACAGATTCACAGGACACTCACTCCAATCACAGGTGGAAGTCAAGGATGGCTGGACCACTGTGGTCGTTTCATACTGTTTAATAGGACGCACACACTTAGACAGTACGTGTATAGTTACAGCAACATAGGTCGACATAAATAGCATATTGTTGATCAATGGTCTACCATCTTAAGTTAGTATTCATGTTGCATAACATCACAATGGAACATCTGTAGACAAGCACTTAGATTTTCACTGTTTATCAAGATAATCATCAGGCCTTACTGACCAAGCGTGTCAGTTGATAAATACTGTTCAAGTATGACTCCTAAACAGAACCTCTTTTCTAGCGAAGATTCCTTTAGGTAAAGTTCAGCAAATCTATCTGAAGATAATGTTAACCCACCAGTATTGGGTTTTCTTTATAACTGTGATCTCTTAATCATCACCTGATAATAAGGGGCATCCCCGTTCTCTGATTGATGATCGACAAAAAGTTAGAATCCAAAATGGCTTCTGGTTCCCTTTTGAGCATCGCTCACTATACAGATGTATAGCAAATCTTCAATAGAAGCTTTGTTCATAAACATAAATGTTTCTACAAGAATCAGCATATTCTTTTATCTTAACTGCTGCATACAATCGTCTACCGTGCTGCTAGGTAATATGTCATCCCGACATATGGATATCTATAATAATAATGTAGCCGTCTGCCCAGTTAAGCCTAGGATGAAAAAGTTCAGTAAAATGTTCTTTTACCTGGCCATGAGAAAAACACTAGCAGAACACACACGCCCCTCTCCTGGCGTTATAGAATAAACACAGGGGACTAGTAGACTTAATGAACATATCAGAAATTATCTTCTTCCCCATGACAAATCATAAAGACCACAGACTGGGGACTCCTCTTCAACATGGCTTTCGCCCGGCATTCCATCATCCCAGAAGACCCTCTTCTCTCTTCGCATGCGCAGAACTCCCTGACCCCAAAGTACAGTACAAGGAAAAATAGTTCCACTAAGACATACCAAGATATCACGATATAAGACCGAATCGTCTGAAATAGACACAGAGTAAACATAGACTCGGACTATAAACATTCCTGCATAAACCTAAGCAAGAACAATCTGTTTTCTGGCCCAACAAGGCACAGACTAACGAAATCCAGATTCATACGCCAAATTCGATCTCCAGGGGAGATAACCCACATAACAAAAGTATCAATCAATCATGGGTGATATATCTTTGACCAGGAAAGCATCCTGATTCTAAAACAAATACCTTTCCTCCGACAGATCAATATTATCATAAATATATATACATTGTCACCAGTAATCTGTTGGTAACACTGTCCAAAAGGGATGGCGGGACAGGCAGATTAAATTGTACAAAGAAAAAAACATTCTAATTTAAAAAGAAAACTTTAACCACAGTCTTATTTATTTTCTTATAGTGAGTTAAAGTGTATTGTGTTGATGTACCATCATCTTCATTTCACCCCTAGACATTAGAGACATCATACACCAGCCACTAGAATCAAAATACGGACTGTGTGAGATCTAGGGAGGTAGCGTTAGGTTCCCTGATAATATATATATATATATCATTATCATCATCTTTTTTAGAGTCAGGGACCTACATGTGCTTGAGCTCACACAGTTGACACAGACACAACTATCTTTCTTGTTAGGTATAACATCTTAACCTCCCCAGCAAAATTTACCTTTGCTACATAAATTGGTAGGCTTGTCCGGGATTTGAACTTCTAGTACTACATATATTAGGGTCCTGGTCTGGGTTTTAGCTATAACAACATTTCTATTTACCCAGGGAATCCCCATTATTAATATTGCCCAAGATTTGGGAATTGATGAAGTGTCAGAGCCTGGATTAATTAATTAAAGTTGTACTTGTTTTAGAAATTGAGTTAGAACATTTTAGTATTTATCAGATGGCGGATTTGGCCAAGTTTCGCTCTGCTGCTGTGCAGACTGCGAAAGAGATGAACATGGAGGGTCAAGTTTTGATTGACTATGTCACCTCAGAATGTGATACGTTTATTGCTAGGGAAGAACATAGGTTAGCTGAAGAGAGGAGAATGCAGTTAGAAGATGCCAGAGAGATGAAGAAATTAGAGTTGGATAGAGAGGCTCAGAAAGAAATTAAACTTTTACAAATTGAGGCTGAGAAGGAGGCTAGGGCTTTAGAGGCTGATAGAGAGGCTGAGATCAAGAGGCTCCAGTTTGAGGAGAAAAAATTAGAAAGGGAGGCTGAAGAAAAACGACTGCAAAGGGAAGCAGAAGAAAAACGACTGCAAAGGGAAGCAGAGGCAGAAGATAAAAGGTTGCAGAGGGAGCATGAGTTGCGACTAAGGGAGTCTGAGTTGCAAGGCCATGCTGCTGAAAATGGTCACAGCCCCTCTACCTCTGATACTACTGCTAGTCAGGGGGCCTCCAACTCAGCTATGGGGTTTCACTTAGATTATTTTGTTGAGAGAGATGATGATATTGAATCATATCTAAGTAGGTATGAGGTATTGGCTACAACTTATGGGCTAGAAAAAGAAAGATGGAGCTTGAAGTTATCCCAAGGTCTTCGGGGAACAGCTTATGAAGTTTTTTCTAAAATGAGCAGGGATGACCAAGACAATTATGACTTGTTAAAGCAGGCTCTTTTGTTAAGATACGAAAAGAATGATGAAATTTACAGGAAAAAGTTTAGAAATGCCAAGCTACTGTCGGGTGAGACTTATCACAAGTTCTCTGCACGGTTAGAGACTTACTTGGAGAAATGGACTGCTCTGGGGAAAACCCAAGATCTTAAAGAAATGATCCTTATTGAGCAATTGAGAGAGTCCATGGCTCCAGACTTGAGAAAGTTTCTCATGGAACAGGGTGCAGAGAGGCTGGGTGAGTTACTTAATGTCTCTGAGAGGTATCAGGCAGCCCAGGCAGAGGTAGCTGGCGCCAAAAAGAAGCATATAGATAATTATAGGGCCCCACAAAACTCAAATAGATTTGATAATAAAGATCAGGGAAACAAGTTTAAGCAAAATTTTGATAGGCCACGCAATGATAATAAACATAAAAACTCACAGTTCAATGACAGGAAATATGAGGAAAGAAAACCCCTTTATCAAAATAAATACTATTGTAAATGGTGTAAGAGAGAGGGTCATGACACCAAATTTTGTACAAGGAAACCTTCTGGATGTGCTGCTATGAAGTTGGGGAAAAAGGAAGAAAAGGTAAAACCTACTGGACAGCAGGAACCTTATCATCCCCCCGTATGTAAGGACGTGGTATGTAATGGAGTCACAATTTGGTGCCTTTACGATACCGGTTTGGATTTTGATTCTGTTGTGAGTGCGCACTTGGTGAACCCGGATCAGTATACCACAGAAACAGTGGAGATACAAGGGGCGACCAAGGACCTACCACTCATGACACTTCCCATTGCAAGGATAACAGTGAAAACTCGCTATGTGGAAGGAATAATCAGAGCAGCAGTGATAGACGCACCCATTTACCCTCTGATATTGGGATGTCGTTATGTCTTCTTGGGGAATCCCAAGAGACCTGTGGTCCTGGCAGCAGTCCAGACCCGTTCACAATCCAGAAAGGAAGAAGATGAGCCGATAAATACCCATCCAGAGGAGATGAGGAAGGCACCGGCTGAAAATAGGACACTCAAGCCTTGCTTTAAGAAATTACCTAAATGCCACACCCCTCCAAGCAAAGGGGATTATTATATGAAGAACAAATTGTTGTATAAGAAGGCCGGAACTGGATCCAAAGGTCACGAACAGTTGGTACTTTCTAAGGCATATAGGGCAGATGTAATAAGGAGCTTACATGTTGGGAAAGATGGTGACCATGAGAAAATAGGTACCATCTGCCAAAACGTTTCTAAATATTGTTATTGGCCAGATGTAAAGATAGTTATTGAGAATTTTGTGGAGAACTGCGGCCAATTTCACGAGGGAACACGCACACGTAGGAAAACGGTTCAGGACCTAGACACGCCATGGGGCAAACTTAGGCCTGGAAATAAAAATAATTGTAATAAAGTAGACAATGTGGTATGGGAACCCCCTTTTCACACACAGTCTTCACTTGAATGTATTAAAATGGCAACTCTGTGTCGAGTACAAAAAGTGGTTTTACCCCAGAATAAGCCGACAGTCCCTCGGTCGGAATTATGTGAACTGGGTGAAGGTAAAAGAGAGAGAAGATCTCTCACAAGGAACTTAAAGTGGGGAGAAAACCCCAGGAAACGAATAGGTAGTGGTAGATTCTTGTGTGATGACAAAAGGAAGAAACGTCCTCAACACAAGGCTTCCAATATTATGAAAAATTTGTCAGAAAAATTAAAAGTCCATATGTTACCTTGTTAAGGACGTGGACAGATGAGAAGGCAGTAGAGACTGTTACCTCATCATACCAATATGTGAACGAACTAACCACTCGTTTAAAAACTAGTTGGAAACTGGCCAATGAAAATTTGAGACAAGCCAGGAAAAAGCATGCTGCTTATTATAACAAAAAAGCAAAGGATAGGGAGCTTGCTGTAGGGGAGAAGGTGCTTCTTCTATTACCAGGCAGCAACAATAAACTTCAGATCGGATGGCAAGGTCCATATACAGTTTACGAAAAGGTATCCAGAACAAATTATAAGATAGACAAGAAGGGAAAGGAAAAAGTCTATCATGTGAACCTTTTGAAGAAATATCTGGATAGACAAATCCAGGAAGGAACACACTTAATGGCCTTGTCAATTGCAACCGAAATGAAAAATGAACCTCTCACCTCAGTTGAATATCCACTGAAGCCCAGTGAAACGTTTGAACAGGTGAAGATCAGTAATCACCTGACAAAAGGACAGAGAGAGAGAGGATTCAAAAGGTCCCGGAAAAGCATACAGACGTGTTAACGGATAAGCCGGGGCACACAAATTTGTTGGAATATGATATGAAACTACTAGACCCAACACCCATCTGTATGAGGCCTTATCCTATTCCTTTCGCTAAGGAAAAAGTTTTCAAAGAGGAGATAGATTATTTGTTACAAGAAGGGATTATTTCTCACAGTGAGTCTCCTTATAGTTCCTGTGTGGTTTTGTTGCGAAAACCATCGGGAGAACATAGACTGTGCATAGATTACAGGAAACTGAATGCTGTCACAGAAGATCAGGTGGATCCATTACCTGATACTACTCAACTTTTTGCCAGGCTGAACAAGGCAAAATATTTTTCCAAGGTGGATCTTAGCAAAGGCTATTATCAAATTCCAGTAAAGCCTGAGATTCGACCTTACTTAGCCTTTAGCACCTAGGAAGGTCATTATGAGTTCAACATGCTACCGTTTTGGTTGAAAAATGCCCCGAGTGTGTTTTCTAGGATGATGCGAAAGTTGTTGGATCCCCTGAAAAATCCATGTATCTCGAATTTCATTGATGATATCCTCATTGCTACTGAAACTTTTGAGGAACATGTTAACTCTTTGAATATGCTGTTTGATAGACTCAGAGAGGCTAACTTGACTGCTAGACCAACAAAATGTTGTATTGGTTGTAAAGAGTTGGAATTCTTGGGACATACCTTACATCAGGGTAGCATGACCCCTGACCCCAAGAATCTGGAGAAACTGAAAAGAGCACCTAGGCCACAAACAAAGAAAGATGTGCGATCTTTTGTGTCATTGTGTGGTTTCTACCAAAAGTACATTAAACATTTTTACTCTATATGTGCTCCTCTGACGGATTTAACTCGAAAGGGACAACCTGATACAATAAACTGGTCAGCACAGTGTGAATTGGCTTACCAGGAGTTAAAAGAAAAACTCACAAGCAGGCCAGTATTGCAATTGCCTGAATTGAATCAAGAATTTGTCGTGAGAAGTGACGCAAGCAATGTGGGCCTGGGCGCTACATTGTTGCAAAGGTCCTCCTCACAAGATGGGGAATTGAACCCAGTCGCTTATGCAAGCCGCAAGTTGAACAAGGCGGAAAAAAATTATTCAACAAGTGAGAAAGAATGTTTGGCGTTAATATGGGCTATAAAAAAATTCCAGATTTATTTATATGGCAGGACATTTGTGGTCCAAACAGATCATTCACCTCTCGTGATTCTAATTCAATTGGGGATAAACCCATCTCGTCAGGAATTATGAGATTCGGGTAAGATATATATAATAATAATAATAATAATAGCCCCTTCAGTCATAACTGACTATGGGAATGCGCCCCTGAGGTGGCAGCCCTCAGCTGCTTATTTTCCTGGTGCTCCTTTCGACGTTTTCTCCTCACCTCTGCTTCTTGTGTGAGCCTCTCTTCGCCCAATCTGAGGTGGTGCCGTAAATAGCATCGCCACTTAGTGCGATCGGCAGCTTCATCCTCCCATGTTGCTGGATCCATGTCCAGTGCCCTCATATCTCTCTTGCACACATCTTTGAACCTCAGCTGTGGTCGCCCAACTGTTCTCTTGCCATCTTCTAATTGTCCGTAGAAGATATCTTTTGGGATGCGACCATCTTCCATGCGGCGAACATGGCCAAGCCAGCGAAGTCTGCGCTGTCTAAGCAGCGTATACATACTTTGAAGGCCAGCACGTGACAACACCTCGACATTTGTCACTTTATCTTTCCACGAGATGCCGAGGATGCGGCGTAGGCACCGCAAATGGAAGGTATTGAGCCTTCTTTCTTGCTTAGCATAGGTCGTCCAGGTCTCGCTGCCATATATGAGTGTGCTGGTGACGCAGGCATTATATACCGCAGCTTTGGTCTTCATTGTGAGTTTAGAGTTTCCCCAAACATGCGATGTGCGGCGGGCAAAGGTAGCTGCAGCTTTGCCAATGCGGCTGTCGATTTCTCTATCCAGTGAGAGTTTGTCATTGATGGTAGACCCTAGGTATGTGAAGTGGTGCACCACTGCCAATTCATAGTTATCGATAGTGATAACTGGTGCAGCACCCACATCCTGACTCAGCACATTCGTTTTCTTTAGACTTATTTTGAGGCCAAAGTCCTTGCATGCTTTAGTGAAGCGGTTCATCAAGCTCTGAAGCTCCTGTTGGCTTTGAGTGACGACTGCAGCATCATCAGCGAACAACAAGTCTCTTATAGTGACCCTTCTGATTTTTGTTTTTGCCTTCAGCCTTGAAAGATTAAACAGACGGCCATCTGACCTAGTGTGAAGGCATATTCCTTCAGTTGCATCTCTGAATGCATGTTTCAAGAGTAAGGCAAAGAAGATTCCGAAGAGGGTCGGAGCCAGAACACAGCCTTGTTTAACGCCACTTCGTATATCAAAGGGCTGTGACGTGCTTCCAGCATATTGGACTGTTCCCTTCATGTCGTCATGGAATGACTTTATCATTTCCAGCATTTTAGAAGGGCAGCCTATTTTCAGGAGGATTTTAAAGAGTCCATCCCTACTAACCAGGTCGAATGCTTTTGTGAGGTCTATAAAGGCGATATATAATGGTCTTTTCTGCTCTCTTGATTTTTCCTGAAGCTGGCGGAGAGAGAAGATCATGTCTGTTGTTGATCTGCCAGCTCGGAATCCACACTGTGCCTCTGGATATATGCGCTCAGCTAACTTGTGTAGTCGCATTAAGATGACTTTGGCAAAAACCTTACCAACAATACTAAGAAGAGAGATGCCTCTGTAGTTATTGCAATCACTTCTGTCTCCTTTATTTTTATACAGTGTTACAATCTTGGCATCTCGCATGTCTTGAGGAATAGTTGTCTCTTCCCAGCACTGGCACAGCATCCTATGCAGGGGATGTAATAGCGTGCTCTTACAGCATTTGATTAAATCAGGAGGAATCCCATCACTGCCTGGTGCTTTGCCAGAGGCCAAGCTATCAATGGCCTTACTGAGTTCCTCTAATGTTGGTTCGGCATCCAGCTCCTCCATAGTTGGCAGACTATTGACAGCATCAAGGGCTGCAGGCGTAACGGTATTGTCTCTAGCGTAAAGCTCAGAGTAGTGCTCGACCCACCTCTCCATCTGCTTACCCTTATCGGTTAGCTTCTCTCCGCTGATGGTTTTTAGCGGTGCCGTCTTACTTTTATGGGGGCCAAGTGCTTTCTTTATACCGTCATACATTTGTCTAATGTTGCCTGTTTGCGCTGCGATCTGGATGCTCTCACTGAGCTGGAGCCAATAGTCATTTGCACAGCGTCGAGCAGTTTGTTGAACTTTGCTTCTCGTAGCCCTCAGGATCTGTAGGGTTCTGGCACTCGGTGAACGTTTGTATTCATTCATAGCACTGCGCTTAGCTTCAATAACAGGTGCCATCACATCTGATGAAGCGTCAAACCAGTCATTTGACTTTGCTGTTTTCTTACCAAAGGTGGCAAGTGCAGTACTTTGAATGGTGTTCCGTAGATGCTCCCAGTTCTCTGTAATGGCATCACCATGCTGAGGGCTACTGAGCACTTTCTTGAAGGTCGCAGTGAATTGAGCGATCATGAAAGGGTCTGACATCTTGCTGGTATCAATGCGTGGTTTCCCTTCATGTCTGACACGATAGAGTTTTCTTGGTTGTGCTCTGATTTTGCAGCAAACCAAGGAGTGATCTGTGTCACAGTCTGCACTATGGTATGAGCGCGTGGAGAGCACAGACCTGAGGAGTGGCCTTCTGACGATAATCAGGTCAAGTTTGTGCCAGTGCTTGGATCGTGGGTGTCTCCATGACACCTTATGCTGGGGTTTTGTCTGAAAGTAGGTGTTGGTCACGCAGAGGTCATGGTGGACGCACAACTCTAGGAGCCGTTGTCCATTTTCATTCATCTTGCCAATACCAAACCTGCCCAGACATGAAGGCCATGAAACATTATCGGCACCCACTCTAGCGTTAAAGTCACCAAGGAGAACAAGCTGTTCTTGCCTAGGTATGCTTTTGATTACTGCTGCTAGAGTCTCGTAGAACTCATCTTTAGCTTCTGAGGCAGAGTACAGAGTAGGAGCATACACACTGACAAGGGTGATGGGACCTGTGCTAGTTTGCAGGCGGAGCGTTAACAGGCGTTCTGATCCATTCTCGCCTGGTTCAACAATGTTAGTTAGCGATTTTTTGACCGCAAAACCTACTCCGTGTTCTCTAGCTTTATCAAAATCTTTCCCTTGCCAATAAAATGTGTAGTCCTTCTCGCTCACCATTCCAGAGCCCGCCAGACGCGTTTCCTGAAGTGCAGCTATATCCACCTGAAGTCGTTTAAGCTCATCATTAATTATGGCTGTCTTCCTTACATCGTTTACATCCTGTAGGTTTTCGGATAGTCCAGTCAACATAGTCCGGACGTTCCAGCATCCCAATCTGAGAGTTTGCTTATTTCTATTTTTTTCGATAATTGCTTGGTGCAAAATTTTCTGTCCACAGTTCGGGTTTGACCCTAATCCCCATGCACCCAATGGGGAAAGCAGACAGTGGCGGGACAACACCTTATTGACTGGGAGCTGCCCAGCTTGAAGCGGGCGGTAGCTGTCCAGTGAGATCCTAGAACCTCTCCCACTGTCGGAAGTAGCCCCTGGCGCCATGCCCTACGCCAATTGGGCAAAATGCTTATAACCGGTAACTGCTACTTCCCGTGTTTTGCCGACACCTATAGGGTGAAGCTGGAGTGTCCTCTCCAGGGCGCAAGCTTGGGCACAGTTATATGGAGATCAAGCTGTTGCCCATGCAGCATGTTCCCCCTCTCCACACAGCCGGTAGATCCAAAGGAACGGCAGTAGCCGATACAGTTTGGTACCAGCCATGTCGCAGGAGTTGCCAGAATAATGTCGAATCGACATTAGACTGCCTTAGGGACTCCGACTCCGGATTTATATATATATATACATATATATATATATATATATATATATATATATATATATATATATATATATATATATATATATATATATATATATATATATATATATATATATATATATATATATATATATATATATATATATTCTTCTTCTTCCTCGTTCGCCCTGAAAAGGACGGTGGTTGCGTTGTGTCTGTTTACGCCGTAGCTGTGATATCTGCACCTTTCGGTCGACACATCCGACTTCAGCACGGTATTTTTTAGGGACCGGGTTTGCCTTCCCATTTCGATCCGTACTCGCTCAGCCAGACTGCACTGCTGCAGACTGTTTCCAGGACCACCACGTGGAGGTGGAGTACGGTCTTGACCAGCTCTGGTTCGCTGGTCCTGATGAAAGCAGTCAAGCTATGGGTCGCTGACTGCATTCACTATTGCTGCATCTTTGGATCCCATATATATATATATATATATATATATATATATATATATATATATATATATATATATATATATATATATATATATATATATATATAGTCGTGCACCGCATAACGTCCGTTCGGACAACGTTCGACCTCATATATGTTCGTGGTCCCATGAGATTATAATAGAGTTCGGAAATCCTGATCAGAGTACAGGACGAAGCGGACGTAACCGGATGTAGCGAAAGCAACAGCTTCCAGCACGCAACACGTATATCTCATGTCTCTTGTATACAATGCAAAGCGATTGCGATACCAGGCGTATAATGGTACAGTACATATATACCCTATAATACAGTGCATATGTCTTGATAGTCATAATAAACGCCTGTTACTGGCCTATGTATGTACTGTACTGTACTTACTATCGTTATTTTAATGTGAACTTTCGAAAATACATTAGTAATTTAGTGTAAGTTCAGTATCTTGTACAGTACAGAACTGTACCAGCACAGTACAGAACTGTACCAGCAACAGTCTCCAGACTCACCCAACTCTACGTTAGCCCTGCAAGCTCCAATTGTGGTAAGTACAGATTACATATTAGCCTATGTACAGTATACAGTATTTTACATTATTTTTATACTTAACCCATTTACTGTACAAAATTACCTTGCCAGATTCAGTACATCAGCTGAAATACAGTTATGTATGTGTACAGTATCTTGGCTATTTAGTCAATACAGGTACACTACTGCCGTCACCGGTGTCAATACCTTGTGGAGGTATGGCGGCTTGCGTATCCTGATTACCCCCAGAGCTATGCCAGCTGGAGTTTTACTCCTGGAAGGTTCTACCAAGCTGGACAGGTTTGCGCGGGCAGGGGTCAGACTAAAGCAAAGACCCTGGTCCTCTATGCTGGGGGTTTCAGCATAGGGATGACACACCTGTCTATGTAAAAAGTAATGAAGTTACGGAAACACCAACAAATGAACAAACTTTGCAGCGGGACGGACATCCGGAGTCTGAGGCTCGTATGACTGTCAGTGGTGAAAGCCGAAAGGAAGCCACTGACATGAAAACGAACGTCCTGACCGCAAAACATGATACAAGAAAAGGATTTTTGAATGTCAGGACAATGAACGAGACGGGTAAACTAAAACAGGTCACGGCAGAAATGAGAAAATATAGGATACACATTCTAGGGATAAGCGAGAGCAGATGGACAGGGGCAGGAAAAGTTAAAACAGCAACAAGAGAAACAGTACTTTACTCTGGAAGAGAGGATGGACAGCACAATGAAGGTATAGCCATTATTCTACAGAAAGGAATAGAAAGGACATTACTGGAATGGAAACCCATCAACAGCAGACTGATAAGATTAAAATTGAGAGGGAGATTCGCCAGTACTACAATAATACAATGCTACGCACCAACGAATGACAGCGATGAAGAGGTCAAGGATGAATTCTATCAACAACTGCAGAAAGAAATGGAAGACACACCAAGATATGATCTTATTATACGAGGGACGTTCAGAAAGTAATGCACCACATCGTTTTTCTCAGGAGCTATTTATTCAAAAAGCATGAAATTTATACACAATATACATGGATATGTCATGTAAACATCGGTATTATTCAACATAATCCCCATCAACTTGTACGTCTTTATGCCAGCGCGAAACAAGTGCATGTATTCCTAGCCCGTACCAGATTTTGTCTTGATCATGTAGCCATTTCTTCGCTGCATGAATCACTCCTTCATCATCTTCAAACCTTGTCCCACGGAGTGCATTTTTAAGTGGACCAAATAGACGAAAATCAGAGAGTGCCAAATCGGGACTATAGGGTGGATGGGGTAGTACAGTCCAACCCAATTTGGTGATTGCCCGTGTTGCCAGACTTGTGTGAGGGCGCGCATTGTCGTGAAGGAGAAGCAGGTCTGCTGGATTCTTGTGCGGCCGAACTCTGCGAAAACGGTGATTGAGTTTTTTCAATGTCTTAATGTAAGCTTGCGAATTGATTGTCTCTCCTCTTGGCATAACGTCCACTAGAATCACACCTTCAATGTCCCAAAAGATAGTGATCATGACCTTTCCAGCTGAAGGAATTGTCTTGAATTTCTTTCTTCTTGGTGATTGCGGATGATGCTACTTCATTGACTGTCTTTTTGTCTCAGGTTCAAAATGATGTGCCCAGGTTTCGTCGCCTGTAACGATCTTAGTCAAAAAGTTCTCTCCATCAGCATTGAAACGCTCCAACAATTCAGAAGAAAGTGCTTTCCTTTGCAATCGGTGGTCATTTGTGAGACTTCGAGGAACCCATCTTGCGCAAAACTTAGAAAATCCGAGAGTTTTTATAACTGCATTTGCACTACCAAAGCTGACTGACAGCTGTAAGGCCAATTGTTGAGTAGTGATTCGCCTATCAGTAAGAATAATGCCCTCAGCGCATTTCAACATTTCTGCGTTGGTGGCTGTGGCAGGACGTCCACAGCGCGGCCGATCAAGCAGCTCCGTATCTCCACTTCCTGATTCTTTGATTCTCTGAACCCAGCGACTGACTGTACTGTCGACTGCAAAATTTCCATACACATCACATAGACGCTTGTGAATATTCACAACAGTTTCCTTCTCTGCAACGAGAAATTCTGTCACAATTCGCTGTTTATAACGCAAGTTGTTAACACGCTCCATTTCAACGGTTTAGGGCAGCCGTATTATTTGGCCGGTTGCGGTGCAATTTAGTGCACACAATTGACACGTGCCATATTTCAAGTGTGCAAAATGTCATGTTTCTATCTTCATTATTAGCTGAGAAAAATGATGTGGTGCATTAATTTCTGAACGCCCCTCGTAGTAATGGGAGACCTCAATGCGAAAGTTGGTACAAACAATACATAAAATGAAAGAGTAATGGGGAAATGCGGTAGCGGAACAGCAAACGAAATTGGGGATAAATTAATAAGTTTCTGTAGCATTAACAACCTGGTCATTGGAGGAACATTTTTCCCACACAAATAAATTCACAAATTAACATTGGAATCACAAAATGTTCGAGACTGAAACAAGAAAGACCACATCATGATTAACGGTAGATGGAGACATGCATTACAAGATGTGAAGGTAAGAAGAGGTGCAGATGTGGGAAGTGATCACCATTTAGTAGTAGCAATACTGAAAGTGAAACTAAGAAGGGCTGGACCAACTGTAACTACACAGAAAAGGTTTGACATCAGCAAATTGAAGGACCCCCTTACCAGAAAAGCTTTTGCGGCTGACATAAAGAAACGATATCAATTTGCCAAAAAGTCAGGAAAAGACATTGATTGATGATATAGACCAGAAATTCAACACAATTTCAACAATACATAAGGAAAGCAGCAAATCATGCTTGGGATTCCAGGAAAGGAAGAAGCAAGACTGGATAACACCAGAAACATTAAACACCATAACACTGAGAAAGGAAATGAAAAGAAAGAAAACAGAAGCGAAGTCCCCCAGGTCAAAGCAACTATAAAGCGAACAGTACAGCCAAACCCGGGCCAACAAAAGGAATTTCCTAGACGATCTTGCAAGACAGGCAGAAGAGGCAGCACTGAGAAATTAACAAAGCACAGTATACAAAATAACTAAAATCATCAGCGGAAAACGAGGTGCAAACAATATTACATTAGTAAGAGATAAGCAAGGTAATCTCATCACGACAGCAGAGGGACAGAAAACAAGATGCGCAGAGCAGTTCAGAGAAACTCTGAACAGGGAACCACCAGAGACACAATTGAATGTTCCTGAGACTGAAAACGATCTAGGTGTTAATACAGACATTCCACGAAAAGAAGAAATCATCACAGCAATCAAAGGGTTAAAGAATGGAAAAGCTCCTGGCCATGCTAACTTAAATGCAGAGCTATTTAAGACAGACCCTGAGCTAGCAGCAGAACTATTAGAACCACTATTTGCACAAGTCTGGAAAACAGGGACAACACCAACAGAGTGGAACAAAGGAATAAGTGTCAAAATGCCAAAGAAGGGAGATCTTGCAGACTGCAATAATTGGAGAGAATCACTCTTCTCTCAGTTCCCAGCAAAATACTAGGCAGGATAATTATACAGAGAATTTCAAAAGTAGTAGACCACAAACTGAGGAAAGAACAAGCAGGATTTAGAAAGAACAGAAGATGTGTAGATCATATATTTACTCTCAGGAACATTATAGAGCAGTGCTCAGAATGGCAAAGGCAGCTGTACATTAATTTCGTTGATTTTGAAAAGGCTTTTGACAGTATACATAGGGACAGTTTATGGAAAATACTGAGGGCCTATGGAATTCCAAGCTGCATAGTGTCAATAATAAAAAGCCTCTATGCCAACTTTACGTGTAGTGTTGGGCAGAGCAATCTAACCTTTGAGGTGAAGACATGAGTGCGACAGGGATGCCCCTTATCAACCACTCTATTTTCAACAGTCATAGACTGGGTGATGCGCCAGACAACAGAGGGCAGTCCAAGAGGAATAAGATGGACTACATTTTCTACATTGGAAGATCTGGAATATGCAGATGACATTGCATTAATAGCACATTCACATCAACACATCCAGGAAAGAACGGATAGACTTAATAAGTATAGCTAGCAGTTGGGCTTGAACATCAATTTAAAGAAGTCAGAGGTCATGACGCTCAATGTGAGCAACCCTGAGCCCATATCAGTAAGGAATCAGCAGCTGGTACAGACACCTTCACATACCTAGGATGCATAGTAACACCAGACGGCGGGGCAAGCAAAGACATCAACAACAGAATGAACAAAGCAAGAACAGCCTTTTTTAGCCTAAACAACATCTGGAAGTCCTCTCAATACAGCACAAGCACAAAATTAAGATTATAACAGAGATGTGTGCTTTCTGTGCTTCTCTATGGTGCGGAATGCTGGAGAGTTACAGAGAAGGAAATGTCGAAATTGTCCTCTTTTCACACATCATGCCTAAGAAAAATTTACCGAATCTTAATGCCGAATACCATCACTAACCAAGTTCTGCTTACTCGGAGCAAGCAAGAGGACATGCACACCATCATAGCTGGCAGACGCTGGAGCTGGGTTGGCCATGTCCTCAGAAGAGACCCCGATGCCATCACAAGAACAGCTATGCTATGGACCCCTGAACGAAAAACGAAAGAGAGGCCGACCAAAAACAACTTGGCGAAGGACTGTGGACCCTGAGATGCAAAGAATGAACCAGAGCTGGACACTGTATGAAGGATGGCCACTGACCGAGCAAAGTGGAATCAATTTGTTGTTGTCCTACAAGACGCCACTAGGCGTGATGGCCACTGACTGCTCTGACAGTCGGCGGCTAAGGATCAAAGAAGAAGAAAGAAGAAGGTACACTACAGTATCCCATATAACTTTGCTAAGTATAAAGTATGGTGTTCGCACAACGTCCAAATCGCATAACGTCCTATTTCACAGAACGTATCGTGGACGTTAAGCGGCGCATGACTGTATATATATATATATATATATATATATATATATATATATATTCCCGAAAGATATCTTCTACATAGAACTGGCAGATGGCAAAAGAACAGTTAGGCGATCGCAACTGAGGTTCAAGGATATGGGCAAGAAAGACATGAGAGCACTTGACATAAATCCAGCAACCTGGGAGGATGAAGCTGCCGTTCACACCAAGTAGTGATACTCTCTACGGCGCCATCTCAGACTGGGCGAAAAACAACTCTCAGAACAAGCAGAAGGGAAAATAAAAACGATGAAAGGAACATTAGGAAAATAAACAGCTGAGGGCTGTTACCTCAGGGGCGCATTCTCACAGTCAGTTATGACTGAAGGGCCTATATATATATATATATATATATATATATATATATATATATATATATATATATATATATATATATATATATATATATATATATATATATATATATATATATATATATATATATATATATATATATATATATATATATATATATATATATATATATATATATATATATATATATATATATATATATATATATAGAATAAGCACTAATAACAACAAATACGAGTATAACCAGCTGATTAGCTCTATCTTTGCAAAACATGTACCAGCTGTTGTGTTTACAGGCTGAAGAAATGATTTTACCTGTGTCAACCTTCTATACGGCATCCATTTTATTTTCCGTTTAAATTAACTAATAAAACGGTATTGAATCAGTTTTACAAATAACAGTTCACATAAGACTTATCTATAAAGGATTTATGATGGGAGGCCAGTTATCGGGGCTGGCATATTTGAACGAAATTTTCATTTTGTTTGTCTCCATGTTGTATTTCATTAATCCTCATTCAATTTCCTTCACAGCTGTGTTTAACATTAGTGTTTTTAAAGACTTGGGAAGAACTGACCACTACGCTCTAAAAGAGTTAAAACCTCCGCACTAAACCATGACAGCTTACCCGGTACATTCATTTTCCTTTCTTGACGTTACTCACGGCAGAAACTAGAGCGTGAAAGACAAGCTGGTGAAACTATAGAAATGTTAAGGAACTTTTCCTTCTGGCTCCAGTATGTTGAATAATGTCTAGGGATATTGTATTACTGTTCTGAAATGTAGTCACCAAAATTCTGGCCACCGTATTTTTTCGTAATCGAACTGTTCTTTGTGTTCTAAGTCTTTTCATCTGACTAACTGACATCAAATATTAACTGGTTGTATCTCTACAAACTCATGCTTCCAACTGGAAATCATTTCTCGAAAACTTCTGTGTTTAAACGACTTTCACTTTATTCAACACAGGAACTTATATGAGCGACACATTGCTCTTAATACAATTTGACAGTTTCATTTAAATCATCGATTCTGGCATTTCATAAATTATTTCTGCATAAGTCCATGCTTCTTCAAAATTCTTTAGGCTATCAAGACTTATCTTTCTTTTAGTGCTTCCATAGCATAATTATTATTTCCTTCATATATTTTATTCTTAGGAATTCCACTGGACATATTTTGTCTTCCTTCCATATACATAGTATTTCACTTCGGTGCCTTCCTGCACATCTTCTTTTGGTCGGCAATCATACATATTTTCTTTGGGCATCCATACCCTTCCATGACGGTTACGATACCCTTGATCTGTTCAAATATCTCTGGTGGCTATACTAGCCTAAATCTTACCCGAATCTCATAACTCCTGACGATATGGGTTTATCCCCAATTGAATTAGAATCACACTAGATTTCTGCTTGAAATCTACATCTAATATAAACACTTTGAGAGTAGAATCAACTACACTGCTATAAGTGGACCTTGCCACACAAGCCGACGCTATGGAATCCTGTCCCTATGTCTTCTACGTTATTTTTCGCTACTTCGTAGTCATAGTTAATGATCACATTTATTTTGTGTTCTGTGAGTGTACAACATGGTGCAAAGCCATCTCTCTCCAACTCCACTTTAACCTAATCGCTATGCCCCATGATGCGCACTCAACATTACTCCCTCGTCCCGCGAGCGTTTACCTCGGGTGGACGCTGAATAGAATATTAAGTAAACACTAATTAATCCCGATCAAAACCGATTAATTTCGATTAAGAACGATTAATTTCGATTAAAGACCGATTAACTGCGATCAAACCCAATCCATTTCGATTAAATAATTGAAAGTGCAAATAAAATGTCACTAAAAGTTATAAGTGATGAAATAAATACACTAATTATTGTCTATAAAGTTTGTCTCATTTTCCTGAAATAGAATTCAATAAGTCAATATGTATACTATCACATAGTTTATATGCGAGTGAGTCTGTATGTTTTCACTGTGAATGCAATAGAACCTCTGCACAAGCTGTACAGTATAGTAAATGTCAACACTCGGAATAATGTCACTATTACAGTTCATTTAGGTTATATTCATAGGAACCATGGAATATTAAGTCAACTATTTAAAAGTCCACTGCTGCATAGTAACTAGTCAGCGTGAATAGTCATAACACTTTTGTATTTGTAATTAATGTGACAATCTATTCATCTTCTCTGTGATGAATTTACCGTGATACAACGTTAAAATATCTCCAATTATAAAGATAACATTATGGGGATAAAAAGTAATGTGTAAGATACTAGGAGACATGCTCGCCTATGCCCGCATTTCCCACCGCCATTTAAACTAACTAGTTAAACATGCAGACGAAACGGTTTACCCTTTGTAGACGGGAGGATAACGGAGATATAAAAAAGGAAAAATATGACTGAACACGTATTTGAACCTGATGGGCAAAAAGACGCAAGTTGTAGTTTAAGAAATAAAAGAAGAAAAAAATTCATGCCACTAGTTAACACAATGTAAGGAAATGGACAGAAAAGACCTTAGCTCTTATTCGAAACAGTCATTTCTTGGACGTTTTACGATACATGGTTGTTTTATTTGAATTCAGCGGCAAACGCCGTGGAGAAGGTTCGGAAGACAAATTTCAAAAAACTAACCTTGAGAAAAAATATGTTTTTTCTTAATACTAAAGTTATGAATATAAAACCTAGCTAGTTTGATAGCCCATCTTAAGCAGAGAAATAATATACTTTCATTTATACAGACGGACAGATAACATGGAAGATATTGACGAAAGACCGTATTGTTCACATCAGACTAGCGACAGTATTGTTGTGCACACTTTTACTAAAGCCTCAAAATTGCGTCCTTGAGATACGGAAATGCTAAAATCTAGCTGTAATGAACGAGAGGGGGAAGGTGGAGAATTGTGGCTAAAAATAACTTAGGAGGCAGATTTGTGTAGGTTTTGTGTATAGTTGGTCCAAGAAACAAGTGTGTTTTTGTGAAAAACCAAGTAGAGACAGACGGACCAACAGACAATAATACATACTTGACTGAGATCTGACTGAAATTTGACTTTTGGTTTGTAGATTTGAAAAAGTTAGGGGGGAAGTCTGTGATTGGACAAATGTATTCATATTAGCGGGGTAGAGACGCGCAATTTTGCCATTTGCTATAAGTCTGTCCAGTAGACACAGTAAATAATTACCAGTGGTGTTTTTCCCAGAAGATATTACATACATTTTAGTGGGACGCCATACTATAGCCAGCAGCTCAGCTGAGTTTTGCTAGCATTAACTGTGTTCTCAATTCTGAATTCTGGTAAGAATGAAAGCATTTATCTTGTATATTTTAAATATTTTGAGTGATTGATACTGCCATATCATATAAAATGATTACGACAAGTAAGTGCTCGCTCTAGGTCCCCAGCCCAAGTTCAGGGTCTAGAGACAAACAAAAAATATATGGACGCCTAACTAAGACTATGGAAGGCGGATCTATTATTGAGATCAGTGGGAACATATCACCTATCTTATTGAATAAAAGGAAACTATTGAACATATCTCAGATGCAATGCAGTCTTGGGGAACTGGTACTATATGAAAACAACTGGGTAAGATGTGCTACGTTGGTCAGAGAGATCTGACCCATTCTGTGTAATGTTGATGTGTTGTGCTGTGTGTAAGAGTGGTGCAGTGGATAGAGTACTGACACATAGCACAAATTTTGTTTCAGAATTGTGAGTTTCTGTTGTGGCACTAGGGTAGTGCCACATACTTAATCAAGAATACACAAGCAGATGTGTGTGCCGCCTAACATTTGTGTCGGTGCAGCCTAGCATTGTATTCCAGCTACCGAGAGGAGTGGGCCACAGGAATCCAGTAGCAGATCTTCACAGAAAAGATGAGTGAATAAGTGGCCTGCTGAAGATTCACCAGAACTCTTAACTATTTATAAATATTTCCCCATCACAAATATACTGAATTCTTGGGAAATATAACATTTACTACAGTCTATAAGTCAATGAACAAAGCTTGTTGTAGTCACAGAGTGGGTGTGATGACACCACTCCAACAGCACATCCAGTAATAGTTCTCCCAGAGACATTATAAATATTATTAATATTAACCAGTCTTATAAAATACCTATGTACACTAATTCCATTTTAGTATGCCATATATTTATGCATTCCATTTATAACTCCATAACATTTCATATGTTCTGACCAAAATAAAACATTGGTTCAGAACAAATAAATTTAGAAAAAATTGTTAAAATCAAAACTAAAACAGTCTGAGTTAGTTCAGTGTGTTATAGATTTTATTAATATTATTAGACTTATTAATTACCTGTGGGTGTTTGTATATTCTATTACAACACATTACATTTCAGTACCCTAGACTTTTTAACGTAGCTACATTCATAATAGTAAAAGAGATATGTTTGAGGTCGTAGTGGTAGTAAGAAGGGCCTTCTGTAATTCACATAAACATTTATCTCAGGAGCCTTCACAGCTGACCTCATACATTACACTAGGTAACATAACAACCATACAATACCATCAAAACCACTACAAATATTGGGGTCTTGTCCAGGGATATTAAGTTTATCAAAGATATTAGAATCTCCTGGTGGGAGAATTAAACCAGTGGGGACAGATTGTATAAAGTTAAAAAGTATCCCTTAAAATAAAAAGGGGAAAATAAAAGTTGGTGAATCTTCACAGCCAGTGGTAATTAGTTAATTAATTAAATAATTAGAATTACCTTGGCCATTTTATATAATTAGAATTACCTTGGTCATTAATTAATTAGAATTACCTTGGCCATTATATATAAGTAGAATTACCTTAGTCACTATATAATTAGATTTACCTTGGTCATTGTTATTTTGTATGATGGCTGACCTAGCAAAATTTAGATCGGCTGCTGTGCTAACGGCGAAGGAGATGAATATGGAGGGTCAGGTTTTAATTCAGTATGTAACTTCTGAATGTGACAAGTATATTGAAAGGGAAGATAGGAGGTTAGCTGAAGAGAAGAGGTTACAAATTGAGGCTGACAAAGAACTTAAGAGGCTGCAGATTGAGGCAGAAGAAAAACGACATCAAAGGGAGGCAGAAGATAAGAGATTGACTGCCGAAAGGGAGGCAGAAGAAAAACGACAGCAAAGGGAGGCAGAAGATAGAAGATTGCAAAGGGAGCACGAATTACGACTAAGGGAGCTGGAATTACAAGGCCATGCTCCTGAAAATGGTGCCAGCCCTTTTGCCTCAGATGCTACGCCTAGTCAGGGAGCCTCAACCTCAGCTATGGGGTTTCATTTAGACCATTTTGTTGAGAAAGACGATGACATCGAGGGGTACCTCAGTAGATTTGAATTATTAGCTACTACATATGGGTTAGAGAGAGAGAGGTGGAGTCTAAAGTTATCACAGGGACTGAGAGGTACTTCTTATGAAGTCTTTGCTAAAATGAATAGAGAAGACCAAGACAATTATGACATGCTAAAGCAGGCTTTGTTATTGAGATATGAAAAAAATGGTGAATTCTATCGTAAGAAGTTTAGAAATGCCAAACTGTTGTCTGGGGAGACATACCACCAATTCTCTGCCAGACTGGAAACCTATTTGGAGAAATGGACTGCTCTGGGGAAGACCCAAGATCTTAAAGAAATGATCATGATAGAGCAATTAAGAGAGTCCATGGCACAAGACTTGAGAAAATTTCTCATAGAACAAGGTGCAGAGAGGTTGGGGGACGTTTTAAATGTCGCTGAGAGGTATCAGGCAGCCCAGGCAGAGGTAAGTGGCACTAAAAAGAAGCACATAGAACATTTTAAAGCTCCACAGCAATTTAGTAGATTTGATAACAGAGAACTAGGTAATAAAGGCAGGACAAACTTTGATAGGCCAAGAAATGACTATCGTGACAGAAACTCACAGTTCAATGACCAAAAATATAATGAAAGAAAACCGTTTAACCAAGGAAAGAGATGGTGTAAATGGTGTAAGAAAGACAACCATAACACCGAATTTTGTAGAAGGAAACCTTCAAACATTGCTGCAATGAAGTCGGGGACTCAAAGATTAAAGGTTAATCCTAATGGACAGCAGGAACCTTATCACCCCCCAGTTTGTGTGGATGTTATTTGTAATGGGGTCACCATAAGGTGCCTTTATGATACAGGTTTGGATTATGATTCAGTTGTGAAGTCTAGCCTAGTGGACCCAAGTCAGTATACCACAGAACCAGTGGAAATACAAGGGGCGACTAAGGACATACCACTCATGACACTTCCCATCGCAAGGATAACGGTGAAAACTCGCTATGTGGAAGGAGAAATCAGAGCAGCAGTGATAGATGAACCAATCTACCCTCTGATATTGGGGTGTAGGTACGTCTTCTTGGGGAATCCCGAGAGACCTGTGATCATGGCGACAGTGCAGACCAGGTCACAGAAAAAGGAGGAAGAAGGTGAACCTATAAATGCTCATCCAGAGGAGATGAGGAAGGCGCAGGCTGAGGATAGGACACTCAAGCCATGTTTTAAAAAATTGCCCAAATGCCAAACACCTCCAAGCAAGGGAGAGTACTTTATGAAGAACAAATTATTATACAGGAAGGCCGGAACTGGAACAAATGGTCACAACCAGCTGGTTCTTCCCACTTCATATAGTGATAAAGTGATGGAACTCGGGCATGCGATTCCCTACGGTGGTCACACGGGGATTAGCGCCACAGGACAGCGTATAGCTTGTCATTACTTCTGGCCAGGGATAACGGAGGATATAAAAAGATATGTCAAATCCTGTCCAGAATGTCAAAGGGTAGCTCCAAAGCATTGGACTGCTCCTGCAACTCTAGGGGAAATGCCCATAGTGGGAACACCTTTTGAGAGGGTTGCAGTGGATATTGTGGGACCTCTCACTCGGACCAAGAGGAGGAACAGTTACATCCTTACTCTGGTGGACACTTGCTCTATGTGGGGAGAGGCGGTAGCCCTGCCATCAATTGATTCAAAACATGTAGCAGAGGCACTACTTACAATATTCACAAGATTAGGATTCCCGCATCAAATCTTGACTGATAATGGCTCACAGTTCAAGGGGAAACTAACGGAAGAAGTTTTTAAGCTATTTCAAGCCAGACACTTTCATTGTAGTCCGTACCATCCACAAGGGAACGGCCAGGTAGAGAGGTTCAATGGGACTCTCATTTCTATCCTGAGGAAGCTGGCACACGAAAAACCGGATCTGTGGGATCAATTCCTGCCCGCCGCGTTGTTTGCGTATCGGGAGGTACCACATAGTTCAACCGGGATGGCTCCCGCAACTCTGCTATTTGGGAGGCCAATAAAAGGTCCACTGGAAGCTTTATTAAGGACCTGGACAGATGAGAAGGCAGAAGAGACTGTTACCTCATCGTATCAATATGTGAACGAGCTGACCACTCGTCTGAAAGCTGGATGGAAACTGGCAAATGATAATTTGAGACAAGCCAGGAAGAAACATGCAACGTATTTTAATAGGAAATCAAAGGACAGAGAATTAGCTGTGGGAGAGAAGGTGCTTCTTCTACTACCCGGCAGCCAGAATAAATTACAAATTGGATGGCAAGGTCCATATACGGTTCTAGAGAAGGTATCTAGAACAAATTATAAAATTGACAAGAAGGGGAAGGAGAAAGTTTATCATGTAAACCTTTTAAATAAGTATCTGGACAGACCACTCCAGGAAAGCACCCCCTTACTGACCTTGGCTATCGCAACTCAAATGCAAAAGGAACCACTCACCTCACATGAATACCCATTACATCCTTGTGAAACAGCTGCACAGGTAAAAGTCAGTAAGCACCTGACTAAAAATCAGAGGGAGAGAGTTCAACAGGTTCTGGAGGAACATACAGATATATTAACAGATAAACCAGGACATACAAATTTGCTACAGTATGACATGAAATTGGTAGACTCAAACCCAATCTGTATGAGAGCCTATTCTATTCCGTTCGCGAAGGAGAAGGCATTGAAAGAAGAAATAGATTATTTGTTGAAGGAGGGGATTATTTCACACAGTGAATCTTCTTTTAGCTCCAGTGTAGTTTTGTTGAGGAAACCGTCTGGGGAACATAGACTGTGCATAGATTACAGGAAACTGAATGCTGTCACAGAAAGACAAGTGGATCCATTACCAGACACAAAACAGTTATTTGCCAGATTAAACAAGGCAAAATACTTTTCAAAGGTGGATCTTAGTAAAGGCTCTTACCAGATTCCAGTGAAGCCTGAAGTGAGACCTTATTTAGCTTTTAGCATATCGGAAGGACATTATGAATTCAACATGCTACCATTCGGATTGAAAAATGCTCCGAGTGTATTTTCAAGGATGATGCGCAAATTGTTGGATCCCCTGAATAATCCATGTATCACGAATTTCATGGATGATATTCTCGTCGCCACAGAGACCTTTGAAGAACACATTAACTCTCTGAAATTTTATTTGATAGGCTTAGGGAAGCGAACTTAACTGCTAGACCAACAAAATGTTGTATTGGATGCAAAGAGTTGGAATTCTTGGGACACACTGTATATCAGGGTAACATGACCCCTGACCCCAAGAACTTGGAAAAATTGCAGAGAGCACCTAGACCACAACCAAAAAAGGACGTGCGATCATTCGTGTCGTTATGTGGATTTTACCAAAAATATATCAAAAATTTTAACTCTATTTGTGCTCCTCTGACTGATCTGACTCGCAAGGGACATCCAGATAGAATTGTTTGGACTGCGCAATGTGAATTGGCTTTCCAAGAGTTAAAGGATAGACTCACTAGCAAGCCTATTCTCAAATTGCCTGATTTGACACAGGACTTTGTGGTGAGAACAGATGCAAGTAATGTAGGCCTCGGGGCGGCTCTGTTGCAAAGGTCATCTTCACCCGATGGGGAACTGAACCCAGTCGCTTATGCAAGCCGCAAATTGAATAAAGCGGAGCAAGGATATTCCACAAGCGAAAAAGAATGTTTAGCGTTAATCTGGGCAATAAAAAAGTTCCAAATCTATCTGTATGGTAGGACTTTTGTGGTCCAGACGGATCATCAGCCCCTGGTGTTCTTATCTCAGGCTAAGCATGAAAATGCAAGATTGTTGAGATGGTCATTATTGTTACAACCTTATAATTTTATTATCGAATACATCCCGGGGTCATTGAATGTCGGTGCAGATTTCCTCAGTCGGCACCCCTGTGATCAAAATTAGAGTAGTTAGTAGGCGTGAGGAGTAATTTTATCTATGTGTATCACTGGTTTTGGAACTTGCCGTAGTGCATGTTCTCAAGTGGGGAGATGTGTGATGAATTTACCGTGATACAACGTTAAAATATCTCCAATTATAAAGATAACATTATGGGGATAAAAAGTAATGCGTAAGATACTAGGAGACATGCTCGCCTATGCCCGCATTTCCCACCGCCATTTAAACTAACTAGTTAAACATGCAGACGAAACGGTTTACCCTTTGTAGACGGGAGGATAACGGAGATATAAAAAAGGAAAAATATGACTGAACACGTGTTTGAACCTAATGGGCAAAAAGACGCAAGTTGTAGTTTAAGAAATAAAAGAAGAAAAAAATTCATGCCACTAGTTAACACAATGTAAGGAAATGGACAGAAAAGACCTTAGCTCTTATTCGAAACAGTCATTTCTTGGACGTTTTACGATACATGGTTGTTTTATTTGAATTCAGCGGCAAACGCCGTGGAGAAGGTTAGGAAGACAAATTTCAAAAAACTAACCTTGAGAAAAAATATGTTTTTTCTTAATACTAAAGTTATGAATATAAAACCTAGCTAGTTTGATAGCCCATCTTAAGCAGAGAAATAATATACTTTCATTTATACAGACGGACAGATAACATGGAAGATATTGACGAAAGACCGTATTGTTCACATCAGACTAGCGACAGTATTGTTGTGCACACTTTCACTAAAGCCTCAAAATTGCGTCCTTGAGATACGGAAATGCTAAAATCTAGCTGTAATGAACGAGAGGGGGAAGGTGGAGAATTGTGGCTAAAAATAACTTAGGAGGCAGATTTGTGTAGGTTTTGTGTATAGTTGGTCCAAGAAACAAATGTGTTTTTGTGAAAAACCAAGTAGAGACAGACGGACCAACAGACAATAATACATACTTGACTGAGATCTGACTGAAATTTGACTTTTGGTTTGTAGATTTGAAAAAGTTAGGGGGGAAGTCTGTGATTGGACAAATGTATTCATATTAGCGGGGTAGAGACGCGCAATTTTGCCATTTGCTATAAGTCTGTCCAGTAGACACAGTAAATAATTACCAGTGGTGTTTTTCCCAGAAGATATTACATACATTTTAGTGGGACGCCATACTATAGCCAGCAGCTCAGCTGAGTTTTGCTAGCATTAACTGTGTTCTCAATTCTGAATTCTGGTAAGAATGAAAGCATTTATCTTGTATATTTTAAATATTTTGAGTGATTGATACTGCCATATCATATAAAATGATTACGACAAGTAAGTGCTCGCTCTAGGTCCCCAGCCCAAGTTCAGGGTCTAGAGACAAACAAAAAATATATGGACGCCTAACTAAGACTATGGAAGGCGGATCTATTATTGAGATCAGTGGGAACATATCACCTATCTTATTGAATAAAAGGAAACTATTGAACATATCTCAGATGCAATGCAGTCTTGGGGAACTGGTACTATATGAAAACAACTGGGTAAGATGTGCTACGTTGGTCAGAGAGATCTGACCCATTCTGTGTAATGTTGATGTGTTGTGCTGTGTGTAAGAGTGGTGCAGTGGATAGAGTACTGACACATAGCACAAATTTTGTTTCAGAATTGTGAGTTTCTGTTGTGGCACTAGGGTAGTGCCACATACTTAATCAAGAATACACAAGCAGATGTGTGTGCCGCCTAACATTTGTGTCGGTGCAGCCTAGCATTGTATTCCAGCTACCGAGAGGAGTGGGCCACAGGAATCCAGTAGCAGATCTTCACAGACAAGATGAGTGAATAAGTGGCCTGCTGAAGATTCACCAGAACTCTTAACTATTTATAAATATTTCCCCCTCACAAATATACTGAATTCTTGGGAAATATAACATTTACTACAGTCTATAAGTCAATGGACAAAGCTTGTTGTAGTCACAGAGTGGGTGTGATGACACCACCCCAACAGCACATCCAGTAATAGTTCTCCCAGAGACATTATAAATATTATTAATATTAACCAGTCTTATAAAATATCCATGTACACTAATTCCATTTTAGTATGCCATATATTTATGCATTCCATTTATAACTCCATAACATTTCATATGTTCTGACCAAAATAAAACATTGGTTCAGAACAAATAAATTTAGAAAAAATTGTTAAAATCAAAACTAAAACAGTCTGAGTTAGTTCAGTGTGTTATAGATTTTATTAATATTATTAGACTTATTAATTACCTGTGGGTGTTTGTATATTCTATTACAACACATTACATTTCAGTACCCTAGACTTTTTAACGTAGCTACATTCATAATAGTAAAAGAGATCTGTTTGAGGTCGTAGTGGTAGTAAGAAGGGCCTTCTGTAATTCACATAAACATTTATCTCAGGAGCCTTCACAGCTGACCTCATACATTACACTAGGTAACATAACAACCATACAATACCATCAAAACCACTACATTCTCCAAATTTTTTAATGACTGTGCATGATCTGACATTCTATTAGGATACCTAGTTTTAGTTATTTTCATCAGACCATCTGGACAGCAGATCCGCTAGCCAATTATCGGATCCACGAATTGGTTGGATGTCGAAATGAAATTCCTGCAGCAACAAGAACCATCGATGTAATCTTAGGTTGTTGTATGTCTTGGTTTTCAGTGCTGTCAGCGGCATGTGATTTTTTTTCTCTCTAACCAGCGGCACTCGAGCTTTCCAGCTCTTTCGGCCCAATGACATGTCATTGCGAGGCTGGGGGGGGGGGGGGTCAGTGGACTTTCCTTCCAACCCGGTCAGGAGCTTCGCTCCTTCCCATCCACACGGGATTTATGTGCAGAAGCCGTTCAGGTTATTCAGTCAAATTTCCGGTCGTAAACATTTCTTCAAACGCCGATGGCCGGGTTTGAACCATGAAAACCTGGTCGCCAGTACAACGTCGTAGCCATTACACCAGCGCGGCTCCCCAGCGGCATGTGATCAGTCTGTAGTATAAACTTTCGGCCGATTAGATATTTTGAAAGCTTGGAGATCGACCAAACAATGGCAATTAACTCCCGCTCGCCAGCTGCGTAGCGTTGTTCTGCTGGTAGAAGCTTCCTGCTGATATAGACACATGGATGAAGCCTGTCGTCCCAACGTTGCATCAAACAGCCACCTATGTCTGTCCCCGAAGCGTCAGTTCTGAGAAAAAAGATTTTTCGAGCATCAGGAATCGATAGAATAGGATGCTTTGAAAATGCAGACTTTATCATATTCAACGAACGATTAGCATTATCTGACCACTGAATTTTTAATGGTGCATCCTTGCACGTCAAGGCAGACAATGGTGCAGATAGGGAAGCAAAGTTTGGTATAAATTTGTGATAGTAGTTGATTAAACCTAATAAACTTCTCACTTTTTCTTTTGATGAGGGGATTTTTATATCCAGGATGCGTTTAACTATTTTTTCATCTGGACATAACTTATTTTGACTAATTCGATGTCCCAAAAAAGATATCTCCCTGAAACCGATTTGAACTTTTGATGGACGTACTGTCAAACCATGTGATCGTAAGAGATGTAATAACGAGGTTAAGCCTTGAACATGTTCGTTCCACGATGAGTGAAATAAACAAATATCATCGATGTAGGTAATGATGTCCTGTCTGTTGCCTAGTAAGAGGCGCATCATGCGTACGAATGTCGCAGGTGCGTTGACTAGACCAAAGCACATAAAATTCCACTGAAATAAACCAAGTGGTGTCGTAAAGGCTGTTAATGGCTTTGATTCTTCTGATAACGGGATTTGCCAGTATCCCTTAGATAAGTCCAATTTGCTAAAATATGTTGCCTGCGATAGCTGAAGCAAAAGATCTTCTAAGATTGGCATTGGTTCCCTATCAGTAACGGTTATGCTGTTTAATTTTCTAAAGTCAATACAAATTCTTAATGATGTATCTTGTTTCTTCACCAATACCATGGGAAAAGCATATGGTGACGAAGAGGGTTCTATTATTCCCATGTTGAGCATTTCCTTAATTTCTTTCTCTACATGCTCTTTATAGTGAATAGGAATTGGATATGGTCGTAATTTAATTGGATTATGGTTGGTAATGATGATGTTATGTGTAATAAAATTAGTACGACCAGGTAATTCCGTTAATACATCATGAAAAGATCTAAGAATGTCTCTGACTTGTTCTTGTAAAGAAGGATGAAGCGATTGGGAAATGGAAACATTTTCCCAAGATTCAACTGATTTTAGTGAAGGTAAAGTAAACCTCAAAGGAATAGATGAAACAGTGTCCTCTGCATGGACTACTGCAAAAGATGAAGAAATAGTCTCATTGTCAATAGTGTTACAAATGTCCTGTAATTCAGGAGGGCGTTGAGTATATGCCTTTAATATATTTACATGATATGTTTTGCATTTTCCCCTGATGTTTATAGCATAATCAACATCAGTTATTTTTTTGTTTATTGTGTATGGCCCTTGCCAAGAAATTAGTAGTTTATTTTCCTTAGTAGGAAGCAGTAAAAGAACTTCATCACCTGGTGAAAATTTTCTTAGCTTTCGAAATTGGTTGTGAAGCAACCTCGATCTCTGGGTGGAGTTTTGAATTGATTGTACTGCGGCCTTACAAGCATCAGACAGACGCTGTCTGAGATCAATAACAAACTCGTAACTACTGCGAGTTTCTTCGTTTTTGGTAGAGCCAAGGAATAAATCTTTTAATATGTGTACAGGACCTCTCGGGTTGGCCCCATAGACGAGTTCAAACGGAGAGAACCCTGTACTCTCGTGTGGTACTTCTCTAAAAGCAAAGAGAACTGCCGGTATCAGTTTGTCCCAATCACGAGGATTTGACTCTGTAACCTTCCCTAACATTCTTTTTAAAGTCCCATTGTAGCGCTCACACACCCCGTTTGAGCAAGGACTGTATGGACTGGTAAAAGTATGTTGAATACCCAACATATCTTCAATCTACCTCATTAACTGTGACATAACTTGAGTCCCCCTGTCAGACAAGATTATCTCAGGTAATCCTATTCTTGAAAATATCAAAAATAATACCTCTGCCACTGAAATAGTAGTAATTTCTTTTAATGGTATGGCCTCAGGCCATCTTGTACAAAGATCAATGCATGTCAAAATATACTGGTGTTTTCGTTCTGACATGACTATCGGACCGATGATGTCAATGGCAACTTTCTGAAAAGCGCGTGTTGGTACATCTGTTATCTGTAAGGGTGCCATATGATCCTTGCCCTTACAAGATACTTTCTGGCATGTCGGAAATGAACGACAATATAGTCTGACGTCTTTATTTACGCCAGGCCAATACAAACATGAAGTAACTCTGCTTAAGGTACGCTTAACACCCATATGACCTGCCATAGTGATATCATGACTGGTTTTTAAAACCAAAGTTCTAAAAATTCTAGGTACTACAATTTGTGTATAAGTATTTGTACCTTTATTGAAACATCTAGTCAAAACAGAGTTTTTCAATTTAAAACAAGATGTTGATTGTTTTGTAGGTATGACCTCTCCTGATTGAGCTAAATTAAATAACCGTCTCAAAGATTCGTCTTCTTTTTGTTTTGTTACGAACAACTCTGGAGTAATATCATGTGCATGTCGTAAAGATGCGTCTTCAGTTACTACTGATGGTGACTCAGCTTTTAAATCAGCTGCATGTTGAGCCCTAGTGACTACAGCATTAGCAATGAGTGGGTGGAATTTAACCCATTCTTCAATCTCACCCAGAGAACATTCTTTTACTCCAGGGATATTTCCAATTATTAAATCTGTAATTGGATTTTTAAAACACATGTTGTCACCAGACCAGTATACAAAGGTGTGTCTATTTCTACTTTTGCCAGTGGGAACCATTCAATAGTCCCACCAAATGTGACACATTTTACTGACTCACCAGTCAAATCTGTTTTATCAATAAGTGATTCTCTAATACCTACAATAGTTGACCCCGTGTCCCTCAATACAGTTATGGGCCTATTATATACGAAACCCTTATGTATCGTGAGACGTCCTATGTTCTCGCATGATGCCATGGTACGCAATGTATGACCGCATAGTAATCTCGTTTGAGATCCTGGTACATACAAAGTTTTACATTCTGTACACTCTTCAGTATTGTTTGACCTTATGAAACAGGCATTCGCATGGTTGGTATCAGGAGTAGCATTACTTTGCTACACACAACCATTGGTATGTTGTTGTTTTCTGCTGGCATGTCGCGAATTATTTTGGTTACCACCTTTCTTGTAATTCTGCCTATCATCAATGTTTTGATTATATTGATAATTCTTGAACCTACCATCCCATTGTGGTCTTTCGTTATTCCATCTACCATTGTGATATCCGCGGCCCCTGTTGGAGAAATTACGAAACCTATTTCTCTCATATGGTGCAGGTGAATACCTTCTTAAAAAGTTGTATCTTCCTCTATTGGAGGAGCTAAAATTAAACCTGTTTCTACCATACGAACTTTTAGAACGTTGACGGTAGTCTCCATAGTCATGATAGGCAGCACCCACCGGTAATGAATCATCTGGTGCAGATCTCTTGATATCTCTGTCTGGATGGGCGACGACATATTGTCGACCTAGTTTCTCACACTCATCAATGGTCTTGGGACGTCTTTCCTGCAAAAAAAGCTGTTAGGTCGGCACTACATGCCGAAAGAACCTTATCTCTTAAAAATTAAATCAATTATCCTTTCATAAGTCTTAGGGACTTCAGCTAACTCAATCCAACGATTGAGGTAAAGTTTTATGGAGGAGATAAATTCTCCGAAGTCAACCTTCTTATCAGGTAAAATTGCATGAAATTTTTCCCTAAAACCTTCTTCTGTATACCTGAATTTTCTTAACAGGGCTTGCTTTACAATATCAAAGTCTAGTCGACTTTGTTGATCTAATTGCATGAAACATTTCTGGGCATTTCCTGTCAAATTATCTGATAATAGATTGCTCCAGCGATATTTTGGTATTTTCATATCGTTGGCTTTCATCTCAAATTTTTCTAAAAAACTATCGATACAATCTCGAGTATCGATAAAATTAGGCAATTTGAATTTTGGCATCCACGACAAATGATCATTATTTGATCCAAAGTTATCACCGGAAGCCTGAGATTGGATTTTTGCTATTTCAAGTTCCCTATCTAATTTATTTTTCTGAAATTCACGTTCTTTTTCTCTATCTTCCATTTTTAGTTTTTTTTTCTTTTGCTTCACGTTCTTTTTCTTTCTCTTCCATTTCTAATTTATGCACTCTCTCCATTGCCAGAGCAGCAGCCTCCATTTTCAATTTTTCCAAGGCTATTTCATGTTCACGATCTTTTTCCTTCTGAGCCAACTCTTTAGCTCTCAATTCATTTTCTTGTGCCCTTAGTTCTCGTTCTGATATTTTGTCTAAGTGGGCTATATGTTTATCATATTTTGTTTCTGCATAATCATCTAATTTCGCACCTGATAAACCTTTTCTTATACCTTCCTGTCTGAAATCTTCTAAGGATGACATGATTATAGACAAACTTATCTGTTTTATGCAGTATTATTTAATTATCAATATCGATACCAATATTTTTAACGTAATGTCAATTCAATTCATGTAAGAGCAATGTTACATACAATGGTAATGAATGGCACAAATTAGCCAAAGATGATGATAATGATTGTTTACAAATCACAGAACATTCCACAACAGATAGAAAGAAACTAAATCCAACAAGTACATAAATAAAGAAAATGTGCATCAAAATATTAATTAATCAAACAAGACAAAAATTGACATACAATTACAGAAAGTCGTATTCGAATAGAACAAGAAGACAAGATGGAGATAGTGAACAGACGAATAAACAGTGACTTATTGCGTAAATAAGAATATTAACCAAAGTAGACGCGATACCTCGACGATACAACTAAACAATTATTAAATATATTCAATGGATTATCAAAGACAAATACTCTACAGTGTAATCACTGGACGTCTTTGACAATTCATTCAATAAAACCCTACAGAATCGTTAACATTTCTGGATCTTCCGAAGAAGTTACAGAAATATTTAGCCCTACCAACCAATCCCGCAATACATATAAGGATGATAAACGTATAATATAATGATAAAAGATTATGATCAGCAAGAAAAGGTGACGTATGGGTGTTCAGATGATCAGATAATACGTCTCGACATTGAACATAAACTTATCTGCAGTGGTAAAATATCTTCCTCAGTCCTGGCTTTTGACTGTTTGATTTTACGAAGGAACGATCTCACCCAGATCCTGGAAAGTACCCTTCTCTAGCGAAGCTGGTATTGTAATCTTCGATGCTTCGTAGATCTATTCGACGTGTTGATCGAAGGATGCTGATCTTGAATTATTTTGAGTGAAATCTTGAGTTTCCGTGTAGAGGCTTGTTTGACTTTTGGCAGTTGGGAACATTTGCATATGACGTCACTGCTTCGTGTTGCCGATTAAAAATTTTCAGGTCAACGAAATATAATTCAAAATGTTCAGTTCACGACCCTTTTCTCACTGATGATAATTGTTTCTGGCGATATTCCCGACTTAATTAGGTTGCTCCAAACCTTGATCCTTTCTTGCAGTTATAAGGTTGCGCCTTGACCTTGACCTTCTTAAAATGATAAATACTCTTGATAAAGTATTTTCAATACCTTGTATATTGGAGCTGTTTCCTTATTGAAAAGCTTGACTAATGTGGCATATATTTGTAGTGGTGACTACCGGACGAGAAATCCCATGAATTTTTCCGGGTCCTATCTGTTAAGGAACTTTTCCTTCTGGCTCCAGTATGTTGAATAATGTCTAGGGATATTGTATTACTGTTCTGAAATGTAGTCACCAAAATTCTGGCCACAGTATTTTTTTCGTAATCGAACTGTTCTTCGTGTTCTAAGTCTTTTCATCTGACTAGCTGACATCAAATATTAACTGGTTGTATCTCTACAAACTCATGCTTCCAACTGGAAATAATTTCTCGAAAACTTCTGTGTTTAAACGACTTTCACTTTATTCAACACAGGAACTTATATGAGCGACACATTGCTCTTAATACAATTTGACAGTTTCATTTAAATCATCGATTCTGGCATTTCATAAATTATTTCTGCATAAGTCCATGCTTCTTCAAAATTCTTTAGGCTATCAAGACTTATCTTTCTTTTAGTGCTTCCAAAGCATAATTATTATTTCCTTCATATATTTTATTCTTAGGAATTCCACTGGACATATTTTGTCTTCCTTCCATATACATAGTATTTCACTTCGGTGCCTTCCTGCACATCTTCTTTTAGTCGGCAATCATACATATTTTCTTTGGGCATCCATACCCTTCCATGACGGTTACTATACCCTTAATCTGTTCAAATATCTCTGGTGGCTATACTAGCCTAAATATATATATATAAAGTTTGTTGCCAGCGTATTACACTCATGTTTTATACTTGATGGAAAAGTTTGATACAATTAACAGAGTTTTGATCAATGTAATATACTAGCGGTTTATACTTGATGTAAAAATTTGATACAATTAACAGAGTTTTGATCAATATGGGACCCAAAGATGCAGCAATAGAGAATGCAGTCAGCGACCCATAGTTTGACTGCTTGCATCAGGGTCAGCGAACCAGAGCTGACCAAGACCCTACTCCACCTCCACGTGGTGGTCCTGGAAACAGACTGCATCACTGCTATCTGGCTGAGAGAGTAGGGATTGAAGAGGGAAAGCAAACCCGGTCCCAAAAAATGCCGCGCTGAAGTCGGATGTGTCGGCCGAAAGGCGCAGATATCGCAGCTCCGGCGTAAACAGACACAACGCAACCAACGTCCTTTTCAGGACGAACGAGGAAGAAGAAGAAGATCAATGTAATATACGAGCGTTTTATTCTTGATGTAAACATTTGATACAATTAACAAAGTTTTGATCAATGTAATATACTAGTGGTTTATACTTTATGTAAGAATTTGATACAATTAACGGAGTTTTGATCAATGTAATACACTAGCGTTTTATACTTGATGTAAAAGTTTGATAAAATTAACAGAGTTGTAATCAATGTAATATAATAGATTTTTATAATTGATATTTAAGCGGAACCAGTGTATCATAATTGTTTTTCGTTCAGTTTAAAATATACGTTATTGTCAAGGATTGCCTCCCCTACTTTGCAGTAGTGGTCCAACAATCTAAAATAGGTCGTCAAACGCGTCTACCTTTGCACAAGATTACTTTTGGCAGAGTTGTAGATAGAATGGTAATGACGCTTCTATCTCAAAGTAGTTCTCACAAGATATTTACGAAGTCAAGAACAATGCGGCATTGGTAGAGCAATTGTTAACTTATATCGGTCCGCTGCCTTTTGTGAAGAATTAAGCAGTGGTTTTCAGCCCGTTCAAGCCCCCAGCTGGTGTAAATCCAACGAAATTCCTTTTTATAAGTCTAATGTAAATGTAAATATGTCAAAATGTAGATATACTAAAGAGTTTTGCTCATACGTTTGCTTTCATACTTATAATAACGGAATGAACAATTATTATTACGTTTTAAAATAACATGTAACACATTTAATAATCAATTAGTTTAACAGGTTAAAATAGAGATGAAATGATGGTGACTTTTAGAGTTAAATATAATTTCTCGTCATTGAGACTTGGGTTGAGGATTTAAATTTAAAATTCAATGTCCGTTTGCTGGTGCCTTTTACAAGCACTTAACAGGTATAAGTGGGTCCTGCAACCTTGGTTTCTGTGATAAGAGGTTTTGATGGTAGTAAATTTAAAAGTTAACAAGGTGAGGTCAAGCTATGTAAGTACCCTGAATCAGAAAGAAGATGATGTATTTCTCAGGGGTCCCTATCTGCTACCTCTTCTGATCTCACCCAGTGTACATTTATCTCTGTAGTGTTATGTATATGGCAAGTGTCTAGGGTATGTATGTATGTATTTAAGGTGAGGAATGAATAAACACAACCAGAACTGTAATTCAACAAAATGTAAGTAAGACTGGTGGGAACGTTTTGGTATATCTATATATATATATGGGAATAAATATACAATTTATTGTCCCAAACCTCAATCTTTTGGAACAGGACTTGTCAAAATCATAAAATATTTATTTATAGGTTTTAAATAAATAGGATGGAACTCTGTCCATGAAGTGTAACAAAATAAAAATGTCACTAGACTGGGTACCCCCCTGTCTGATTTGCACTGCTTGATATTACAATAGTCAGTTATTTGAGGGTTTGTTGTTTTCTTCATTCCCCAGGAAATTCTTTTTGTTGTGGTGGTTTAAGTTGCGAGGAGCTGTCATGTGCCCATGTTACGGCACTTATCTGGTAAGCCTGTCTGATTCTATGGGCTCCAGAGTATGTATATGGTCACTCAAATGGTGCTGCTTTCTGGATGAAAGTATGGCCTGTAGCTCAAAGTATATGATGAGCCTTCACTGCCCACAATTTCTGTCTTCTCCAGGTTGTCTTCACTTTTTTTACTGGTAATACAACCCTCAAGTAAAGAATTAATAACACATGCACAAAGTTGACTAGCAGTAAATAGGTTTTCTAACTGATTTCTGGTCCAGACGGCAAAGCTTTGTCATAAGGCTTTTCCCGCTGATCTCAACTTGCGATGGCTTTCAAATTCAAATGGCCTGTTCTTACAAGGAGGTGTTAATTTTTATTACCCTACCCTCCAGCCAATCAAAAAGCGAGTCAAAATTTTAACTATTTTTGGACTATAAACTTTGAGAAATCGTAAGTATGTTCGTTCGTCTGATTATCTTTGTGTATTTTATATCTCGGTTATTTATGGACCGATTTCCAATATTAAAAGAGATAATTACACGGTCAACTGACCTCTATCGTTCTGTCTAATTTTCCTTTTGTTATTCCTTAACAGTTTCATCTGGGTAATTTGTTTGTAATTAATGGTAGTTCTAACATGATCTAAAATATTAGTAAATTAAATTTTTCTAAGTCAAGATAACTTTATTAAGTGGAAATCTTTAGGTTAATATATTAAGCAATATCAGCGATATAATTCAAGATATCTCTTTTATTCTAATTCCCTTTAGTTATTGAGAAATAAATTATTTAATTTTGGACAAAAACACAAAATCGGCATTTTGCCCACTACAACCAAGATTTTTGGTCTCTACCAAAAACGAGGTAACAATTTGATTGGTTGTTAATTTTGACTACGTCCTTCGACAAATATTAGGGTGGGTGTGTGTGTGAATGGGGTTAGTAACTTTTAAACTGTGACAGAAAAAAATTCAAATTCTCTAGATAAATTTTTAGCGGCAAATGGACTTTGCCCCTCAGACAAATTTCAAATATAGTTATTTATAGACTGTAAAAACTGCGTTAACTAGGTTATTATGCGGGAAATTATTTGAGCGTGGGGTACACAGATCCATTTCACTACAGATTCGTCAATTCTTTTGTGATGATGACACTTCACGGTCTGAATGCTTTGTTCTTCGAACGGTCTGATAGCTTAGTTCCACGAACTTTAGACAAAAAAAAAAAAAAAAAATGTCTCTGCAAAGCACATTTGTGGGCTGCAAATTAACAGGCGCATTGTCTCGCTGTCCACCCACCAATGTTAGTCTCTCTGAATAATTAAATTCTTTTGAGTATACACAGCGTAACTTAGGGAAGATGATTAGAAATCACCAATATTCTTAAACTGGGAAAATATGTGCTTGGACAGCGCGAAATCAATGATTGCCTGAATTAAAATTAGCAAGGTACATATATCTCATTAAATGACAAGAAACACTTGAGGCACCTGCGATGTAATCATCACTCATTACTGCCCCAGTCGGAGTGTGGGGTCGCTGCTGCTTTCGCGTTTCTGAGCGAATTGGCATAAAACGAACACCAGCGCTTGCTGTAGTGGTTTATGAATATACTAATTTCACATGTTGAGGTCGCCAGCCTCCTGTATAAATTTTTTAGCAAGAAAAACATGTCAAATTCACATTTGTAAAATAAATGTTTACACTTACCCCAAAATTTGGGAATACAATCTCCTCGCACAGTTTAGAATGGACGTAGCACTTTATTAGATGCTTGGAATCACTTGGCTTGGAAATATTATAATTCCTCTCATGACGGGTGAATCGGATTCCTTAGGTATTGTGGCGTGGGGTTTTTATTGGCTCTAAGATCAGTGTAGTACTGACAATACAGAAATAGAATTTCCCAGTGTCTGAGAGAACTACTAGTATCACAAATTAGTTACGGCTGTGAATGATCTGATCTCGAAAATGTAGTAGAGAGGAGACAGTCATAACTTGCCACCCCCGCTGTGTAACTAACTGTGATATTAAAAAAGTAGGAAACAGATTTTACTTAACAATTATTAAAAAATTGACAAGTCCTTCAAATACAATTTCCTTATTATTTATTTAGTATAAACACTATCTACTCTTGTGCTGAAGGGTGAATGTTGAAAAATGGAATGTAATGGATTTGTAAGTTTACAAATGATTTACAAATATATATATATATATATATATATATATATATATATATATATATATATATATATATATATATATATATATATATATATATACACTTGTATATTACACGTCTTCCAATTATAGAAACAAAAAATTATATCAGCTGTAATGTTACTCAATTATAGTAAATGTATCAGCTGTGCTGTTAATTACGTATATATATATATATATATATATATATATATATATATATATATATTTATATATTTATATATATATATATATATATATATATATATATATATATATATATATATATATATATATATATATATATATATATATATATATATATATATATATATATATATATATATATATATATATATATATATATATATATATATATATATATATATATATAATTTATCAGCTATGATCTTATTATTGTCTCTTGCTACGCTAACTTAGTTTCTCTTCATAGACTGTTAATAGCTCACAATTGCCGATGGAAATGGCACTAATGTGTACTCATCTCTCAAAAGTTCTGAACTTAATTTCTTGCACACAAAACCCGCTGATGATCGTTTCGTTAGCCCACCCAAGACTGAGGGGGACTAAAGATGTAGCTCAGTTACAATATCTGTACTCCTGCGAAGTTCCAGGCAGCTGGATTGACTGGACATACGACCTCCGGTTTAATGACACGAATAAAACCTGTAACAATTAAAATAGGAGCTAATTTCTGTCATCAAGCCCACCTATTTCTAGTGAAATGAGATGAGCGTGTGTCTCAGGTGTCTGCATGTGGATGAATGACAACATGGCTCAGTATGAGTTAGCAATAGCGAGACAAGACAGGTGTCTTCTTGCTTCTTCTTCTTCTTCTTCCTCGTTCGTCCTGAAAAGGACGTTGGTGTCTTCTTGCAAAACATACTTTCTGATAAATTAATACATGGATACATTCAATAATATAAATTCAATACATGAATACATCCAATAATATAAATTCAATACATGAATACATCCAATAATATGTACACCTAGGTGTGATACAACCAAATCCTTCCCCCTATAATATACCAGGCCCTCTCTGACAAGTGCTAAACTGGCTGGTAACATATATCCTAACAATACTGTTGTGTTCTGATGATAGAAATTATATGAGACGAGGACTGTTTCGTGATATATCAGGTTGGAGTTATATGGGACAATAGATTAGAGTTAGATGAGACAATAGATTGAGTCCTAGGAAGGACTGTTTTGGTTATATTTCAATTGGTTTTATCTGAGATAATAGACTGAAGTTATGTGAGACAATAGATTGCGTTATAGGAGACAATAGATTGAGTCCTAACAAGGACTGTTTTGGTTATATTTCAGTTGGTTTTATATGGGATAATATATTGAAGTTATAGGAGACAATAGATTGAAGTATGAGTCCTATTAGTCTTCGTCTTCATCAATCATATCAGGAAATACAATCATTATACCTAATTCTCCAAAATACAATCAGTAACCTGATACGTTCATATTGAAACAATTTATATTAAATATATACAGGTGTAGGTAGTATAAATGACACACAACAAATACCGAGTAAATATATTTACCCTCTAAGATTTAAACAGGCCAGGTTTTGACTCGACTAGTGAAGCAGTCTGCCAGGTCAATGCACGCAGGTAAGCAATAAATCAAGGTTGACAGCTTATCTTCTTCAGTCGGTCGTCTATCTGGCTTCGTGTTGGTGTGTGCGTGTTTTGAATACAATCTCTCCCGTATATATAGGTAAATGAGGTAACTTCTACTGCTTAAGGAAAGCTTTTGGTTGGTTCTTGGCGTGGCAAGCTGATTGGCTGTATGCGGTTTTGTACCATGCTCCGTACAGCCTAATTTTATTCTGTTTTTCCGCCATGTTGGGAGACAAGATGGCCGCGACAGATATCCGAAAAATAGGGCTTAAGTTTAATTTTATTCTGTCTCAGAGACTGGTGAACGGTGCTCGTTGATTGGCTGGGCAAATTTGTATCTTGCCATAGTGATTAAACTAAGAAATGGGTTTACACACACTCGTTTCACGACATAGCCCCATCCTTTCCTAGCTGTGACCTGTCAAAATTGACGTGTAAACCCCTGCTGTAGTTAATCATTTTGCGTCTGTCCTTCCGGAGTAATAGGGTGTCGACTTAAAAAATCAGTTCCTACATTGTTTCTTCCCGGTATGTAATTCACGGTAAAGGAATAAGGCGCCAGAAGCAGACTCCACCTTAACAATCTCGAATTTAACTTTCTAGATGCAGCCAAGAATGTTAAAGGCTAGTGATCGCTTTGGACAATGAAGTGTGTCCCATACAGGTAAGGTGAAAATTTGTCGATGGACCAAATTAGAGCCAAACATTCTTTCTCTATTGTCGAGTAATTCAACTCAGCTGCACTCAGCTTCCTACTGGCGTAGGCGACGGGTAAAAGTTCCTCCGGCTGGACTTTTGATTGCTGCAAGAGAGTTGCTCCAATACCTACACTGCTAGCGCCCGTCCTTAATACAAATTCCTGTGTGATATCGGGTAGCGTAAGGATCGGTTTGTTGGTGAGTTTTGCTTTTAGCTCTGTGTAAGCTTTTTCGCAATCAGCATTCTATTGGATTTTGTCAGGCTGTCCTTTCTTCGTTAAGTTAGTTAATGGTGCACACAGAGAGTTAAAGTGGGGTATGTACTTCTGATAGAACCCACATAATGACACGAATGATCTCACATCTTTCTTCGTTTGAGGTCTGGGTGCCTTCTTTAACTTCTCTATATTCTTTGGGTCAGGAGACATATGACCTGTAGAAATAGTGTGACCTAGGAATTCCAACTGATCACCTGTTTGCTAGTCAATTTGATTACGGAAACAATGGCAAATTGATTGATTTGTCGCTGCCCTAAAGATGCCACAAAACATGATGGGCTACAGCGGCAAAGAAATCAATTTGCTGTTGCCCTAAGACGCCACTAGGCGTACTGGCCACTGACTGCTTTGTCGGTTGGTGGCTAAGGATGGAAGAAGAAGAAGAAGGAATTCCAACTCCTTACAACCGATATAGCACTTGGTTGGACGTGCAGTCAATCCAGTTTCTCTCAGTCTGTCAAACAACATAGACAGTGCTACTATATGCTCTTCAAATGTGTTTGTAGCAACAAGAATGTCATCCATAAAGTTAGTGATATGGGGATTTTGTAGAGGTTTCAACAATTTCCTCATCATTCTTGAAAAGATACTTGGAGCATTTTTCAGTCCAAAGGGTAGTACATTAAACTCGTAGTGTCCGTCTGATGTACTAAATGCCAGCATTTTCCTAACTTCTGGTTTCACTGGTATTTGGTAGTATCCCTTGCTTAGATCTACCTTCGATAAATACCTAGCCTTACTCAGTGTAGAGAACAGCTGGTTGGTGTCAGGTAATGGGTCCACCTGAGATTCTGTGATCGCATTAAGCTTCCGGTAGTCAATACATAACCTGTGTTCACCACTCGGTTTTCTTAATAACACCACACTTGAGCTATAGGGAGAGTCTGACTTCGAGATAATTTTCTCCTTCAAGAGATAATCAACTTCCTCCCTTAGTGCTTGGGCTTTCGCATAGGGTATAGGGTATGTTCTCATACATACTGGTGTAGGGTCTGTAACCTTCATGTTGTACTCTAACAGATTCGTACGACCTGGCTTATCTGTGAGCACATCAGCATGGGTTTCCAACACTTTCTGAACCATCTTCTTCTGATCTGGAGTTAAATGTTCACTAATATTTAATTTAACATAATCCTTTTAGTTGTGAGTGGATATTCCATAGAGTGAAGTGGTTCACCATGCATTTCTGTTGCAATGGCTAGGGTCATGATATGTGCAACGTCTGATGATTCCTTGTCATAGTATTTTTTAAGAAGATTGACATGATCATACCTTATCCTTTCCTTTCTTGTCAATCTTATAATTGGTCCTGGAAAGTTCTTCCAGTATGACATAGGGTCCCTGCCATCCAATCTGCAATTTATTATTGCTGCTTGGCAACAGTAATAACACCTTTTCACCCACCTCCAGTTCCCTATCCTTTGCTTTTTTGTTGTAGTACGCAGCATGCTTCCTCCTGGCCTGTCTTAAGTTATCATTGGCCAGTTTCCAACCTGCTTTCAATCAAGATGTCAACTCGTTGACGTACTGGTATGAGGAAGTCACTGTTTCCTCTGCTTTTTCATCAGTCCATGTCCGCAGCAATGCTTCCAGTGGACCTTTGATTGGTCTTCCAAACAACAATGTAGCTGGAGCCAATCCAGTTGAATTGTGGGATCCTTCCCTATATGCAAATAGTGCAGTAGGTAAGTACGTATCCCAAGTATCAGGTTTTTCACTAGCCAACTTTCTAAGGATTGAAATTAGCGTACCATTGAACCGCTCTACTTGACCGTTCCCTTGGGCATGGTAGGGACTACAATGATAGTGCCTGGCTTGAAATATCCTGAATACTTCTTGTGTTAGCTTTCCCTTAAACTGAGAACCATTGTCAGTCAATATCTGATGCGGGAAACCTAATCGGGTGAATATTGTCAACAGGGCCTCTGCCACATGCTTTGAATCTATAGCTGACATGACCACTGCTTCTCCCCACATAGAGCAAGTATCAACCAAGGTTAAGATGTAAGCATTTCTCTTCTTGGTCCTAGTGAGGGGTCCAACAATATCCACTGCAACACGTTCAAAAGGGGTTCCCATAATGGGCATTTCTCCCAGTGTTGCTGGTGCAATCCTATGCTTAGGAGCTACTCTTTGGCATTCTGGACAGGATCTTACATATCTTTTTGTGTCCTCTGTAATTCCTGGCCAAAAGTAGTGACAGGCTATCCTTTATCCAGTGGCCCCTATTCCCATATGTCCACTGAAGGGTATAGCATGTCCTACCGTCATAACCTTCTCCCTGTAAGATTTTGGCACTACTAGCTGTCCATGCCCTTTAGGTCCTGTTCCAGCTTTTCTGTAGAGTAGGCCATTCTTCATATAAAAGTCTCCTTTCTCTGGAGGGTTATGTGCTTTAGGCAATTTGCCAAAACAAGGCTTCAATGTGCTGTCTGCTGCTTGAGCCTTTTTCATCTCTTCTGGATGAGTATTGATAGGATTTTCCTCCATTTTCCTGGAGCTTTCCCTGTTCTGAACTGTTGCCATAACTATAGGTTTTATAGGTTCTCCAAGGAAAACATACCTACACCCCAAAGTCAAAGGGTAAATAGGGTCGTCCATCACTGCTGCTTTGATTTCTCGTTCCCCATAGCGAGATCTTATGTTGATTCGGGATATGGGTAATGTCATGGTTCTTGCTCCTTTGATCGGTCCTCTGATTTCCACTATTTCTGTGGTTATCTGGTCAGGACTCACTAGAGAAGAGCACACAACTGAATCAAAGTCCAATCCTGTGTCATATAAACACAGTACTTGAGTGCCAATTACGGTCACTTCCTCACAGACAGGGAGATGATGGAAGTCCTTCTGACTTACTGCCAGTTCCTTCCTTTCCGGCTTTCCTGTTTAAGACATGCAGCATGATGAGGAGGATTCTTTCTTCTGCAGTCCGCAGTATTATGGTTACTCATTAGACAAGTTTTACACCACTTTCCTTCCTTCCGGTAAGGTGTCTTATCCGATCTTAGAAGGTTTTTGTCCTTTTGGTCAAATCTTTGTTTGTTTCTTGTGGTATAGTCCTTTTGTTCATATTTGGAATAGTTTTGTGATGATTTTAAGTTTTCACCCTGCTTCTTCTTATTTCCTAATAATTCTGCCTGAGCTTCTTGATATCTCTCAGCAACAGTTACAATATCTTCCAATCTCTCTGCTCCTTGTTCCATGATAAACTTCCTCATTTCTTGAGGCATGGGCATTTACTTTTACTATTAACAAGAGAGATGAAGAAAAGCCTATTGATTGAGGCTCGTTATTGATTGACGTAACTGCTCATCGCATTTACATGTTTTCCTGCCATATACTATGCCATGTATATATCTCGATGGATGTCTCCTTGTGATTGAACGTACAATAAATGTCAACCATGTTTTCCCGTGGACCTGTTCACCTGCCGGCTTGTGTTATATATACTGACCCTAATGTCTTGTATGAAAGCCTGCAATCATTCGCGTATCCTGCATGATCCTCTATATTTATCCCGAGCGTAACACCCTATAATTGGTGAGCCAGTGTGGTCTTGGATCGATGATTTCATGGACATGGGTCTCACAAACTTTGCAAATCTACTGCTGCCGTTTAATCTGTATATTCAATCGTCACCCATGTTCAGCGTGTTATTGTAAACACACCACCTCGTGAACCCAGTTATTATCAGCGGGTCCAGTTGAATAGCGAACGCTGCCACTGTGCATCGCTAATGTTCCAGTTTCAATGTCCTATTGTTCGCCGTAACGTCCAAGATTACAATTTCAAGCCAACCGGTTTCCAAGTTTATTTCGTGTTCCAGTCTACATCACAACGTTTGTAAGAAGATTTAAGTATCAAGTCTATGCCACTGCGATGTCAAGTTATTTTGTACCAAGTCAACACAGCGTCTCAAGATCTATACAGTTCATGATGCCCATCTGACTGCGACCGTGTACTTGTTTACATTTTCATCCGTGCTTCACTTGTATTGAGGGACAGTGTTGTTCCAGTGTTGACGCCTTTTTCCGGACTTGCATCTGGTCGGAATGCGATAAGATAAGTGCCTGTTTATTACACTCTTGTACCTCTGCCGTGGTGTAAACCTTTTTTATATCTGTGTTATTCGTTTTCTTGGTTTCTATGTCTTTGTACAAATCTGTTGTTAGCGACACATGTCATTGTAAAATGACAGCACAGCAGATGTTTCTGTAGGTTTTGCTTACATTTCTCAAGCAGTGAAATTTCCGGCCCAAGTTTACTCACCGACGTTTGGTTCACTGCCTGTTTAGTGTGACCTAATTTGTTTAGGTGTACTGCTCCGTCCTTCTAGTTGTCAGTTCTTGTTGTGTATTGGTTTTGTTTTTCTTCTCCTTAGTTGACAACCATTCTGTTCGTAATGCTAGTCTAACCTTCTATCACTTGTTTACATTTATATATATATTGTTACAGGCCCTGTCCTGTTTTCTTAGCAGTAAGTGTGTGTGATTTATTGGATTTTCTTTAGTTTTCCATTTGTATTCTGTTTCGTTCACTCACTGCTAGCATTACGTTGTCTTAGTTACCCGTACTTGTCCATTTCCAGTTTTTTTTGGGTTGATTGTGCATTATTAATTTTATTTCTTTCTCTTTTCCCTCGTATCTTTACTACTGTTGGTCTGTCATGCTATACTATTTTGTTATTGATTAATAATATTAAGAATCTATTTGCATTGATAATATTGCAAAGCACAAAGCTAGTAGATTTGTATAGACGGACTACGTGAGATACAGTTATTACATAATATATAATATTGATAGTAAGGAAGTAAATAATGGAGTATCAGGAATTTATTACTATGAGCAAGGTGTATGGTTACCAGGCAAAGGAATTAATAGATTTTGCCAAAGCGGAATTCAATTCCAAAGAAAATTAAGAAGCCCTGGAGGATAAGAGACAAAGAGATGCACGGGCTGAAGAGCGAGAGCTCAGAAAAGCAGAGCTACTTGCGGATGAGAACAAAAAGATTGCAAAACAGCAATTAGAAGAAAAAAGTTGGAAAGACAATAAGAGGAAAAAAAGCTGGCACATGAAAAAGAATTAGAAGAAAAAAAGTTGGAAAGACAATTAGAGGAGAAAAAGTTGCAACAAGAATTAGAAGAAAAAAAATTTGCACATGAAGAGAAAATGGCAACTTTACGTATTGAAGAACAAAGAGGGCAACATCAGAGTAGACAAAATGACAGCTCTGAACTTAGAGGTTCCTCTAGCAACCACAATAGCGGTTCTTCTAGATTTCGTTTGTCTGTGTTTAGCCCAGAAATAGACGATATTTCGTCCTTCTTACAACGCTATGAAAATGTTTGTGAAGATAATAATCTTGATAGGTCTCATTGGTGTACAAGATTGATGGATTTCATGACTGGTGAATCCTTAACGGCTCTGTACCAATTGGACGGGCCGAATAGACACAATTATGATGCGGCTAGAACACTATTATTAAAACTTCATCAGTTGGACAGAGAAGGGTATCGTATGAAGTTCAAACATATGATTCCTGAAACGGGTTAAGATTTTATACATTTTGTAGCTGCAACTCGACTAACATTTAATAGAAGGATACAACTTTCTGGCATTGAAGAGTGTGGGGGTTTTGATGTTATTAAGTGCGGTTGCTATGTTACCTAGTGTACTGAATGAGGTCAGCTGTGAAGGTCCCTGAAGATAACAGTTTATGTGAGTTTACAGGATACCTTTCTGCTACCACCTATGACCTCAAACAGACTTATTCTGCTATTATGTATGTTAGCTACGTTTAATGTCTAGGGTAATGAAATGTGGTGTGCAGGTAATTAATTACACAGACACACACATATAAACACTAGGTCTAATACTAAGTTCTATGATCAAGTCAATTAACACTGGGTTTAAAATTTAAAATTTAAAATTTTTTCAAATTTATTTAGTCCTGAGCCAAGTTTTCTTCTGGTCAGGACGTGTGAAACAATATGAATTTATCAATAAAAGGGCATATAATTGAATAATTACATGAAAGGTTTGTACATAGATATATAAGTGAAATTTGCTCATATGCATATTAACTACAGAGTCTTTGGGAAAACTAGTACTGGATGTCGGGTCGTGGTGGTGTCATCATACCCAGTCTTTGTTATTACTGTTCATTGACTTTTTAACAGGGTAAATGGTGGCAAAGTTCGTTATGCACAGTGGTTTTAACTTTATTTATTGAGGTTGATGAATCAGCAGCAGGCCAGGTCTTCAATACTTAACTGGCCTGTGACGATGTAGTAAAGTTGTTCACTTGGCCCACTCCTCACAGTTGCTGAGGTAAAATGATAGGCTTCTTATTCATCCACCGTTGGATTTCTTCAGAACATCTGGCACTAGCACAGTGCCAGACAAAGAAACGCTGAAACCACAAAATTAGGCCATGTGTTAACACACTGCCTACTTCACCATGTTTACTAACCATGATACATAAAATAACAAGACATGATCAGATCTCTCTGACCGACCCAGCACATCTCATCCAGGCTGTTATCAAGTAGCACCAGTTTCCCATTCCTCTATGAACTGCACTGCATCTGAAATATTTTCATTAATCTCTTTTTTCCATATAATAAGGTGGGTGATATGTTCCCACTGATCTCCTGAAATAAAGATCTGTATTCTGCATTCTTGGATATGTTTTTTCATTTTATTCATTCGCCTCTAGGCCCTGGACTGTCGCTGGGGACCTAGAATAAGTACTCACTTGTCGTAATCATTTTTCATTATATGGCAGTATCAATCACTCAGAATTGTTAAATAAAAAGGTAAATAATTTTTCCCTTACCACAATTCAAAATGAAAACACACAGATACGTTGTACTAGCACAAACTCAGCTGAGCTGCTGGCTAGACTATGGCGTCACACTGGTAATATTATATATCTTTAATGGGTTACACACTTCTGAGCATCAACGATCTGTGTCTGTGGACAGTCTTCAACAAATGGCACTTGCCGGCTAAATTTTTGTCAATACTGTTACTCTTTTGTCCAATCGGAGTACTTCCCCTCTACAGTTTAAATATTTAAACCTAAATGTCCAATTTGAGTCCAGTTTCGGTCTAGTGTGAAGTGTATTTCTGTCGGTCTGTCCGTCCGAACTTGGGTTTTCCCAAAATTACACTTGGTTTTGGACCAACTACAAAAAAAAACTACACAAATTTTGTCTCACTTACGTATAAGATTTCTATGCTAAGTTATTTTTAGATTCTACCCTCCTTGTCTGCCCCTTGTCCACATGTAATTTGTTTTTCTGCTTTAGTCTCAAGGACGTGTCAAAAGTAACTTTAGTGAGAAGTATGCACAAATAACCGTCTGCTCGTCTGTATTGAACAATACAGTCTTTTGTCAATATCTTCCGTGTTATCTGTCCGTCTTCGTAATTGAAAGTATATTATTTCTCAGGGAAGGATGGACTATCAAACTAGCTAACTTTTATTCTTCTAAACTTATTATTAAGAAAATACATAATTTTTTCCATGTTAGTCTTGAAATTTGTTTTTACTACTCGTTCACGGCGTTTGCCGCTATATTCAAATTAAAACGACTATTTACCGTAGAACGTCTAAGATACGTCGGTTTCTGACAAGAGCTAAGGTCGTTTTCGAGTCCAATTTCTTACATTGTGTCAACTAGTGGCGTAATTTTTTTTTTTAAACTACAAATTACGTCTGCTAGGCTTTAGATTCAAACACGTGTGCAGACCGCATCATTTTTTCGTTTTCTCTCCGTTTCTACCCCGTCTAAACGAATAGGCATTTTGTCTCCATGTTATAACTAGTTGGTTTTCAATGACACTAGAAAACGATGGCGTGGGCGAAGAAGTAGCAGCGTATCTTATCTAAATTTTATCCTTACTTTTTATTTTAACTGCTATCTTTATAAATGGAGGAATTTTATCGTTGCATCAATGTATTTTCACCACAAAGAGAATTAGGAGCGCCTTAAGGACTTATTATTGCGAGACAAAATTTTGTCTACTGTAAGCAGACAACTGCGAGAATATCTACAGGAAAGGAAGCCGTCGAGTTTGAGTTCAATGGAGGAATTATATAGGCAATATTGTACTGCACATCCGGGAGTTTGTGTCAGTAACAACTCTATTAAGGAGGCTTTACCTGTTGCCGCAGCTACAACTTGGAACCATAACAATTATAGACAAAGATAATACAGTGACGATAGGAATTTCAAACCAAGCAAATTCACTAACTCACAACCAAATTGAGGTAGACAACCATACAGGAACTATTCACCCCAAAACAGGTAATTTCCAACAAAACTCAGGAGAAAGAAGGAATAATAATTTTGGTAACTATAATAAGAATTGGAATAACTTGGGACCAAATAACCAAAATTTTTCACATCGGAATAGGTCACAAGACTATAGAAATCAAGGAAACAACAGTAGGAACCAAGGAAATAATGACAGGAGTCGAAATAACTTTTGCTACGATCAGAGACATAGATCACGCTCTAGAAATACTGCATATTCGAACTACCATGCCAACTTATAATAAGAATAAGAGTTTTCACTTGCTCCATCATTATCATTTCTTTCAGATCCTGACACTTTCCTAAACTACTCCATTTTTCCAAATAGGTTTCTAATCTAGCAGACAATTGGTGAAAGTTTTCTCCTGGAAGAAGTTTAGCTGTTCGGAATTTCTTTCTATATGATTCTGAGTTCTTTCCATATCTCACAAGCAGTGCCTGCTTCAGGATTTCATAATCTTCCTGGTAATCTCTTGAGAGATTCAAATATACATCGTAGGCCACACCTCTCAATCCCTGAGATAGTTTAAGACTCCACTTTTCTTTCACTAAGACATAGGTAGTGACAAGTCTTTCGTATCTATCCAGGTACGACTCAATGGCGTCTTCTTTCTCAACAAATGGGTCCAGATAAAAATTCATGGCCCCAGTTGAGGTGCTCTGGATGGAGCTACTCTCAGGGTGAGAAGAGCTACCACCATTATTGCCAGTAGTTGCCTGAATTTCAAGCTCTTTTAATCTCAACTGATGGTCTCTCTCTGCTTGTAATTTCCTTTCCTCAGCTTCTAACCTTTTAGTTTCTCTCTCAGCATCCAGTCTTTTGCCTTCTCTCTCAGCTTCCAGTCTTTTGTCTTCTCTCTCAGCTTCCAGTCTTTTGGCTTCTCTTTCAGCTTCCAGTCTTTTGTCTTCTCTCTCAGCTTCCAGTCTTTTGGCTTCTCTTTCAGCCTCTAATTTCTTTGCTTCAGTCTCTAATTGCAACTTTCTTTCTTCCCTATCATGTGTTTGTCCACTTCTGTTGTGACATACTAAATAAGAGCATCACCTGTCATATTTAATTCCTTACCCATCTGCATGATCGCAGTTCTGAACTTCACTAGATCAGCCATGACGTTACTTAGATAGGGTATGTAAATTTACTATATCCAAATATTTGTAATTAAACTTAATTAATTTAAATGAACAAATAATTTCCGTGCAACTTTGTGAGCATCAACTATTTACTGAGTACTAAATGGTACTCCTCCTAAGAAAACAATAAAAAATCCTATTATTTAATTTTTTCAAAAATTTGTTTCTTTTGTTATCTATGGGTGGCACAAGTTAGAGTTAGTAGATAGATGAATAGACTAAGTATGGCTCAAGGTATATAGAAATATCCCAGGAACGAGCCCCCAGTGTGGCGTGAGGTTTTTATTGGCTCTAAGATCAGTGTAGTACTGACAATACAGAAATAGAATTTCTGCAGGAAAATGGTGAAGTCCCAGTGTCTGAGAGAACTTCTGGTATCACAAATTAGTTACGGATGTGGGTTGATCTGATCTCGAAAATTTAGTAGAGAGGAGACAGTCATAACTTGCAACCCCCGCTGTGTAACTAACTGGGATATTAAAAACAAGGAAACAGGTTTTACTTAACAATTATTAAAAGATTGACAAGTCGTTCAAATACAATTTCCTTATTATTTATTTAGTTTAAACACTATCTACTCTTGTGCTGAAGGGTGAATGTTGAAAAATGGAATGTAATGGATTTGTAAGTTTACAAATGATTTATATATATATATATATATATATATATATATATATATATATATATATATATATATATATATATATATATATATAATATATATATATATATATATATATATATATATATATATATATATATATATATATATATATATATATATATATATACATATATATATATATATATATATATATATATATATATATATATATATATATATATATATATATATATATATATATATATATATATATATATATATATATATATATATATATATACACACTTGTATATTACAAGTCTTCCAATTATAGAAATAATTGTTCTTCTGAGTGTTTCATTTTTTGGTCTTCCTTTGAGTGTTTTCTTTTTTCCGCTTACCCTCAGGAACCCAAGTGAGCGCCTGTAGTGGTATTCTGTTTGTTTTTGCATTCGTATGGACATGACCGATATATGACCATCGTCTTTTCCTTATATAGTCGGAGACATTATTTCTGCTGCCTAGAGTCTTCTCTTATTTCCCCAGCGGAGTCGATTAGTCTTGAATTCTTTCCAACTGATGTTCATGAACAAAGGGGATTGTTGGTGGATTCTATTTGGTTTGGTAGTCTATGTGGAATATTATCTCGTAATATACCTAGCTGTTCGATACACGTTTTATAATATTAAATTTAGATTAAATTATAATCAAACCATGAGATAGATAACATCTATGAATTAGAGATTAACATACAGCACTGTGAAGCTTATGTGTGATAATAGTCATAACTTACGAAACTCATCGAGAGCGCATCGATTTACCGCAACAGAGACTATTTTCAGAGAGCGTGATATAATTATTGCTCTTCAAGAGAGATATAGCGAGCACTCAGATCCTGCCAAAGCAATTTCTGAATGATTTTCTCATTGTTTTTCACCATCCTGATGTCATTTTTAAAACCTGCTAAATAGATTTCCAGTACAACTTTCAAACATTCTGTATTTCTAGTTGAGGATTTCTCTCTCGTTCAAGACGTATAGATATCGACAATGAGAGAGTCTCTACGTCAGAAAAGTTCATCTAGCGGTCATGTACGATATTATCTAGCACAGTACTATTATAAAGTGATTAGCGAGACACAAGAGATTCTATCTTAGCGAACACTCAGTGGACGGATTGAAATAGATTGACACAAATCTATATTTTGCACAGCTAGTCACAATGGGCGACACTGAGCGTCACTGCCACATTAAAACAAGACAATATAATCTACATCTTAAGAAATGCTACCATCATCTGCGAAATCCAGGCGTCCCCCACGAGATACACTTGAGAGCGGTCTCTATGATAGGGTTAAGTCCATTTTATACCCAATTGTTTCATGTGGGTATAGTTTCCTTCATCGGGATATATAATCTATCGCGATGACTGGTAACACATGCATGGTTTCTATATAACATTTCCACAAAAGAGTATTCTTGGTCTATTCTAGACAGTCAGAAATCACACTTTGGGGCCTTTACATCTACAAACCCACTGGAGTGGTCTAACTATCTGATTACGACAATAAAGGAAGGAAGCTCTAGTAGAGCACGCGTCATATCCACACTTATTATTCCTGGTCTGAGAGCACTCTAGGATGTCTGCATTAACTCCAAACAGGAGTCTTGCCGTTAGACATGACTTAGCTATTGCTTTACTATAATTTCTACACTATCTTTCTTTGATCACTGGAGGTAATACCATAGAAGATTGTCAAGAGTATCTTTACCACTAATTTATTAGCGGTAGTACATGCATTCTTATCAATGTGCTTTTTGAAACAATACGTGTCTCCGGTAGGTGATTCAATTAGTATTAGGCGACATCATGCCTCTTTCCACTTTATGTATGCTATATCATATATATTATGAACAGATGATGATTTCATATGTATAGATTTGTTGGGAGCATGACACAATACAATCTCAGATATCTGGCACATTCATGTATCTAAGTTCATTCGTCTTTAGCTTCTGGACGGGGACCTGTACACTTGTTCGTTTTCACCCCGTATATTTAATCTGTGGCGTATCATATATCTTCGTCATCTCATCATAGGACAATATTGTATAAGTCTTCTTACTAATACAATCATGTCAACTAATAATTTTATTTTTATATTTTTTCATCTCCACAGAGTGTACCTGCTAATATGATGATTATATACCACTTTCCAGTTATTCTACAGTGTCTGATATGATATCAACCTTTATACGATCGGTAACTTTACATAATACATGTCACAGTTCTTTTCCATGTGACTAGGTGTGAATTGTTCTATTCATCTTCCATACTTTAAATTTTATAATATTCTGAGGTCTGATTCTCAATGTTGAGTGTTTGTTGTCATTAACTGCTCATTAGTATATCGATATCCGTCCTTTAAACAATTTATCTGTCAACTCCACTAAGCTATTACAAAATATTAGTAATCTATTATTGTTTTTTTAACTGCTTATAGTGATCTTGAGTTATTTATTTTTATTGGATTGTTTTTTTGTAGTTCAATTACTTCGAGTTACCCCAGCGTAGAATATCAATCGCAAGTATATATTGAGGTCATTAGGTTATAGAGATGATTTTTGAGATGTATTTCTCTTTTCATTGTTACAAAACGTTTCAAATCCATTACCATTCAATTTTTCTAAATGGATCACACGACAATGCTCACTCTCTCTGATGCGTCTTTGTGTGTAGTGTAGTTCTAGCTTTGGTATTGTATTTCATGTTTCTACATAAGTTCGTCTCTGCCGCCTCTCGGACTGGATAGTCATAGTGCTTTGTTCATTTGACGGGTCGTTTCCTATCATGCTGATCATTATTGATCATCATTTCTATTAAAATTCCTGTAAATCAAGGCGATGGTGTGCGACTAGTCAGATGTCCTCATCAGTAATATTACCCTTCTACACATTGAGCGAGATGCACAGAGAGCCATTACATGTTGTCAGTAGGCACAAACAATGAACACAAATTTTATAAGGAGTGAGAGGGATTCACAAGATGTTGGCTCTATGATCCCACATCTACAGTATAACTGTATAGCTCTCCTTCAAACTATGCGATGGAGTGGTTTGTTAGGTGAGGTGGTGGTGGGGGGACTGATGTGGCGGCTACGTCGTAGATCTCTACTGAGTCTTATAGCAATCCATTTCATAGTAACCCGTCTACAATGACACTACTGCAAGTAGGATGCCGTGCGTACGCGATGCGCGATACAGGATACTTTCTACTATATGTCTGCTTGACAGATCCAAATTCTCGACATGAAGTTCTGCCTATTCTCTTTCTTGCATACACTACCAACATCCGTTAGGGGGACAGACATACGAAAGAACGAGAGAGATTATTTTAGACGTTAAATTAGAACCCTTCTATTCGTTCATCAATAGACAATGAAGATTTGGATGTCTCGTGATTGGGATGTTTACACTGGTAGGCGATGGCGTCTAGGTACCATATTACGTACACTGCTAGATCTACCACATATTTGAGGCTAACACACAGTTAAAGTCTGCCAGGCAGCTGTGCGATTGACTGGGACATGGAGGAATGACCAATTCAGTTAGTTTAGATATCTCTCACTGAATAACACCTGTAACAAGTAAAATTAGATATTACAGCTAATTCATCTCATGTTCATCTTACAGCACAATATCTTGGCGCGCGCGGCACCTCCACTAATCTAACCTAGATATGTAGCCGGGTCTCGCACAACACACAGCGCAGTCTGCAACGCCCAGCGATCTTTAGATACTACTAGCGAAGTATGTATAGGAATGAGAGAACAATGAACAGCCATGATGTAGTCTAAGCGGTGTCTGTCACATTGATTAGCCGGAGGATATGAGTTATCACAACAAGAGGACTCGGAAGATGACATAAGACACATTGAGTACAAATAGCGGGAATAGACAAAGAGAAGTTTACGACACCCTACTCGTGTGGCTAATTCAGTAGCACAAAAGACAGAACTTAACTCATTGATAACAATTAAATAACATGATACATTACACATAAAACTAAAAATTCAACTTACATTGAATACATCTACTCTTGAAATATCAGACAAGAAATGAAGTCACACGATGAGACAGCACCTACACTACCTAAATGCGACACATGATGATACGATGACCACTATGCACAGTAAGATCACATGGAACGCATGAACTCTGAGTCACGAGTCCCCCAATAGTACATAGAAGCCCTGAGAGAGAAGACCCAAAAGACACTGGAAGAGCATGCACAGAGAGACAGCTACAGCACAAGCTGGTAAACTATATCCTAACAATTCTGTTGTGTTTCTTGATGAGAGGAAATTGATAATGGCAGTGCCGGACTAGAGGACTAATAAGTACTGGTTTCGGAGAAGACTAGAGTAAAGGAATATCTTTATCTGACAGCGTTGGAGTTGAGACTGCATGATATAAACCAAAGATTTACGAGAGCTGAGAGAAATTGACTTAGATGACATTGCACGAATATGCCACATGGAGTCTTAGTCTCTTAACAAGTGACTGTTCTTTATGTCTATTATATATCATTGGGGGGGGGGGGGTGGGGGGTTGGGGGTGGGGGGGTGGGGGGGCGGGGAGAATAACAGACTATATCTGTATATTGTAGCGAATCTATATAGCGATTGAGTGCGTTATGCTGATGTCAGTGACCAATACGACTCGACTGACAGTATGTCGAGCTAACCATACCGAATATGCGAGCTCTCATCTATGGAGTGTGTGCACATGAATGAGGTGTTGACTCGATGGGAGGCGCGCATGGTTCGTCTCCTGTAGTATAGAGGAATAGAGCCAGTCCTCAGACGAATGCACGTCAACCTGTGTTCTATGATAGCGGAGAGACTACTATATATACTCTGTCCACTAACCTTATTGGTCTTATATAGTCATGAGGAGAGAACAAGTGCGAGGTACTGAATGCTCATTACTAACTGCTCGAGACACGAGGATGAGTACTACAAGACAGGTGTGGAACTAGTATCACCTATGATGATAGTCTTATTTGAATCTCTCCACGCGTCGATTACCTCAGATGCAAGTAATTATGAATACCTAGAGAAAGATACAAGTCCGAGCTAATACCGACTTAGCGTGTACTCTGGTCTCCACTCACAAGGAATCAATATAGATAACAATCAGACAAGTTTCACCCTGATCAGCTAAACTGTCTTCTAGAAGAAGAACAACTTCTACTACATTGAAACAATTTCTATATATAATGATCTGCTATCTTAATCATAGTGAACTCCACAGAGGTTCTGGCAATAATAGACAGTAGAGGTCTCTCTAAAGCGAGGAAAGTGTCAAGATACACTGATAGACTCACAATGAGTCAATTGATGGACGCCTACTGAGTATTATTAGGACATGTAAACACACGGGTCTCAGGTATTCATGAGGACTGGCTAGAATCGATCAGAGCAGTGAGAAGCGAGCGAGGACCACTATGCATTGCTTTAATGTCTAACGACGACGTGACAATACAAATAGAGCACATCTCTCATAAGTGTTTGACAGCTACTTAAGCTCTGCTCACGCGTACGAGACACATGATTTTCGTGTCCATTCGGTGTCATATGTGCGTATTGCCTTGTAATTAGTGCGTCTTATTAGAGAAACATGCGCAAGTCATCTCACCCTGCACGATAGTGTAAAATTTGAGGTACTAATTAAGGATAGCGTCTAACTATCTCGTTATCTGCCAAGTTGAACAGAGCTTCTTGAGGAGAGTTGGTTCCTTGGCGTGGCAAGCTGGAGAGTCTACGCGCGAAACTAATGGCGATTTTGTTGTAACAACGAGCATTCCTGCCAGCCTAATCTTGTAGTTTCTTTGTTGATTTCCGCACATGAATTCAGGGACACTGATATCAAGGATGGTGCGGTCGCGGGAAAGCGAGGAAACATGTATGCTCGAAGATAACAACAATTACTGGGGGCGATTAAGTGTGTTAGCGAGTCAACAGGATTATGATCACATCATGCGTCGCTTAGGTGTGAGTGTTACTTGGTGACTATAGTCTAGGAGATCAGTTTGAGTCTTAGGGCAAATTTGTATCTTGACATAGTGATTAAACTAGGAATAGGTTTACACCGCGCGTGCTAGCGTCAACTTGTATAGTTCGTGAGTTTCCAGAGTTGTAGGCGGCGAAGGACAACCAACATACACACACAAATTACACAACTTGGGAAGGGGGGGGGATCTAACACAACACACACAACACATAGACGGAGCAGGCACACAAGCTACCATATCACATAATGTGAAACCATAGTAACTCTTTATTTAGTCCTGCACTCACACATAACGACATACTCAACTTAACTCAGTAAGAGACATTGCTACCGGGAAGACACTTTCTACTATAGACAGTCTAGTACACACACTGGACACATGATACACAAGTATCAGTAAATTTTAGTAGGTCATGGGATGGCGTACATTCATTCTGTGATCTAATCACATTCGGTTCATTAAGTCGTTAGTCCTGTTACAAAATATACATATTTAGATGATATTTGATATAATTGATTACTTATATCTGATCAGAGGGGACAGATTACTTGGAATTATTAGTTGCACACACGAACGTACACACTTGGCGTAATATGAGAGTTGATGTATCTATTTATATTTCTAGAGAGAGAGAGTGACATTATGAGCGTTAGATTAGTATAGTTTACATGACGCAATGCATTCACTTATTATCTATTAGTAACTGCTCCACCGCTTCGCATATTACGTTATTGATAACTAGCTCAAGGGATTTTCTTAAGTGGTACTATCTTTACCATTTCTAATGGGTACATGGTCTATGGAGACAAACCTCAACGCCTCATTCAAGTTTCACTGATATCGTGGGTATGAAGACGTGAGGAGAGCTATTGCTGACTAAACGTAAAAATGGAATGCTGTAGATCTGCACCATCGAGGTTTGAATGGAGAAGGGCTAAAGCCTAGCACGAGCAGGTTACTCCTTGAGTGTATGAGTTACAAAACACTTCATACCGTTTTCCAGGTATATGACAGCCATGCAATAGGGGATGGATGATATGACGAGAGTGGCGGTGGGTGGGGGGGGGGGTGGGGGGGGGATCTATCAATATATTATACATCTCTCTCTTGGGGGGGGAAGCGGGATGTGTAGTGTATCATATCTATCATCTCTCTCTTGAGGGGGGCTTTCTCTGGGGGGGAGATGGGGATATGATTACTTTGTGGCTTCTTGCATGTCAGCGAGAGTTCTCTTAGAGTTTTTTTAGTCATTGACATGTCTCATATAGAGCAGTCTTTTCACTAATTTTGGCTAAATATTTAATACCCAACACATCGTCTCATCCGCCGCTACAATCTTAGTACGTGTCCTGTGTTGGGAGCCATATTGATGATGTTAATGATACACCGTAGTATGATATACATTTCATCTCGAATAGTAGGGGGGGCATCTACGTCCAGTGACTAGCATCGATTACGTACACATACTAATCTCTCTATTTTCTGTGTACTGCGCAGCATCTCTATAACTGTGGAGTATTAATATGTGTCTGCATTACACATCATAATAGTCTCAAAATCTGGTGACTTTAGTTGTATTGTAAGTTAGATTGTTTGATTATACATTGATAGTAAAATCTACTTATTCCTTTGCGCAAGGCGTCAAAAGGGGGGATTTGGGAGGGGGGGGGGGGGCAGGGGGGGGAGCTAGGGTGGGGGAGTGGGGAGCGAGAACTCTGTATTTTTAATGCTGGTTGCTGTGTGGTAACTTTGTAGCATTTACTCAGTGTGAATTGGTATTAAGTTCAGTATTCTTATTTCTTTCGCTTACATGACATCGACACTAGAGCAGTAGGACACTCGAGATGGAGTTTAGCATCGACATGATCGATGACATACGAAGATGACACACTATGTACAGTGATGAGTATGAGAGGATAGATACATAAGACTTGTTCTACACTACATAGTCATAATCATTCCTGAGTACTGGCCCGAACTGCTACCCTGTGTAGACGTTCTCAGGTACAGTCAGTGATAAATACAAAGAGGTAACGAGTGTAGTGATCTTCTATTATTTTTATGAGAGCTTGGAGAATGTGTGAGTGACAGATCGAAACAGCAGAGAGAATGTATTACCTCTTATACGTACTTCTATATGTGTAGTATTGCTTATGGGGCATTGTAGAAGCACATTCGTATTACGACATAAATACGCGATGCGTGACACACACATACCTTTGCGTAGGTAGTTTCTTCTACTGAGTGATGCGTTAGTGACGCTCTCTGGCACTGACACAGAAAATCATGTAACTTTTTAGTGGCACAAACTGCCCTACGTTTCAGGAAGATCTGTATGATCGCATCTCTATCGATCAAAGAAAGATTATCGGGTACGAAGAAAGATTTCTACTCACGGCATTCACTCTATATATCAGAGTTCCCGAACACAGGGAAGAGCATGTCATTCTGCGAGTATATATATAGGCACGGGACACACTCAATCGGCCACTGTAATACTGATAGAGCAGAGGGGAATATGAGACTGTCTCCGACTGTAGTTAATAATACTATGTCTCACATGTATTGAGGCATATAGATGTTCTACAGAGTGTATATAAAGGCCCTATTGTACACACTGGAGGAGCGTCTGTCTTGTGCACAATGCCACAGTAAAGAGACTCGTTTCAGAGGATGAGCACTTTGGGGGGATCGAAATACTGGTATAATGAAGAGGTCTTTAACGTCTATGTAACACTTGTTGTGGAGAGACATGACAGACGATGAACAATGTATATAACTAGCACATCAGAGCTGAGATTCTTTGAGGCTATGCCAGTCACAACGGTTTAATGACTGAGACCAGTATTATCTTGCATGTTTAGAGTAACTTCGTAGTAAAATCATTTTATTGTTGATGAACAAGGCGCTTATCAGATGAGGAGACGAATCATATACTTTTCCATATACATATGTCTCTATCCTGTTCAATAAAGAGTCACACTGAGCGATGACATTCTGAGTAAACAGACACACAAGGGTAATCATGATCAAGCATAGATTCATGTTTTGGAATTCTTATTTATTTGGTAACAGTCCAAGGTGCGAGAGATTCGTTTTACACCGATTCTCATCAAAAACCAGTCGACACTAGGACTCGCCAGCCCTATCTATGTATCAAGAGTTGAACAGTGAATATCAAAATGAGACAAAGATCACATGATATCACAAGGAACTGACATGAATTCATGATATTAACCCACTATCATATGACTCAGTAGTGGAAGACAAGTTATCACCAAAAACACACTATATCTTGGTTTCTAGGACATACACACACAGTATACTACTGTAGTGGGGATTTGTTTTGGAGGTGGATGGGGGATGGGGTAGGGTTTAAATAATGAGTGTTTGTTGTGGGGTGTATAGGTGGGGGTATGCATGGATAGTTTTTTAGACTGTGACACACACACATCACATAAAGGAATCGTCCTCGGGATGGCAAGACATGGGATCTAGGACTGAGGAGGTCCCAGTTAGTAAGGAGTCAGGTTGTGAGGTGACATTGTCATTTGTAACACCGAGTATATTTATCATTGGCGTATCCATCGACATGTGGCTCTGGGTTTTTGTCGGACGGAGATAGGAGGCTGCTATATGATTGCGTTATATGAGTCTTCAAAATTGGGAAGTTGGTGGGGGGGGGGATGAGGAGGGAGTACAGAGCATTTCAGAGACGTGATGTAACACTCATAGAGTGACTGACACACAGGCTGTATTTCTCTTTTAGCTTAGGGGGGGGGTAGGATGTTTATTTTGTCAACACACAATTAGTAGAATTATTGGTCTTAACAGATTGTACAATGATACGATGTGAGAGATGGCGCATCATCTGACATCTCAACACATATCGGCTTGACTCTACATGATCCAACGAGCAGTCTGCTCTGTTTCCTTGAGAGTTCTGGAAGACTGCCTGGCGTTGATGCACACAGCGAGATGCCATAGTGAGATATCATGTATTCTTATTACAAATAATAATATACATTGTCTCAAACGTATTTCACTATCAGTAGTCCGAACTGCCTATATGTGGTCTCTCGGACGGCGTATATCACATCCTGTGTAAAGGTGTATCTTTAGGATAGTCGAGATTAGATCAGTGACACGTTCTATGATTGCATAGACTAAGGGATGCGTATCCATTCGGCAGTAGCACTCTCGCGTCATCTGATGTTTCACGCACTGACCCGACCATCCCACTACTAGTTTTCGCCAATGATCTCTGTGACGAGTCGTAGGCATCGAATTAACAGTACGACCACTATATTTTTCAAGGCGAGTTTATTTCTCGTTCCAATACATAGTCCGCGAGAGTCAATCGGTTACCTATAGCTAATATAGTGACCCTTAGAATTATTATTGTGACTGTTAAGAAAAGCCACTACTATCTGCGCGAGGATAGTGAGCATCTCCACAAGACTAATTCAATCTCTAGCTACGGTATTTCACAACATTGGACAAACAAGGCCGCTCCTTTACTCAGACACAGTGTCGTATATGACAGATAGGTGCTAACATGGCATATTTCCGGCGATATCAGGTTTCTCTGACGTGGAAGAGATAGGCGTGCGGCGATGAGAGTATACTTGGGCACACACTTGTTTGATTCTAGTCAGTTCATTGACACGCTTGTCAGCTATGAGCGTAATTGTCCTGTTTAACTATTAGACTTCTACAATATGCTACGCTAATATAAGTGGAGGTATCCTACACCACTGGTCTAAACTAGGCAACATCTTCACAGGGCTGTTGCACATTTGAGATATGTCTATTCAACTACGAGAAGAGTACTACAGAGGTCGCGAGAGTTTTGTCAGTCTTCAATCCAAGGATGTGGTTGTTTCTCTGGCCAGTGCGTGAGATTTATAAGAGCCTGCGTTTTAGATATACATCATATTCTGGTGGCTTAATGCGCCTTGCAGCGAGGTCTGCCTTACGCTGATGCGAGAGGCTGCCTGGCTGCATTAAGATAACACACACACTCTTATGTGCACAAACACAGAACGAGAGATCATTTATCATGGCACTGAGACATCACTGCGACACACATCTGATCAATTGTGACTAAAGACTTGTGTGTGTGAGATCTGATGGACAGTATTGCATTTAGGGGGGGGTTGATACACAGAGTGTGGGGGGATGGGGAGCTTCTTATGATAGTATTGCCTTCTGTTGACAGTTAAAGGTTAGTATCGGGGGTCGCACAACAACTGGCGCTGCAGTTTGTTTTACATTAAATATGTCTGCTAAAGTAAAAGGATTATAATGGTATTGGTTTGGGGACTCTTAGTTTAGTGAGTGGGAGGACAGTTCGGAAACACACATCAGCGACATGGTATGGGTTGGTGATGTGTGTGCAGCCTCTACTTGTCTCTGATTATAGTAGTGCGTACTGATCGATCACTGCTTCTTGTCTTACTGATGTGTACGCTATACATGGTACAGCTGTATTTACATAATATACACGGTATTGTGTTTCATCATCTACATATGGGTCATCCGTCTCATTTACGTTTTATTACCACAATCATCAGATCCAAGAGATTGTCACTCATAGCGTTGTCGTTCCAGCGATGTGAGATTAGAAATAGTCGTCTCTCAATGGCACTGGGACACGTCAGTATTCTCAATCTGCAGGGTCTGCAGACAGACAGCGAACTTCCTATGCTCGGCGGCTCTCACCGTCGGCAGGGGGACACACGACACACATATACTACAATCATATCCCCTTCGCGTTGCACCTCGAGAAGTTTGTCTCACTTAACATACGAGTCAGAAAGGTTAGCCGGTACCCTGTATTCTTGACAGGACATGGCGTCGTTCATTGTGCTAAGAGGACTAGGAGAGGATGTATCTATGGATTCTATTGAATGTGCAGATCTTGGTCCATATCTGTGGCAGGGGACAATTTAGAGCGATGAGAACATCAGATAGCTTGGTGTGGAACGGACGAAGACAGGGACGGGGAGGATATTGGAGGGGGATGGTGAATGAATGTGGGGGTAGTGGGGGGTATGTTGGAGTGTTGGTGCGGACAGGGTTATATGGGGTACTGGATCCTTGCATTATTGCTGTGACTCTCTGATATCAGCACTAGAGCTCTCACTAGCTATGCATGCGGGGCGTAGGATGACAGCAAGAGAATGATACTCAGCCCCGAACTCGTGAATGATATTGTGCGAGCCATTACAGCGTTAGAGGCGTATCCCTAGTGTTGGCCTGGCATTCCAACGTACTTACACGGCCTGCTCTCCATGCTCTTACATTCTCGCTCCTCTGACGGACATGTTCAGTCATTGGGCGTGCGAAATCTGCACAGATGTTTCGACTTGATTCTGCACATCGGATCATCCAGAGAAAAGAGAGTCTACAAGTGTGAGGTATTCACTTTGTTCATGTCTCAGGCAACATGTAGTGCTCATGACTATTCAGTCTGTACTATGAACTCTACGATGTCGTATGTATCAGTGGCGAGCATTGTTCCTGTTCCATTAGGGGGCCTGTGCGAAACATATTACGCTTATTCACACGTTACGTGAGTAGAGCGGATGTGTTACTTCAAGAGAGAACAGAGCCAGATGCTGCTCGTGGAGCTCGTGGCCAAGATGATGGTTTTGATCTCTCTGGGCGCACAGAATTATAGGGAGTCTATATTCTTACAGTATTGCACAGGTCCTGAGAGTTTGATCACAAACCTACAGAAATTCGCTAATGTAAGCCTAGAGTGAGATCAATAGTCTAGCTAGCATCTTTGTCACAGATCTCGCCTCGCGCAATAGCAGTGACTTTTGCGAAGAGCGTTGCGTCACTTCATTGAGTGGACACGGCATACAGAGGAACTTTTCTGCCTGTCATTAGTGCGATTACGTGTCTCTGCGTGAGCGTCCTCAGGCTTGTATCCCTCCCCATTATTCTCCCCATAGCCTCGCACTATAGCGTTGATTTCATTGCCCCACATGATACACGCTCAAGCGCTAGCCTGGTTTTTGCACTTAATCTTAATCTAATCATGTAATATGTGCTGACTTTGACGACATCGAGAGACAAATATACAACACAGACAAGCTGACCCATATTATATCAACTGCAGACAAGTTAGTGTGTGAGATCTGTAATAGCTAGCTCATTTGCTGGATAGCAGACTTACATAGCATCCTACGAGAAACATATATATACATACACGCGGCTAGGACAACTATCCCAGTAGTCAGAGTTAATCACTTAGTAAATTAATTCACAACATTATAACGGCTAGAACTTCACCTCCATGGGTCTCTTACAGTCCTTATGACGCTGCATTGTTGATCTAGTGCTGCTTCCATGTCAGCCATATCATCACTTACTGCTCTCACATGTCAAAGAAACATCCGGAGGAGGGGGAGATTAGGGTGGTTGTCTTGATCTTCGTCTCGGGGAGGAGCACTTTCGTTTATCTTGATGACACCAGCTTATTTGTTATGAGAGTGGGAAAGCGCAGAGAGATCACGACATTATTGCTAGTACTTGTCACATGTGTTGATGCTGAATGTACACTAAACAAACTGGATATTCTATTTGCCCAATGAGGTTACGGCACATCACTAGTACTCATTTGAGTACTGATCAGTTCTGCAGTGAGGCAGCACATAGTTGTGTCATGCTCCAATAAACTAGTCGAGAAATACCAATATTCAAACAGCGCTCATCAGCGTAACATTGCCACTTTCATTCCACATGTTGTAGTCACGCAAACCAGGTCGTTTGATGTAGACAGGAAAAGTGTGGTTGGACAGAACCCCTCCGTGAGGGAGCCATAGACGCAGTAGAATTTATCTTACTCCTTTGAGGCCCATCAAGTTTTGCACTCGGAAGCTCTAACAACACTTACGTTTAGATGACAAGATCCGTGCATTACACGGGGCCCAGGTGTGTGTGGAACATGCGTACCGATTGCACGGGTCTAGGGGGGGGGGGGGGGGGGGGGGGGGGGGGGGGGGGGGCAGAATATTTTTAATCTCACGTTATTTCTTATCACAAAGCCCTATCAAGTTAATTCTAGAACAATCCATTTGTCGAATCACATGCATTGGGCGGGCTTGGGGGGGTGGGGGGAGATTGCTTTATCCAGGCAGTGCAATAAAAACGTCGAGTGCATAGCTACAAGCTATTCGTTCCAGGCTTAGAGAGATTTACTTCCATCCACTGCTTCAGAGATATGCTACATAGCCTAGTGAAACAGCTACGTGATAATCCATCACGATAGCTTAGATGCTGTGGAATAACGCTCCACGAGAGAGTCGTCTCTCAAGAGAGCACTCCGTGGTATGGTCATTATCTACAAAGAACTTGCTCTACGTTAATCTAGTACATCAGACTATTCCAAGAGAACAACCACTGATATGACCTGCGGAGACATATAACGAGAATATTCCGCACAGTGATCCATTCACAGCAGCACCTTAGACAGCAATGCACACAGTTAGGTCTGACTAAGTCAATACAGGAGGCACTGATGATACTGTACATTCTTATCTCTTATTCCTGGTACTTTAGGACCACAGAGTAGTCATAGTACTTCGGCATAAATAAGGGCTCTCAACACGGAATCCAGACACTGTCCCCTCATCGTACGGAAAACATCTGCCTGAGTTCCAACATGATATGATTGAAGATCTGACAAGCACTATGAATGAACGGATGATAGATGTCAATCACAAGCTACAGCGGTTACGGTCGTCCAGTCAGACTGCGACAAGAGCTATCGTCCATCTGTTATATCAGTATCATATGGACTTCCTAGAGACTGCACTGTCCATGTGCTGATACCGCGCGTCTCATTTGCTGCAATCAATGGACATATCGCAGTACGCGAGCACTAGTTCCTGAATGACTTTGTATCTTCCTTACAAACGTTGTGATGTTAGACCTGGAACGAGAAATAAACATCTTGGAAACCGGTTTGGCTTAAGACATATAGAGTAGCAATCTTCGCGATCACCAGTCAGTATTGAGTTACTGGCGCGCGATTCATAGCGATCCTTGACAGTAGATGGAGGTTCAATCTCTACACAGTCAACAGTGAGTGCGGAGCGGGGGGGGGGAGAGGGCGAGAGAGTCATGCATATGCTACTGCTCTCATGGTTTTGTATATCCTCTTAGCAGCCTCTCACTTCGATGAGATAGTGAGATATGTTTTACTCAATATATACACCCTTGAACAATGAGACGTAAGACTGCAAAGTGATCAGCTGCCTGTTTTCGACTCATGAGATAGAGTTATCGCATAGCTTCTTTGTACAGAGCAACCTTCTATACTTAGACATGCGATTCTCTTGCTAAACGTCTGTGACGTTCCCATCGTCCAATGAAACTCGCTTCATACGCGATCCTCTATCACACAGTTGAACCACATCGTGGGCAATCATCTTTCAACAACGGAGTACATCTAAGGTGATAGCTCTGTTTTTACGAGCTACCAGTGCAGCTTCTCTTCTATCTCGATGACACGACGGATCCAACTTGTGCCACTATTGAACGAGATTTATGAAGCCTAGACTTAGATCCTTATGCTCAGCGAGAGTGAGCGTCTTAGGTTATGCGTTGTTGTAGTTACTACTAGGCTAGGACTTCTTATAGTCCTCACTACTGACGCGCACTGCGCTACTTCGCAGAGTATAGCTATTTTCGTTCACCAACAGGGGCGTCATTGCAAAGCAGTGGCGATGTGCACATATTATCTCCGTATTCGTTCAATCACACAACTAGGTATATCATCGATACGTGGTCGAGAGAATACATGGCATAGGTTGGGATGGATTATCTGAACTCGGCGCTCTACTCGGTGAGACTAGATAGTCGAGTATTATCGACGATGCCAAGCTGTATATATGACTCAGACCATGCATGCGGATCATTCACATTGACCAGCCTTATTGATGTGTCTGTTCTGAGTGCAGTGAACTATCGCTAGCAGCAGTCTACACTGAGATACATCATCAGTATGACACATGTCACCTATCTGACCTGTACGAAGCGACGTGGGATACGAGTAACTGTCTTTACATCCCGGAATGGTGAACATGGAGCAGAGAGTATTGTCTCATGCTCACTCTAGTAACTGTTAGCGTTGCACGACCCAGATTGCAAGAGTAGCTTCAGCTGAGAAGCTCATACGAGGCAGTTATGAGTGCCAGAGAGTTTCATTTATCATACAGCAATTATGAGAGAAGGCACTGGCGTGCGTAGATCGAGCAACTCGCGCCCAAAACTATTCCCAAATTACCTGCGACGCTTGTTTCCCTACAATGCGTGGTGGTGGTTCCACCCCAAGCTGGTTGAGACGAGGTACAGCCAGTACCGGTGTACGAGACAGAGTGAGCAAAGGTCGCACACAGAACGATCTCGTCGAGACTAAACAAGTATCTGTTAGCGGTCTTTCACAATTCGAGGCTGGAGATATCTACGATCAGAGACAAAGCCCATTACCTCTATATCCTGCAAGTGTTTAACAGAGCATACAACTCACCTCTGCCGAGAGGCGCATGGTAGCGTGCATAGCCCTGCTGGGCTCTATGTGCGGTTGGCTGTTGAAGTCTTCCGCAGATTACAATCAGTGCTTTCTTTTTGCGGATGTGGATTGTGATCTATGTGCCAGTGGTGTGTGGCGTGGATCGCTCGGACAGTAAAGTAGTTGAGGCATGGTGGAATTCTTAGAGTGGCAACGCATGGAGTATGGACTATGTCCAAGATATATTCAGGTCATCTAGTCCATGAATTAGCACTGATCCTCCCTGTATCCATATAATGTTCTCAACTTGACATCATCACAATCAGACTGCTATTGCCTCAGCGAGTGATCTCTGATATCTCTACAACGGCGCGCGGCGCGAGTTGACAGCGCCTGGATTCCACTAGGACAGGTTCTCTGCTGGAGCCCAGACATCAGAGTGATAACATCTGACAAGCATAGTCCTCCTAGACATCACTACTTGTCACAAGTGTGCGTGATGTGCTCTTATTTCAGCGAGAGTGATGTGAGTTTTCTTGCAAGACACAAACAACTACTCTGCGCACTCAAGGTTACCACGGTTAGCGTCTCTTCTTGTCATATTAGTTTCATAGAATATCTTGCCGCGCGTCTCTATATGATTATTTCTGCTCTGTATGTGTCCGCTCTTTTTCACCATTGACGGGCGAGCCTCCAGTGCCACAATGGCTCACTATATGCACCGATTATCAATCTAATGGTGATCTCTTATGGATGATTCTCTACTATTATAGGGTCAGTGCCATTGCAGGCTCTAGATCTCTCGAGCAATGTCCTCTCGTCCATGGCACCCGATCGAGAAGAGACAAATTCGAAGTAACCACATCCAGTAAGCGTAGCGATACATGGGCGGCCTTTCGCGAGGGACAAGATCAGAGGCCCGGCACTTAGCGTGGCCTTTCCTGGTGTCCGTCACCAGGGCGAGTGCCATAGACTGTGTTACGACTCCTTGACATTGTATCCTAGGCTTTGCGGAATTTCATAGCTTTGCGGTCGACATATAGGTGAGATCCACTGTATGGGATGTAAGATGTCGAGTAGCGACACCTATAGCGTCATACTGACCTTGACATGTCTATAGTGTCTCTCTATATCTCTATTATCATGAGGGAGGGAGGGGGGGAGCTCCGCTGCTTGCACCTGGTACTTGTTGTGTTTTTTCTAGGTCAGATATAGAGCGTGTGGGGATGGGATAGGTGATATATTTAAGGGTACAATGATATGGTTTTGAGAATGGTTTTTGGAGGATTGAAGATATATTATATTCCACAGGGACACTGGTCCATGAGATCTTCTCTAGATGTGATCTCTGACCGCAGATCAGAGGCACACGAGTACTTCTTAACGAGTGTAGCGCGTTGCATACTGCTGTATGTGCTACGTGATTCAAGGAACATCCATGGCTGCATTATGAGATGAGGAGGAGGACAGACTTAATCAAACTAGAAAATATCTTTAATCAACATGAACATAGATCTCAAGGTCTAGATTATGAGAGCTACAGTATACACTGTCACATACATGGCACTATTCTAACAGGGTATCGGCGCGCGCTGTTACAGGTGGCGACGTACGAGGGCCGGATCATAGCGAATGGCGCTTTTACTTTTTTTTTTTAAAATTGCCCAATTACTGTACGATCGTCAATAAATAAACCGTTAGATGAATAAGAAATGATTACGGCATGATAAATAATGCAGGTCATCTCCTGATAAATAGAACGTCGAAAAGATGATATATAAAATGTTTCAATATTATAACGCATAATACGGTATCAGTTGATAAATAAACCGTTAAGATGATATTAAAGACAGTGTAAGATGATAAATAATCGGGGCTCAATCTGGTTAGGTGATAAAAAACGTATAGTGTAAAATAATCCTAAATCCTACAGTCTGATAAATAATACGGAATCTATGGTGATGCGCGGAATAAAACGTGATTAGATTGATATATAAGAGATGGTAAGATGAATAAATAGATTCTATTTTAGGTGAGTCTCCCCAAAATAGGGTATCTGTAACACTTACACAGGGATGGCCCGGAGGAAGCTATTATCTCATTATCGCCTGTGTTTTCGTTCCTGCGCCAGACGGATCTCTCAGACACACAATATGGCATTCTATTCATCCTTGTATGAGACCATATTGTGTCAATAAAGAGTGTCTCTAACAAAGGTGGCTAAGCGACTCAATTGATAACCTTTTCACTCGATGACCTGTGTAATTAACCTGGTATTGTTACGATTCACCTGGCGGAACGTAAACAAGTCTGGGGTGCGGTCACAGCAAAAAGAATAAAGGTGCATGAAATATGCCAAATAAAAAGCGATGAGTGAGAAAAATGAAGTGATACTGCAGGAGTGGATGAGAGTTATAAAAAGCGCACGACTGATTTCGTCACAGTTAGTACAGTCAACAGAATCTTAGTCATCGTACTATTCTCGTGTTTTCATGTTATGTGTACATGTGGCACAAGTAACGTAATCTTTATCACAATGTTAACATACATACCCATATAACGTTCAGTCTAAGTTAATAGAGAGAGATGCTGGGTTCGAGGAAAATGTAGTGACTGACGTGTAATACGAAATTGATTAAAACCCCCCATATACGCTAATATAAAAAAATTCCCTGGAAACATCATTGAAGATTGCGTGTTTTTATGATCGTTTGTAGATCCTTAAATAGCCTGCATCCTGTTTTATGATGTACCACACTCTACCATTTGTAACATTACCTTCGAATGATATCCCAAGGATATTTATGCAGCATTTTTTTCCATTGTTTGTATTGTTCTTTCTAGTGCCAGCGTGTAATGTACAAGCACCATAATGAGTAAAAACAGGTAAATGATGTATGATAGTTACCAGATACTTAAATTGGGTAGGTCACTGTTTTTAAGTCTAGTCCAGGGGTCGGGAACCTTTCCATGACAAAGAGCCAAATATTTAATTTTGTCTCCATTAAAAAAAATTGAAGAGCCGCATGAAAAAAAAATCTTATGGATAAATGGATATACTTTATGAAAATAAATTATGTTACGAGTATCAGACCTGTGGAAACGTTTGTTTTTTTATGATAAGTCTAGACTTGTTTTCAAAACATTTGCATGATAATTATTTCAGCCGTAATATTTTAATATAAATTGTTTGTTTTTCTTATATATTTTCTTATATATATATATTGTTTTTAATGTTCTGTTGTCACGAAAGGTTTGAGATGTTATAAAAATGTAAGATATCCTGGACAAAAAGAAGTATCAGATGATACCAGGATAGTGCCAGGTAAGAGACTGGTCTTACAAGAAATACCCCCTTTTCTGAAAAGAAATAGGGTGTATTGACATCAAAGGTTAGAATCCAGCTGTATAGACCTCAGGGTGTTGAATGGTATGTCCTGAAGATCTATTTTCCCCTTTCATAGATTCTCCTTTGGTAATATGGGTTGTTTATGTTGACAAGTTGTTCTAGGGGTATATAATATAGTCTATCTATCAATCTAAATTAAATATCTAACAAACTTGAAACTTTAATTCAAATAATTCAACAAGTCTGTTGATATATATGTATTTACAATTTATTTACCTAACCCTGTTCTCTTTTGGTTAGGTAACTTAGGAAAACTCAAAGGTATTTACAGCTTGAAATAAATAAGCATAGAAATTTAAAATTTATAAACCATAATCTTGTATTGAAGTTTCTATTGTCTTCCACACTGATGAATAATTTTAAATTTTATACAATGTCAATGATTTTGATGGTGAAGGTATGGTGGATTCATAATGTCCTTAAATTCATCCTCCACTGAAATGTTAGTAATATATTTATGTTTTCTTTTGTGGTGATATCTTTTATTGAACACGCTGATCAGTGGCTAGATAAGACCACTTATCTTAAAATCCAGAAAATCCCACACTCTTCTGCCGTTGATGACCAACTCTGTGACTTGCCAGGCAGTGGAACAATGGTGGCTAGCTACATTGACATCATGAGCCTTTGCACCTCAAAGTCCAAAACGAGTTATAGGAATCAGATACTTTGGGTCCTTTGCAGGATACAACGTTTCAGGATAAAACGGTTGCAGGACAAAACCTGAAATTCAAATAATCAGAACCTCTGTATGGTCCAGCACTACTCTGCCTTTACACACAAAGGACATAACATACAGCGTCAGACATTGTGCTCACATATGCACAGGACAATTTACCTTCACCACCCATCACAGTCAGTTCACTGCGACTAAAATTTCCTTATAATTCCTAAGTTGATTCCTTAGTCCATGATTGGCTTCCATACAATGATTTGGAATAGTAGAAATTTACAAGTAATATCTTAATCGATTCAATACAACAAGTCCTGTCAATCCTTCCTTAGGTTTCATGATACATGTCATTCCTTTAACAAATACTCTTTCCAATGTATTATTAAACTTACAGTGGTATTTTTGACATCATTTTCATTAAACTTACACTTTTTACAACGCTGGCTTTCGCCTCTAAAACCAACACATGCTTTGCGGTCCAGCAAGCAACACATTCGTCCTGGAATATTTTTTTAACACAGGCCTTTTTCACTTTCTAACACACGTGGATTAAATCACAGGAATAATACATAAATATGTGTGTGTGTATATATATATATATATATATATATATATATATATATATATATATATATATATATATATATATATATATATATATAGTCATTCTTACCCTCAGGCAAAACAAACAGGCTATTAATAGCTTCTATGGTCTGCGCAACAGATGCGGTTGGCAAAGGTAAAATATAATTACTGTTTACCGCTTCTTTCTAGACAGCTCGTGGTTTTAAATTTTTGATAGTGCCGTCAAATAGCCAAGGGCAAGGCCTTTTATAGTCACGCATTCGCCGCCTGAAGTGACAGGGTAAGGAAAGGCGTAAAAATTCCCAAAATGAGGCAAAATTTCTGCTCTCTGTTCAGTGTTTAAAATCTAGCTTTTCAATTACACTGACTAACAAAAAAAAACTTTTTTTTTCTTTCTCTAACATTTCTATGTTTTTCTGGTCAATTTTAATGCGCTGTTTTTAAATTTGCAAACCGTTTTTCTCTATCAGGTCGGGATCTCTAGAAATACGCAATTGAAGTTTTTTAACAACGCATACAGTATTACAACATCATTTGTACAAGAAGTATAACAGTTATGTAGGCTTGAATTTCTTTGCAGTCGACTTTCGTCGGTGAATGGCATGTGGTACATCGCGATGAAGCATCCAACAATAATCGGCAAGCATGGTCACACTCCACCGTCCATGATAACGTGACTCCATTACGGCGATATCTTGATGGAATCGTTCTCCATGTTCATCGCTGACTTCGCCAAGGTTGTCAGGGGGAAAAGTCAAGATGCGAATCGAGCAAATGGATTTTGAGGGACATGTTACAGCCCATAATTCTGTATGCATCTATGCACTACTTAACAATATGCACATAGTCGACAGATTTGTGATTTCCCAGAAAGTTATCGACGATCGATTTGAATGCCATCAATGCGCGAAGTTCACTACCATGTAACAAGTTCTCGAATTGTTTGTCTGCAATAACTTTCCTAATCTGAGGTCCTACAAAGATACCTTCCTTTATCTTTGCATCGCTAATTTGCGGAAACTTTTCTCGAAGATAAGTGAAAGCTTTGCTCGTTTTCACTAACGCTTTTACGAAACACTTCATGAGCCCCAACTTTATATGTAACGGTGGTAAAATGATGCTGTCTTTGTTAACTAATGGCTCGTGTATTACATTTTTATGCCCGAGCTGCATATGATCCCTGATAGGCCACACCTTTCTTGCATAATGTTCCTGTCTGTTGCAGCTGTCCCATTCACATAGGAAGCAACAAAATTTAGTATACCCAGTCTGCATGCCTGTGAGAATTGCAATGACCTTTAGGTCTCCACAAATCCGCCATTGGTAGTCATTGTACTTTATTTTTGCCAAAAGTATAGCCATATTGTCATAAGTTTCTTTCATATGAACAGAGTAGGCTACTGGAATTGATGAAAATAAATTTCCATTATGCAATAACACGGCTTTTAGACTAGTCTTGGAAGAGTCGATGAAAAGTCGCCATTCGTTGACTATGTGCTCATGACCATGACCATTAGTGCACATCTTTGCAATAGCAAATATCACATCCATTTTGAACATCTTTGCTATGACGAAATTTAGATATCGGAGTATTGGGCGCTAAAAGATTCCATTCTTTGAGTCGCGAACCGAGTAATTCCGCTTGTCCTTTGGTGAGAGCGAGATCACGTATTAGATCTGAAAGTTTTGAATGGTTAATTAAGTGAACACCATCATTCACCGGTATATAATCCGAGTCAGAATTAGTTTCTAAAGCAGGTAAACTATCACTTTCTGATGGTTCATTCACGTCCAACGGATATTGTTCTGGTGGAACTGGGATCGGACACGTGATTGGATCATGAGGCACTGGTTTCGAAACCAATTCAATATTTGGATAAACCACAGACTTTCTAGTTTTAAAAGTGAAACCATAGATATTTGTCAAGCAGAAGTAACAATCAGTAGCGTGATTTGTCGGTTCACGCCATATTACTGGCACTCCAAAAGGCATCGACTTATGCTTCGGCGATTTTCGTAACCAACCTGCCAATGTATTTTCACAAGTCGAACAAACTGCATTTGGCTTCCAAGATTTATTTGCATCATCAACTTTCGAATCGAAATAAAGTTCATATGCTTTCTTTAGCAATGGTGTAAAGTTTTTCTGGTGAACACGATCTGTAAAATATCCGCACACGTAACAGAACAGATCAGCCGAATTTCTACAACTTCTAGAAGCCATATTTCATTCGGAATTATTTCAAAATACAGTAACTATTTGAAATATAACGTAACATATGTCATGCATCTTTTAGCAGTATAAAAAGTAGAATTATTTTGCATTTTATTAATTTTTAAAAAGTTATATAGTAAAAATGAAACGGAGCAAATAACGGTTTCCCAAAAATATATTTATTTACAAATATCTTAAGAACCCGACGTGATAGAGATAAACGGATTTCAAATTTGAAATCAGCGCAAGAAACTGACCTAAGAACACTTATTCTTATATAAGAAAGAAAAATGTTGTTTGTCAGTGTTATCTTCCTTATTTATGGGACGATTTTGGTCATTTAAAGATGGAATTATACTGTGAATTATTGTGTATCGATCTATTTAAAATTAGTTAGTTTGCACAATGCATTTAAATGTATGCATGCTTTAACTAGCTAAGTTTGACTTATCCTGATTAACACAACTCGTTTATTCGATATTTCGATCTTACTATAATATTATTCGATAAAGTGTTTACACCTACCCCTAAAGTAATATTCCCGTTGATGAATTACATAATCCTTTCCGGTGATACTTCTTTAGTTCTTATGAAATTAAATATTATTGTCTCATCTGTTACACAAACTAGCAACTAGGTTTTAAGCATAGTACGTTTCCTACAACAATGATAATAAAGGTACGTTTTGATTGGTTATTGTATTAGAGAGTTCCCTACCTAATGGCGTGCGCTATGGTCAGATTTAGAAAATCGTGTTGTGAGACAGATCCAAAACACGACATCTGTCAAAAAGCCGCTTACAATTCTGCACATTTGGATATATACAATTTTTCTCTTGTCTTTAAAATAATAAAAAATATGACAAAATCTATTTTGGCCCTCGCTCCCCCCACCATCCCAAAAGTTTAGTCCACGAAAAGTGTGTTTCAAAAGGTGATTTAAGTGCACGGACACTAAGAGTTAAATAGCCGAGAGCCAAGAGCTGCATGAGATGGCTCAAGGAGCCGCATCTGGCTCGCGAGCCGCGGGTTCCCGACCCCTGGTCTAGTCCATTAATTTTGGCATGTCTTGTGACTCATTCTTTGTTTTTTGTAATTACCAGGGTTATTTCAGGATTGACTTCTTAAGGCTCATTTTCTGTACAAGGCATCAAGCGTGGCTATTAGTTTGAGTTGCTTTTTTTCTTCTCCAATCAGAAATCGTCTTTCAACGTGACACGTGAGCTTCTTTCTTGCTGCACATATCTTGAAATAATGGATTAGTTTTTGACAGACACTGTCAGAGTTTTTTAACAGACACGTTTAGAGTTTTTTGACAGACACTGTCAGAGTTTTTGACAGACACTGTCACAGTGTTTTCCTCAACAGACAGCAGCAATTTTATTTAATTGGTCTTAATACTTACCAGAGACCAGAAAGCTTGTTTACAAAGGTCAAAAGTATTGCCAGTTGTAGTTTCAAATTCCTGCAAAATTTCGAGGAACTTGTTGGAATTTTCTACACTATTTCAAAATTCTTAGTCATTTCTATTTAGCACGGTAGCACGGTCTGGGGGAGGAGGGGTGACAAACCTCTGCAACTCCTGTTGGAACCCTGGCTGAGGATATATTGAAGAGGACTGCAGTACGATGGTGGCCAACGCTGGAGTCGGGGGCGGGGAGGGGGGAAGGGGAGAATTAAAAACTAATACGTCTTACTAGGACTAAGGACGAGAAAAAACCTACGTTGTGGACACAAGGACTTTTTCAGGGACAGCCGAACAAACAAAAAACAAAAAACAAAAAGGAAAGAAAGTGTGAACTAAGTATATAAAAAAAAACATGAAAAATAAAAGCAAGTACAACCTGATTGGAATAGACGAATACGTAAATAGATTGACGAGACGGTTGAAGACTAACGGTACAGTCAGATATGAGGTAGGATAAAAGGTGATAATGAGGACTATAGTAAGACGGTTGTAAATGGTAGAGTTCTTCTTATCATTTCCATCGCTGTTTCCAGCTCTCTTCTCCATGTGCTTCTTGGTCTACCTCTGCATCTCTTGCCCTGGGGGTTCTAGAACAAGGACTGCCTTGTAATGCTATCTACAGCACACATAGAGAATACGCCACTGATGCCTAGCTTTCTCGGATAAGGGTCCTGTGTGCAAGTTGCGCACGTTTAAAATCTCTAGGCAGTTGGAAATCGTAAAGAGTAGGCCACACTGGCAACATTTAAAAATTAGGAAGCCTACCCACCACATAATTATTCTTTATTATTTACGAGTGCCTGAAAACATACCTTTATGTGTGTGTAATATTTATTTATAGAATGTGTTATTCCTGTAAACACTGGGATTCTCGCTGGTGCTACGGCGTTCGTGCACTGTGCTGAGATCCTCCTTGTGTGATCTAAGCCAGAGACGAGATTGGAGCACTGATGGAGTTGTCCGTATGCAATGAAGATAGTCCTTCAAACCAAACCATTCACAGAATATGTGCATTAACAGGTTATATCCGACATACAAATGTCGTCTTAGAATTGAATTTTACATGCCTGAGTGTCTGAGCTCTTGCTTCTGTCCCTCTGTTACTTCTCAGCTCTGGTAATAATGTCTGGAAAGGATTTCTGTGAGTACACGTTTGAGTACACAATTAGTGCACTCTTTTTTTTATCTCCCTTGTTTGCTTCCTACGAAGCTTGTGGCCACCACCAGAAGTTGACTGCCTTGCAGACGACATTTGTCAACTTTTTTTAAGTGCTCTGGCAGTGATGATTTCAGTAGCAACCTGTTTTGCAAGAGGTTGTCATGCCCATTGAGATCTTCTATTTAGCTCCACTCACGACATCTCTTATAGTTAGCAATGGTCATATTGTTCGGTTTTCTCCTCAGAGACTACAAGGAACAACATGGGTAGACCTGTCAAGTAAAGACTTTCAGCGACTTCACGCCAAATCTGTCTGTCCTGTACCATCCATTCAAGATATTGCCGCACTTTCTTACATTATTTTAAGTCTGTCTCAAGTTACTTTCTCCGTGTATTTTTATGTATACATCTTTAGCTTTTACGCCGGGGGTTTCCAGACCAAGGAATGCTTAATAATACTTTCCACTGGTTTCCTTGTTGTCCCCAACTCCTGCGTTTTTTCCTTACCTTTTGTTCTACTGGTATTTGTCTGTTTCTGCACGGTAATTTTGATATATCATTATAATTCTCCTGCTCTGTGCAGGCATATATTTATGAAATTCTGTAAATTCCTGGTTCATTTCTTTGTTGTTCTCCTTGTTTGAGAGCGATACAACACGGCTGATTTGGCATCCGAGTTGAAGATTCTTATTATTGTGTTCGACTTGACTTCATTTGAGTTCCAAATATTTCCCAATGCCGTGAAAGCACTCCTTGCCTTTACTGTGTGTGTATTTGTTTGTGTGTGATCACTGGCCGTTCTATACAATTCTGTCTATGGGGTTGCTGAAATATTCGTCCACATCATGTAGAGATGTTTCTTCAAAGGCAGTCTGGCTATCATCCGTCACATTTATTCTTATAGTACTTCTTTTCCCACCCGTGTGTTACCGGGGCCCGAAAGGGGAGCAAAGAATAGTAACACTGTTCCCTGCTAAGCATGTCGTAGAAAGCGACTAAGGAGGGTTGGGCATGGGGCTGGTTACCCCATCCTGTAAAAAAATTAAACCACAAAAAACTTCAACAAACATGGACAAGTCAATTAAAGAAAATAAAACACAGCCATCCAAGACAGGGGAAGGTCCTCTCGCAGGGAGGCGTATGATGCAACACAGAGAAAGCCGAAAGGAATCTGTGTTGCTGACTAACCTTCTTTCTTCTAGGAGAACTTCCAGATTTGGCATCTGGAATGTTCGGACATTAAACGAACAAAGGAAAGTGGCACAAGTAGCAGCAGAGATGAGGGAATATAAAATCGAGGTTCTGGGACTGTGTGAAACAAAGTGGAAGGGGGTAGACAGGAAGAAACTTATCACAGGTGAATTGGTGCTGTCCTCAGGACATGAAGACGAAAGTTCACACCACAGTGAAGGGGTTGCTCTTATGTTATCTAAAGAAGCACAGAAAGCACTCATTGAATGGGAAGCCGTTGGATCCAGAATAATAACAGCTACTTTTAAAACAGCTAAAAAAAAAATGTAAATGTCATCCAATGTTATGCACCAACTAATGACAAAGAAGAGTCTGTGAAAGAAGCATTTTATACTAGACTACAGGGAATTATGGAAAAAGTACAAAGAAGAGACATCACAATTTTGATGGGTGACATGAATGCAAAGATAAGTACAGTCAACACCGGCTTTGAAGAAGTCATGGGAAAACAGAGGCTAGGAATAATGAATGAAAATGGGGAACTATTCGCAAACTTCTGTGCTTCAAATCAACTGGCTATAGGAGGAAGCATGTTTCCACATAAGAGAATACACAAGGCAACATGGATATCACCAGACCATAGATCAGAAAATCAGATTGATCATATATGCATAAACAAGAAGTTTAGATCATCATTGCAGGATGTAAAGGTATATAGAGGAGCAGATGTATCATCAGATCACCACCTTCTGATAGCCAAAGTTAAAATGAAACTCAAGAGATATGCAACAATGCAAAATTATAGACAACAATTTAATGTAGGACATCCAAGAAATCAAGAAACAAGAGATAAATTTGGGGTCACAATATCCAACAAATTCCAAGTGCTCCAACCGCTGGAAGATGTAGAGAATACAGAAGACTATTGGCAGCAAATCAAAACGGTATGGAATGAGACATGTAAAGAAATACTGGGGAAAAGGGAACGACAACAAAAAGCATGGATAACAACAGAAACCATCAATAAGATAAAACACAGAAAAAACAAGAAAGCAGATTTAAACACAAGCAAAACTAGAAGTTCCAAAGCCAAGGCTCAAGAAGTGTACACAGAAGCAAACAAAGAAGTTAAAAGAAGTATCAAAAGAGACAAGAGGAAGTAAATTGAGGAGTTGGCAAGAGAGGCAGAAGATGCTGCAGCCAAAGGAAATATGAGAGAACTGTATAACAGCACATCAACGGGCTGATCACCCGTTTGCCAGTCACTTCGATTACGGAAACAACAGCAGATGGATTGATTTGCCATTGCCCTAAAGACGCCAATAGGCGTGATGGGAAACAGTGGCAAAGAAAACCTATCTGCTGTTGCCCTAAGACGCCACTAGGCGTAATGGCCACTGACTGCTTTGACGGTCGGTGGCTAAGGACGGAAGAAGAAGAAGAAGTATAACAGCACAAAGAAGCTAACAGGGAAATACAAGCAAACAAGTTGCCTCATAAAAGACAAGAATGGAAAACTGCTCAGCAATATACAAGAGCAAATGAAGAGGTAGACAGAATATTTTGAGGACCTTCTCAATAGACCAGCTCGACAAAACCCCCCGGACATCCAGCCAGCAGAAGAAGAGCTACAAAGTGACTGCGAAAGACCAACAAAGGAAGAAATAAAGAAAGCAATAAAGCTTCTAAGAGATGGAAAAGCGTATGGACCTGGGTGGCATTCCAGCAGAGGCCATCAAAGCAGATATCGACACGGCTACAGAGATGTTATATAAATTACTTGGTAAAGTCTGGGAAAAGGAAGAGATACCAGCAGAATGGAAGGAAGGATATCTGGTTAAGTTGCCTAAGAAAGGAAATTTACAAGAGTGCACAAATTACAGAGGAATAATGTTACTATCAGTGCCAGGAAAAGTATTAAATAGGATTATCCTTGAGAGATTAAAAGAGTCCATAGACAAGAAACTGAGAGATGAACAAGCAGGTTTTCGACAAAACAGATCCTGTACAGACCAGATAGCTACTTTGAGAATAGTAGTTGAACAAAGTCTGGAATGGAATTCACCATTATACATCGGATTTGTGGAATATGAAAACGCATTTGACAGTGTAGACAGAGAATCACTTTGGAAATTGATGAGGCATTATGGAGTTCCCCTGAAGATCATTAATTTAATAAAGAAAACATATGAAGACATGACATGCAGAGTTCTTCATGAAGGACAGCTTACAGAACCATTTGGGATAAGAACAGAAGTGCGACAGGGATGCCTCTTGTCTCCATTTCTTTTCTTATTAACAATAGACTGGGTTATGAGAACATCAACAACACACAACGTAAATGGAATCCAGTGGACTCTGACTAAGCAGTTGGATGATCTGGATTTTGCTGATGACTTGGCTCTTCTGTCCCATAACCGTAATCAGATGCAGGACAAATTGAAAACACTCGATGAGAGGTCACAGCAATTGGGTCTGAGAATACACAGGGAAAAGACAAAGATAATGAGAATAAATGCAGGTAATGAAAACAGGGTTGAACTTGAAGAAGCACCAATACAAGATGTAGATTCGTACACATATCTTGGCAGCAATATAGACAAAGTTGGGGGGACAGACAGTGATATCAAAATAAGAATACAAAAAGCAAGAGGAGCTTTCATTGCATTGGGAAATATATGGAGATCAAGAGAAATCGGATCCAACACGAAAATAAGAATCTTCATCTCAAATGTGAAGTCAGTCCTATTTTATGGCTCTGAGACATGGAGAACAACAAAGACAACAACCAAAAAGCTACAGACTTTCATAAATGGGTGCTTGCGTAGAATAGAGGGATTAAAATGGTATGACAAGGTTACCAACGTGGAACTGATGACAAGAACTAGACAAGTGCCAGTGGAACAAGAGATGAGAAGAAGACGATGGCGATGGATAGGACACACACACTGAGGAAACCTGTAGATAGCATTACAAGGCAGTCCTTGTTCTAGAACCCCCAGGGCAAGAGATGCAGAGGTAGACCAAGAAGCACATGGAGAAGAGAGCTAGAAACAGCGATGGAAATGATAAGGAGAACGTGAAAGGAACTTGAGATGATGGCACGTGACAGGAGGACTTGGCATGTGTTTGTTGAAGGTCTATGCTCCTTTGGGAGTGGAGGGTTATGAAGATGAAGACTTCTTTTCCGTGAATATTCTCAGAACTCCTCGCTGTGACCGCTTATCTAGTATTTCCATTGTGTCTTGTATCTGGTTACCGTTATGACACAGAAGAGCCACGCCATTTTAGAACTGGGTTTCTTAACCATTTGTTGGTGCCGTGGACCCATTTGGTTATCCAATTAAGGCTATGGGCCCTTTTTTGGAAAAAATGTACATAAAAGCATAATAAAACAAAAACTTTACATTTTAAATTTAGGTTATGTACACTAACTCCTGCTGTCCCTTCTCCGATGACACTGTGTAGTAATGGCGCGTATAGTTGTGTTATATGTTGTATGTGCTGGGAAGGCACATCCTGTGTTGTGACACGTATGATTGTCTAAGAGTGTGAAAAGATCCTTGTAGATCACACATTCACCCTTGAATGAAATAACAACTCAGGGGTTCAGTCCCATAACACAATATAATGAATGATGTTATGAATATGAATTTTATCCAAGGCATACAGATAAAACAGTATGCCACTGAATACGTTCTAATTTGTAATCCTATTCCACTTCTTAACTTCAGAATAAAACAAAACAGCCAGCTCTCTCAGCATTCAGCTTGTAACAACTTTCTGTTCATCTTCTCGATCCAAAACCCCTGAACAGTTAAACTCCATTCTCACGTGAATTTTACTAACAAACTTTACCGGTACGAGACAAGTTCACAGACTGTTATGTCCCTTGCGTTAACCAACTTGAACAGTGTTCATTTATTCTTACCATACACACACATGCTTACAAACACTATAATGTTCACACAAGAGACCTCTCCATTCTTTACCCGTATACATACACTCGTCATCATCATCATCATCTTCATCATAATCACCATGTGACATGCATGGACCCCTCCCCCCAATCCATTCACGGAATCTCAACGAGTCCGCGGACCACAGGCTATGAAAATATGATCTAGAGCAGGGGTAGGCAACCCAGGTGCTTTTGGGCTCTGTGACAATTCGGCTCGTTTGCTTTTTCTTTATTTCCTCTCATCGCCTTTATTATCTATTATTTCGACATATTTAACGCACATAAATATTCGTGCTTATCTTCTACAAAGAATTGTTACCCATTTTTCGTACTACCATTGTTCACATTTCTCGCTTCGACGCATGACAGGTGTAGCATAATTTGTCAACACATGCTTCGTTTTAGGAAAGCAGGACGAAACGTAGCGCAGACTAGGGGTATGGCATGGTGTGGCATCTGTTTCTTTTGCTTTGAAGGTACATCCATACAGCCAAGATTTGCACCGCCTATCGGATACGTTAGGGGGAAAGTGTGGGAAGGTCAGAGAGCAGAAAAACATGGCGATCTGAAAATTGCATTTTCGGGAAAGAAAATTAAAAGCTACAGGAGTGTAGTGAAAAAATTCTAATACCCATATATAAATTGGAACAAAACTGGAAAATAAAAACATAATGTAAAGCCGAACTAAATAATACAATAGAAAGAAAGAAGAATGGTGAAAGACCAGTGCTTTCCCAATAGCGTACGCCTGCGTTGTAGAGTGCCATAAGGGCTGAACAAGAGATCCCCTTTTTCTACTGTGTCTGCATAAACTACACGCGAATCACAGTCGTTTCTAAAAATAAAACTGGTACTGTATTTCTTAGAAGACCTTGATATGCAAACTGCATAATGACCTAGATACAAATACTAGCATTAATGTAATTATACACACAAAGTTGACCTAGAAAGACAGACGGGCTTAGAAGAGAGAGATGCACGGAGGAACGCATGCAGTTGAGCCACTCGCTGTGTGTCGCATCGTAAGCCATCTCGCACTTCGCGTGTATGGCCTGATTTTTTCAAATAAACAGTGTTGCAAAAACTAAAGATTTAACAAAAGGTCCCGACTCAATCTTAGCTCTTATTGGGAAACATGACATTCTACTGTTTTACATCTAAGCTCCTGACTTTATACTGACAGTCCAGTTAAAAAGATGCGGACAGTGGTAGTTTAAAAATAAACAATTAACATCGACAAAAGACAGTAATTTTAAATAAGCCATTTAGCCCCATGATAATCATATATTCGGGTACCTGGAGACTTATGGACTGAGAATATGTAATAAAATATCTAAATAGTCCATTAGATAATTAAATATTGATAATAAACCATATAGAGAACGTAGATACTGTCAGGTTTGGTCATATTCTGCTTGGGATGGAACTCCCTGAAATTTGTCGAAATATAGTAGTGAAAGAAAGGTTAATATCTTACGAAGCAGGGGATTGGCTGAACTTTGTAGTTAGACGAAGGACCATTGGTTGACCTCTGCATAGCTAGTAGATGCCAAGGAACGGATGCAAAGTGAATGAGAGAATAGACAACAACTGTGTGTTAGTTTGAAAAGATTCAAACTGATTGGTCAATGCTGTCGATATTGGCAGAAAAATTTTTTGTAGAAGACGCCATATCGTTACACATTCTGGAGATGAGATCAGGGCTGTGTTTTTATAATATAACTATAACAGCCTGGACTTTACCGTAGATTGAAACTCTGCCAAGTCATATTTAGTGTGTTTTCCTTACAAATTGTGGTAAGCTAGAGATGTTTAATATATATTTTATATGAAAATTGAATGTGAAATGATAATTTATGTCTGTATGTGTGTGGTTCAGTAGCAAACATGAGGCAAAGCCCAGATAATGCTCCCCCATGTAAAAGCCTGCCCGAGAGTAGTATAACTGCATATAGATATATTGGATTGCCATATAGTAACATAACACCTATCCTATTATATGGAAGAGATTACAACTGGAATTGCAGAGGCGTTGTAACCATTAGGAAGAGGAATACTGGTGTATATTGTCACATGAAAAGCTAGCAGTTGGCCTACAGCGCTGAACTTTATGTTTGTTTGTACGGTCCTGTAATTCTGTGTGGAAATATATTATATATTAGTTATGAAGAAGGAGGCACAACCTTCTCATTTCAGGGACCGTGGTACTGATGATAATATAGCAGCACATGGTCTGAGCTTTGCTTGATCCAGAAAGCTGGCAGCAGACTCCTTGCCCAAGATATCGGCCATTGTGTGTTTTCGAACAAACTGAGAAGCAAGCGAGCAGAGGATACAGTTGTCCTGCAGCCGCCATTTGAGATAAGAAATTATCAGCATGAGCAGCTCACCCTTGTATAACCACCTCAATTGAACTTTCATAAATAGTTCAAGAGGGACAGTGATTGTTTTAAAAAGTAAAAGAATCTGTGAATCCTTTAATATTATTTCCACCAGTAACAAACACATGAAGTCGTGATGACAAACCACAACCTAGCTATAAAAGCCAGTATTACCTCATAATACTACATCACAACACTACACTCATATTATAATACTATTATATGTCTAGACAAAGATCCTGTGTATAAAATTTTGTATATAAACATTGTGTTTACATTTGATTGTGATTCCTGATTCACTGTGTAGTAGGATCAGGATATCCATATATTGAAAGAAATTCAATATATTGTATAAAAGTTAACCCTTGACTTACTTAAGATAACTCTTTAGAGTGTTATGTGTTTGTGACGGTCATAGTCTTGTAGAGTATTGTGGATATTACTTAAGTGTTTATCTGGCTGTTTGTTGTTGTGAACTTACACTTCATCACTATCATAACCCTAGACATTAAACGTAGTCATCACTAATTCAAGAATAAGTCTGATTGAGGTCTAAATGTGGTAGCAAGTAAGGTCATCTGTAACACACCAAACTTATTAGATACAGATACCTTCACAGCTGATCTCAGTCAGTACACTAAGTCCCCTATAACTATATTTATATAATCCCAACTTACCACATATATTGGGGTCCTGTCCGTTATTTTGAACCTTCTCCTAGCACATATAGTGGGGGTAGTTCATTTCAGGGAATTATAAAAAGTAAAAGGTATTCTTGGGTGGAAAATAAATAAGGTTGAGCTCTCAGTGCTTGTGGTTGTCCTTAGTATAATTAGTGATAGATAAAACTGTTTAGTTAAACATTGTATAAATTTGCCTGTTAGAAAATGGCGGACCTGGAAAAGTTTCGATCTGCTGCTGTGCAGACTGCTAAAGAATTGGGAATGGAGGGGCAAATTATGATTGCTTATGTCACAACTGAATGTGACAAATTTATTGAGCGTGAAGAAAGAAAATTTGAAGCTGAAAGAAAGTTAGATTCTGAAAAAGAACTTAAGAGGTTGCAGATTGAGGCTGACAAAGAGGCTAAGGCATTGGAGGCAGAAAAAGAGATTAAAAGGCTCCAGTATGAAGAGAAGAAGCTGGAGGCAGAAAGAGAAGAAAAGAGACAGGCTGCAGAAAGAGAAGAAAAGAGACAGGCTGCGGAAAGGGAAGCAGAGGAAAGAAGATTGACTGCAGAGAGGGAAGCAGAAGATAAGAGATTACAGAGGGAGCACGAGTTACGACTAAGGGAGTTTGAGTTTCAAAGCCATGCTCCTGAAAATGGTGCCAGTCCCTTTACCTCCGATGCTACTGTTAGTCAGGGAGCCTTAACCTCAGCTATGAGTTTTCATTTAGACCATTTTGTTGAGAAAGACGATGACATAGAGAGTTACCTACATAGATATGAACTGTTAGCTACCACGTATGGTTTAGAGAGAGAAAGGTGGAGCCTAAAGTTATCACAAGGGCTTCGTGGTACAGCTTATGAAGTTTTTGCCAAGATGAGCAGAGATGACCAAGACAATTATGACATGTTAAAGCAGGCTCTTTTGTTAAGATATGAAAAGAATGGAGAATTTTATAGAAAAAAGTTCAGGAATGCTAAACTACTGTCAGGTGAGACATATCACCAGTTCTCTGCACGAATAGAGACATACTTGGAGAAATGGACGGCTCTGGGGAAAACCCAAGATCTTAAGGAAATGATCCTTATAGAGCAGCTAAGAGAGTCCATGGCTCCAGACCTGAGAAAGTTTCTCATGGAACAAGGTGCAGAGAGGCTGGGTGAGTTACTAAATGGTGCTGAAAGATATCAGGCAGCTCAAGCAGAGGTAACAGGTAATAAAAAGAAACAGGTAGACAATTTTCAGGCACCACAAAACTTTAATAAGTTTGATCATAGAGATCAGAACACCGGTAAGCACCAGTTTGATAGGCCACGGTATAATAATAAAAATAAAACCCCACAATTCGATGCACGGCAATTTGATGAAAGAAAATCTTTCAATCAAATATGGAGGTGGTGTAAAAATTGTCGGATGGACAATCATGACACTGACCGTTGTAGAAGGAATCCTATAGTAATGGCCACCCTTCAGGTCAGGTCGACCTCAAGAAAGGAGGAGGATATTATGATAAATACCACTCCAGAAGAGATGAGGAAGGCGCAGGCTGGGGATAAGACCCTCAAGCCTTGTTTTAGAAAATTGTCCAATTGTCACACACCTTCAGGAAAAGGAGACCTCTATATGAAGAACAAACTGATATACCGGAAGACCGGAACTAGATCCAAAGGTCAGGGACAGCTGGTACTTCCTAAAAGGTATAGGGCAGACTTAATAAGGAGCTTACATGTGAGGAAAGATTGGGACCATGAGAAAATAGGTACCATCATCCAAAAGGTAGCTCAAAATTATTATTGGCCCAAGGCAAGGTGGGACATTGAGAATTTTGTAGAAAGGTGTAGCATAGCACATGAGGGAACACCCACAAGTGGGAACATTGATCAGGACCTGGACACGCCACTGGGAAAACTTAGGCCTGACAATAGAAAGAATAATAAAGTGGACCAAGTGGAATGGGAAGCCCCTTTTCACGGACAATCTTCAATTGACTGTTTTACAATGGCCACTATGCAGAGAGTACAAAGAGATGTCTTACCCCAGGATAAGCCGAAAATCCCTCAATCGGACTTATGTAAACTGGAGGAAGAAGATGTAGAGAGGAAATCTCTCATCAAGAATTCTAAGTGGGGAGAAAGCCCAAGAAAAAAATTGGTAGCGGTCGTTTTGTGCATGATGATTCTGGGAAGAAAAGTCATCACAACAGTGCTTCAAGTGCAAAGGACCTGACATGTGCCAGGAAAAATAAGTTTGTGAATTTAAAAGTCCATATGTAACTGTTAAGAACGTGGACTGATGAAAAGGCAGAGGAACCTATTACATCATCATACTGTGGTAAAGTGGGATGATATAAATATTTATAGGGGACTTAGTGTACTGACTGAGATCAGCTGTGAAGGTATCTGTATCTAATAAGTGTGGTGTGTTACAGATGACCTTACTTTGCTACCACATTTAGACCTCAGTCAGACTTATTCTGGAATATTGTGATGACTACGTTGAATTTCTAGGGTTATGATAGTGATGAAGTGTATGTTCACAAAAACCAACAGACAGATAAACAATTTAATTTAATCCACAATACTTTACAACACTGTGACACTCACATACATAGAACACTCTATAAGACTATCTTAATAAGTCAAGTGTTAACTTTTAAAATATGTATTAATTCCTTTCAATAATAGATATCCTGATTCAACTACAAAGTGAACCAGGAATCACAATCAAATGTAATCACAAGTTGTATGTACACAATTTATAGATAGGATCTTTGTACTGACATATATTATTATTACAATATGTGTGTAAGTTGTGATGTAGTACTATGAGGTAATACTGGCTTTTAAAGCTAGGTTGTTGTTTGTCATCATGACTTCATGTGTTTGTTACTGGTGGAAATAATATTGGAAAGGTTCACAGTTTCTCTTTTATTTGAAAACAAATAACTGTCCCTCTTGATTTAATGTAAAGTCAATTTTAGAGGGGGTTTACACAAGATTGAGCTGCTCTGGCCAACGAAATCTTATCTTCTGTGTGGGCGGCAGGAAAACTGTCTCCTCTGCTCGCTTGCTTCACAGTTTTCTTGAGAAACAACACTGGTCGATATCTTGACCAAGGAGTATGCTACCAGCCTCTGGATTCAGCAAAACTCAGACCAGGTGCTGCTTTAATACTTCAGTACCACGGTCCCTGAAATAAGAAGATTGTACCTCCTACTTCAGAACTAATTTATAATCTATTTCCACACTGAAGCACAATACATAACAAACACCGAGTTCAGCGCTGTAGGCCAACTGTTAGCTTCTCATGTAACAATATACACCAGTATTCCTCTCCCTAATGGTTACAACGCCTCTGCAATTCCAGCATTAATTCCTTCTATACAATAAGATAGATGTCATAGTACTATTTGGCAATCCCATATATGCCTATGCAGTTATACTCCTCTCCGACAAGTTTTTTTCTATGGTGGAGCAATATCTAGGCCTTACCTCATGTTTGCTACTGAACCACACACATACAGACATAATTTAACAATTCACATTCAATTTTCATCAAAAGATATCAAATATGTCTAGCTTACCACAATTCAAGGAAATATTAAACAAGTACGTTGACTGGCGATGAGTTATGGCACAATTCCGATCTGCCTCTGTCCCAGGCTTTTATTAGAAAAATATGAGCTGGTTCTCAACGCACTTGCTTCTACAAAGTTTATTTTTTAAAAGTGGCCCTGAACTGACGCTTCTAATTGACTATATCAAATGGTCTAGCCAATGAGACCATGTTTACAAAAGCCTTTGAAAAAATGTACCCTTCCTACCGTTTCCATTAACAACCAAAAATAGTATTTGCAGTCGACTAATCATGTTTCACCTTACATATTATTCTAGCCAATCAAATCGTATCTAACGTGGTGGCCTCATTTCCTCTAAAGCAGTGTCCAAACACGCCATTATGAGCAAATGTGATCCTGTGTTGTCAGACAACACCACTATAATATTTTGGCTATAATTTGTTAATTATTAGACTATTTGCTTAACACCTAACATATTCTTTGTCAGCAAGTCCTAAGGCACCCAAATATATAAGTTTAATGGAGCCAAGTGGCTTCGTTACAAATATGTATTAATCTAGGATAGTCGTGTATTTGTTTTTTTTTTTAATTTACTGTCTTAGAACCGCCAACTGTTCTGCCTTTTCGACTGTTCTGTCAGTATAAAAATCAGGATTTCAAACGTAAAACAGTATTGTGTCATGTTTCCTAATAAGCATTAAACATGTTTTTAAAACCTTACCTCGTATTGGTAGTGTTTTTTGTCACTGTTTATTTGAAAAAAATCAAGCCTGCATGCCTTTCGCGTGGGGTGGCATTAATTTTCAATCGCGAGACGACGTGGTAGTATTGCATGAGTTCCTCCGTACATCTCTCTCTCTCTCTCTCTTCTAAGCACGTCTGTCTTTTAGTTTACGCAGTGTATATAATGACATTAATGTAATATTAAATCTAGGTCATTAAGCAGTGTGCGTATCTCAAGGTTTTCTAAGAAACACAGTACCAGTTTTATTTTTAGAAACGCGTGTATTTTATGCAGTAGGCTTTACTAGCAAACGTGAAAGCGTTACAATTATGCAGACGAAGTAGAAAAAGAGGTTTTCTTGTTTAGCTAGTATGACGTTCTATAATACAGGCGTACGCTATTGTGACCGCACTGTTCTTTTACCATTCTTCTTTCCTTTTATTGAATTAATTCGTTAGGCTTTACATTTACTTTTTAATTTAGATATGTGGATTAGAATTTCTCACGACATATACCAATATGTGAATGAGCTGACCACTCGTTTAAAAACTGGCTGGAAACTTGCCAATGAAAATTTGAGACAAGCGAGGAAAAAACATGCTGCCTATTACAACAAGAAAGCTAAAGACAGAGATTTGGCTGTGGGAGAGAAGGTACTGCTTCTTCTACCCGGTAGCCAGAATAAGTTGCAAATTGGATGGCAAGATCCATATACAGTTCTAGAGAAGATGTCTAGAACAAATTATAAGATAGATAAGAAGGGGAAAGAAAAAATCTATCATGTGAATCTCCTGAAGAAATATTTGGAAAGAGAAAATCAGGAAGAGACACATTTGCTGACCTTGTCTATTGCAATGGAGATGAAAAAAGAACCACTTTCATCATTTGAATATCCATTACACCCCTGTGAGACAGCTGCACAGGTGAAAATCAGTACACATTTAACGAAAGATCAGAAGGAGAGAGTGCAACAGGTTTTAGATGATCATACAGAGGTGCTAACGGACCGTCCGGGGCATACAAACTTATTGGAATATGATATGAAACTTATAGACCCAACACCAGTCTGTATGAAAGCCTATTCGATTCCTTTCGCTAAGGAGAAAGCTTTGAAGGACGAGATAGATTATTTGTTGAAGGAAGGAATTATTTCACACAGTGAATCTTCGTATAGTTCCAGTGTAGTGCTCTTGAGAAAACCCTCTGGAGAACATAGACTCTGTATAGATTACGGGAGACCGAATGCTATCACAGAAGGTCAGGTGGATCCGTTGCCGGATACAAATCAGCTGTTTGCCAGGCTGAATAAAGCTAAATATTTCTCAAAGGTGGATCTGAGCAAAGGCTACTATCAGATTCCAGTAAAGCCTGAGGTTAGACCGTATCTAGCTTTTAGTACCTCAGAGGGACACTATGAAGTTAACAGATTGCCATTTGGATTGAAAAATGCGCCCAGTGTCTTCTCTAGAATGATGAGAAAATTATTGGATCCACTACACAACTCAGATATCACCATATAGATCAACTCCTCATAACGTACAATTTGAGGAACATCTAATATTCTCGGGACATATCGTTGAGCAGACTCAGAGAAGAGAAATGGTGAATATTGATTGCTAAGCAGCATTAAGACAAGCAGTAACACTTGCAGCTGTTCAGTAACATATCTGAAATGGATTCCTGGATTGCAGAGGTCTGAGGCAACCTTCGTCAGTAGTGCTTACTTTGAATTGACCCACCTGCATTAATCCATGATAAAAATAAACTCAGCGAAACGTTGATGCTGATTTTCTAAGCCGCCATCCGTGTGATGAGAATCAAAGTGATCACCAGGCATAGAGAGACATTTATCTATGTGTATATAGAATTAGAGACTGACATATGATGTCTGTTTTAAGTGGGGAGAATTGTAGTGAAAAAATTTTAATACCCATATATAAATTGGAACAAAACTGGAAAATTAGAACATAATGTAAAGCCGAACTAAATAATACAATAGAAAGAAAGAAGAATGGTGAAAGACCAGTGCTTTCCCAATAGCGTACGCCTGCGTTGTAGAGTGCCATAAGGGCTGAACAAGAGATCCCCTTTTTCTACTGTGTCTGCATAAACTACACGCGAATCACAGTCGTTTCTAAAAATAAAACTGGTACTGTATTTCTTAGAAGACCTTGATATGCAAACTGCATAATGACCTAGATACAAATACTAGCATTAATGTAATTATACACACAAAGTTGACCTAGAAAGACACACTGGCTTAGAAGAGAGAGATGCACGGAGGAACGCATGCAGTTGAGCCACTCGCTGTGTGTCGCATCCTAAGCCATCTCGCACATCGCGTGTATGGCCTGAATTTTTCAAATAAACAGTGTTGCAAAAACTAAAGATTTAACAAAAGGTCCCGACTCAATCTTAGCTCTTACTGGGAAACATGACATTCTACTGTTTTACATCTAAGCTCCTGACTTTATACTGACAGTCCAGTTAAAAAGATGCGGACAGTGGTAGTTTAAAAATAAACAATTAACATCGACAAAAGACAGTAATTTTAAATAAGCCATTTAGCCCTATGATAATCATATATTCGGGTACCTAGAGACTTATGGACTGAGAATATGTAATAAAATATCTAAATAGTCCATTAGATAATTAAATATTGATAATAAACCATATAGAGAACGTAGATACTGTCAGGTTTGGTCATATTCTGCTTGGGGTGGAACTCCCTGAAATTTGTCGAAACATAGTAGTGAAAGAAAGGTTAATATCTTACGAAGCAGGGGATTGGCTGAACTTTGTAGTTAGACGAAGGACCATTGGTTGACCTCTGCATAGCTAGTAGATGCCTAGGAACGGATGCAAAGTGAATGAGAGAATAGACAACAACTGTGTGTTAGTTTGAAAAGATTCAAACTGATTGGTCACTGCTGTCGATATTGGCAGACATTTTTTTGTAGAAGACGCCATATCGTTACACATTCTGGAGATGAGATCAGGGCTGTGTTTTTATAATATAACTATAACAGCCTGGACTTTACCGCAGATTGAAACTCTGCCAAGTCATCTTTAGTGTGTTTTCCTTACAAATTGTGGTAAGCTAGACATGTTTAATATATATGTTATATGAAAAGTGAATGTTAAATGGTAATTTATGTCTGTATGTGTGTGGTTCAGTAGCAAACATGAGGCAAAGCCTAGATTTTGCTCCCCCATGTAAAAGCCTGCCCGAGAGTAGCATAACTGCATATAGATATATTGGATTGCCATATAGTAACATAACACCTATCCTATTATATGGAAGGGATTACAACTGGAATTGCAGAGGCATTGTAACCATTAGGAAGAGGAATACTGGTGTATATTGTCACATGAAAAGCTAGCAGTTGGCCTACAGCGCTGAACTTTATGTTTGTTTGTACGGTTCTGTAATTCTGTGTGGAAATGTATTATATATTAGTTATGAAGAAGGAGGCACAACCTTCTCATTTCAGGGACCGTGGTACTGATGTTAATATAGCAGCACATGGTCTGAGCTTTGCTTGATCCAGAAAGCTGGCAGCAGACTCCTTGCCCAAGATATCGGCCATTGTGTGTTTTCGAACAAACTGAGAAGCAAGCGAGCAGAGGATACAGTTGTCCTGCAGCCGCCATTTAAGATAAGAAATTATCAGCATGAGCAGCTCACCCTTGTATAACCACCTCAATTGAACTTTCATAAATAGTCCAAGAGGGACAGTGATTGTTTTAAAAAGTAAAAGAATCTGTGAATCCTTTAATATTATTTCCACCAGTAACAAACACATGAAGTCGTGATGACAAACCACAACCTAGCTATAAAAGCCAGTATTACCTCATAATACTACATCACAACACTACACTCATATTATAATACTATTATATGTCTAGACAAAGATCCTGTGTATAAAATTTTGTATATAAACATTGTGTTTACATTTGATTGTGATTCCTGATTCACTGTGTAGTAGGATCAGGATATCCATATATTGAAAGAAATTCAATATATTGTATAAAAGTTAACCCTTGACTTACTTAAGATAACTCTTTAGAGTGTTATGTGTTTGTGACGGTCATAGTCTTGTAGAGTATTGTGGATATTACTTAAGTGTTTATCTGGCTGTTTGTTGTTGTGAACTTACACTTCATCACTATCATAACCCTAGACATTAAACGTAGTCATCACTAATTCAAGAATAAGTCTGATTGAGGTCTAAATGTGGTAGCAAGTAAGGTCATCTGTAACACACCAAACTTATTAGATACAGATACCTTCACAGCTGATCTCAGTCAGTACACTAAGTCCCCTATAACTATATTTATATAATCCCAACTTACCACAAAGAGTATGCAGTGTATAATACAGATGAATATGTTCGAATTTGTGAGAGGATATTTTGATTAATGAAAATCCGGAAGGAAGATGCGAAAACGTGAGTAGTATTTAAGAAATTTAAAGTTTTGCTTAGTCTTCACATCTAGTACGATCAAAACGATAGACTTTAGAAAATCCTAATAAATACATGCCTTAACAGATTTTGATATAAATCAAATGAAATGATAGCTCCCAATAAGGAAAATAAAAGTAGGTGGATAAGAACTGGACAGTTGGCAGTGTTTAGTGGTACGGAGGAAACGTTGGTGGGATACATGCACATATTCACTCAGAAGGAGGGATTCGTGAGAAGAAAGATGTACCCAACCGAGTAAGCTCTCTGATACGCCCGCGCTCGCAGTATATAAAGGATCAGCGCTGGGTAACTTCAACACAAAAAGCACTATTACAGATACAGGAGAAGAGGAAGACACAAGAACCAGAAACAAAGAGAGCAAAAACACACAAATCCAAAGAAGCCAGATAGGGAGGCAGGATATGAACACGCCACGACACCTATAACAGACAAGCAGCGAAGAGGAATCCAGACAGCCAGCTAGTGGTCCTTTTCAGGACCAGTCCTTTTCAGGACTAACATTCGACTAGCACCGAAGAAACTAAACGCACAATATACCCCAATTATAACCAACTTTCAGGTTGAACAGGGTATAACAGCAACATAGCAGACAAAATAACGAACGAACGAAAATAACTTCAACACAGCCATAAAACAACACGTAGCCAAAACAGACAACGAATAGTAGAGACCGAACAGGCAGCCAATGGTCCTTTTCAGGACCAATCATCTCCAGGACTAGGAACGTGATACCAGCACAGACATTAACACCCTATATACCCAAATATAACCTTTTGTAACCCGTAAGGCAGGATATGAACACCATGAGAACGCCACAATACCATAAACAGACAAGCAACTAAGAGGTATCCAGACAGTCAGCTAGTGGTCCTTTTTAGGACCAGTCTTTTTCAGGACTAACAACCGCCTAGCACCGAAGAAACTAAATACAATATATACCCTAATTATAACCAACTTTCAGGTTGAACAGGGTATAATAGCAACATAGTAGACAAAGGAACGAACGAACGAACGTAACCTCAAACTACACAAGCCTGATACGTCCTTTTCAGGACGAGACACAGTGGAGACATTCATCTAACTACCCAAGTTCTCAGTTAAGTTGTTGCTTTCATTTTTATCTATCTCTAGTATTATATTATTGCAGTTAGTTTTAGGTAATTGGTAGCCAGAAGTGTTACTATAACTTAGGAATTCTACTAAATACGCTTGATAGACATATAGTCTAAGTGACGATATCTTGTAAGTTTGATTTAAGTAATAGCTTATTACATTAAATGTCAAGAAATTGGTGACTAGTTAAATATCGCTTGGAATTTTAATATAACCCAAAAATTTACGGCAAAAGAAATTAAAAATAATAGAAATTAAATAGTTCCAAGCCCCACGTGGCAATCGCTTGTGCGAGATCAGGGCAGCCATCTTGAAAGACATAATTTAAGTGGTGAATTCCTTTGTAGTTTGTTGTTAGTATTAGATTATTGCAGTTAATATTAAGTATTAGGGGACTATTTAACTATAGCTATTAATATTTGTATAATTTAGAAATTGTAGTGAGGAAATAAAATAAAATAAACCAAAACCATAGATTAGCCTTTAAAAAAAAAAACTATATTCAACCAACAAAATATAGTTTTAAGTTTAACAAATATATTAAAGTTAGATTGTCACATTTTATATTAAGTGTTAGTGGACTATTTAACCATTGCTTAAAGTATTTGTAAAATTTAGGAATTGTGGAAAAAATAAATAAATAGGGCCTAAATAAATAAACAAAAAACCAAATTCATCAAACTACTCAAGTCTTCAGATAAGTTATTAAATTTTCCATCTATCTTTAGTATTAGCTTATTGCTGTTAGGTTTAGGTGACTAGGTAGCCTAATAGATATCTAGAAATAGTATTATAACTTAATAAGTCTATTAAACATAAGTGGAGGTTTCTTTTTAGCTTATTATAATTAGTATCAAGTAATTGGTGACGAGCTAAGTACCGCTTGGATTATTTATATAACTCATGAATTTTACGGCAAGGAAAAAATAAATAAATAAAATTATAAAAGAATAGAAATTAAGTAGATCCAAGCGCCAAGTGGCACTTGCTTGTGTGAGATTTGACAGCCATCTTGATAGACATAATTTAAGTGGTGATTTCCTTTATATTTTGAAGTAAGTACTAGATCATTGCAGTTAATATTAAGTATAAGGGGACTATGTAACTATTGCTATTAATCTTTGTATAATTTAGGAATTGTAGTGAGGAAAAATAAAACACACAGATTATTAATAATAATATTCAGCCACAAAAATATAATTTAAGTAAAGCAAATATATTAAAGTTACCTGGAAAAATTCAAACTAGTCAGGGACAATGGCAGAGACACAGAAATAAAGTACAGGATAGATACAATAAGGGAAAAACTGGAAGGAGGCCCAGAAGTAAAAACCACAAAGGAAGGCAAAACGTGGGCAGAAGCAGTACAAAACCAAGGTAGGGACACCAGGCACGATAAACTAGAAGAGAATAATCAATGCCTCATTGAAGAAATACTAACCAAAAAAATAGCAATGAAAGCACAGAAAGCACCAAAGAAGACTCAATACATAAAGCAACACATGCAGTTTCCAAAAATAAAGATGAGCATGTAGTAAACATATGTCGTTTAAAGTTAATGCAAGTAGCTGGTGAGGCTGTCAAGATCAAGGCACTAGATGAAAACAAAATTATAACCATCCTTGAACCTGTGTTAGGCAAAAAAGCAATAGCCAAAATTTCAAAAACCCATTTTGGCATAACCATTACCCTAAACCAGAGTGACAGAGTTAAAAAGATGTTAGAAGAACTAAAAGTAGAAGCCAAAACAGTAACTCTTGCACACGACATTAAAGTGAAGATAGAGATAGCAAAGGAGACAAGTAGATGTGTGCTAAAGGGGATAAACACTACCCTGTCAAGCGAGGAAGTTAGGAACAACCTCGCAAAACAAAACCCAGACATAAAGCTGGTACACGTAGACAGAATAACGGTGAAAAGAAGCATTATAACCCCAGTGGTTGTAATAACAACAGAAGGGAGGGAAACCACTAAAACACTACTATTTGGGAAAACCAAAAAGAATACAGAAGCTTACATTCCCCCTGTGCTACAATGCTCCAACTGTTTGAAATTCGGCCACGAAGGAACCACTGTAAGGGTAAAACAGTTTGTAAATACTGCTCCAGTAATCCCCCCTCTACACAGTGTGAAAAGGCAAAGGCAGATACCGACTACAAAAAGGTGAATGGGAACAGAAAGTGTATCAATTGTAAAGGGAACCACAGTGCCAGGTTTCAGGGCTGTCCAGTGTACCAGCAAACAAAACAAGCACTAAAAGAATCCATCTTAACAAGAAAACCAATTAAAACAGTAATTAAAGAAATAAAAGAAAACACAAAAAACACAAACAGTAAAGTTGCAGAAGAAATAAAGGCTGTAAAAGAAGAAATTAAAACTATTAAAACACAGCTGTCAAAAGTAAAAGATCTGAAAGTAACTAACAGAACAAAAGAAAACAGCCAGCCAGACAGTTCAGCTACAACATTGGAAAATGTGAATGCGCAGAAAAGTGCAGAGGCATTGCTTCAAGAAGTGAAAGCCATACAGCATCAAATTTCCCAGGATGTAGCTAAACTGACTGTACTGAAAGAAGAAAATGAAATAATACTAGTCAAAATGTCTGACCTAAAAGAGGAAAATTAAATAATACTAAAAAGAATGGAGAGTGAAAGACAGGAGATTAACATAGGGAGAGAAGTGAATGTAGTATTGGATGAAAATAGGAAAGTGGTCGAAATGTACATAAGGCAACAGGAAAACAAAAGCAACCTAGAAGAAACTATTAAAGAACAAGTTGAGGTACTTTTACCATACTTAGTGGGAAAAATTAGGTACAAAATGACAAGTCTGAATGAGGAATTTCTTGAAAACATGGTTGATAATGGGCCCAGGAGTACAGGAAATACAGAATAAGAGCAAATTCTAAAGTTTAACCAAAATAAAAGGGATACTAGATGATGTTAAAGTTCAACGGATTTAGAATTATACAGTGGAATTGTAGGGGTATCAAAAAGAATTTTGCACCCCTACTAGCAGAGACAGGAGGAACTACCGCTATATATGCTCTTCAAGAGACCCATTTAAACCCAAACAGTAGATATAGTTGTAAGGGCTTTAAGATAATTAGGCACGATAGGAAAGAAGGTAGAGGAGGTAGTGTCGCAGTCTTAGTTAGCGACAAATTTAAAATTATAGATTGGGAAGTATTTAATACAACCAATATAGAAGGTATCCAGGTTACTATAGCAGCTGAACCAAACAATCTAACAATCCTAAATGTATACGCTAAAGATGGCACAATTAAAGATGAAGAAATACTATCCATAAGCACCAGACTAGGTCCCAAAACAGTCATAGTAGGCGATTTTAATTCCCATCATTATGCTTGGGGTGGACAACATGCAGACAATGCAGGAAAATGCCTACTTGACTTCATAGAAAACAATGAACTACTAATACTAAATGATGGAACTGCAACTAGAATTAATCCACAAGCTAACAGGGCAGACTCAGCAATAGACATAAGTATAGCAACTAACAACCTAGCGAATGTAAATTGGGAAGTGTTACAAGACACAAACTCAGATCATCTGCCCATTATAATAACCATGCATAAAAATGTCAGTCCGAACCCAGAACCAGAGAAACCGACTTTCAACTATAAAAAAGCAAACTGGGAAGCTTTCCAATCAGAGCTGGAGGGGGTGGAATATAAAGACATGGAATCAGATGATACTGACTTGTGGGCAGAAACACTGACCAATGAAATTCTTAAAATAGCAATAAAATATATACCAAATAAAAATATGCCACAGCACCTTAAACCAATAAATATAAATAACTTTAATAAGATAAGAAAAACTCAGTGGAATAAAGAACCAGTTGCCTGGTGGAATAAAAGCTGTGCAGAAATTCATGAGAGAAAAAAGGGCCTTACAAAATATAGAAATAACAGAACAGAAGAAAACTATGATGAGTATAAACTTATTAGGAATGAATCTAACAGAATAATATTTAAAGCCAAAGAAACTAACTGGAAGGAGTTTTGTCAGTCACATAAACCTAGCACTCAAATTAAAGAAGTATGGAAAAAGCTTAAGGCAATCAAAGGGAACAATAAGAAAACAATAATGCCAACAATCAAACTACCAAAGAGAGCAGAAACAGATAAAGAAAAAGCTAATGCCCTTGCCGAGTATTTCTATAAAGTCAGTGCAAAAAGCAGTCTTGGACAGGAAGAAAATGAGAGAAGAGAAAGACTTAGGATACAGTTTTCAAAAGAACTATCAGACCAGATAGATGAAACAAACTATTTAGATGCTGATATAACAGAGGAAGAAGTAACTAATGCAATAAAAGATAAATCTAATACTGCCTCAGGGCAAGATATACTTAGTTATGAAATCCTTAAGAAAGTACCCAAAAGAACTATAAACATAATAACTTCCCTTTATAACAAAATCTGGAGCTTAGGAAAGATACCAAAAGCATGGAAAGTAGCTATGATAGTACCCATCCTAAAACCCAATAAGGAAGCCCGTGATGTAAGTTCATATAGGCCTATCTCCTTAACATCACAACTAGGTAAAATACTGGAAACTGTTGTTAACAAAAGAGTTAAATTCTACCTGAAAAAAACAACAGTTATATATCGCAAACCAGTCAGGGTTTAGAGTAGACAGAAGTACAGTAGACCAGCTTGTAAGATTAGAACACGATGTAAAGCTAGGGTTCAAGAGAAAACAGTAGCAGTCTTTCTAGATGTCGCAAGAGCATATGATGAATGCTGGCGAGATGGAGCTCTTTACAAAATGAAAAAGATTGGCATTACTGGTAAAACCTATAGGTATATAGAAAACTTTTTACAGGACAGGTATTTTGCGGTACAGGTAAACAATGATAAGTCAGATAAATATGAACAACAGAATGGGATTCCTCAGGGATCAGTGATTTCACCATCAATTTTCACTATAGCTGTAAATGATTTAACAGATGAATTTAACGACATTAAGAATGCAGTATCGCAATTTGCAGATGACTGTGCCATTTGGCGATCTGGAAAAAACTTGGACCATGTTTACAAAAAACTTCAAAATCAAATAGACAAAGTTTCAGAGTGGATGAAAAGTTGGGGCTTCCAAATTAATGTAAACAAAACAGTAGGTATGATTTTCAGCAAAGGAAATTTAAAAAGAATAACAAAATAAATATAACCATTAAAGGACAGAATATATGTACCTACGCAACAACAAGATTTCTGGGCATAACTTTAGATAAACAACTAAATTATAATAAACACATAGACAATTTAGTAGAAAGCTGTAGGGGACCCCTAAATATACTAAGAATTGTAAAAGGTAATGGATGGGGGGCCAGCAATAAAATAATGCTTATGTTCTACAAGTCTTTTATCAGGGGGAAACTGGATTATGCCAGCATAGTCTATGACTCAGCTGCAGCTTCCAACAAAGCAAAACTAGACAAAATTCAAAATGCAGTCATGAGAACCACTACATGTGCATTTATATCGACACCAGTAGAAGCACTGGAAGTAGCTCTTGGCATAATGCTCCTTGGTCTAAGATGGAAAGAACTAAGATTAAATTATTGGAGTAAAGTAGCACAAGAAGTGACCCACCCAGCACATAAAGCATTTGTCAAATCCAACCAAGTGTATGGGACGTCCCCTTAAATAAAGATAGATATCCAACAGGGTGGAGAACTATAGAAAATCTAACGCAGTTCAAAGAACTGTCAAACACAATTGAAAATAGTAATAAATATAGAAGCAAAATACCACCCTGGGAACTAAAAACACCAATCATAGACTACTCACTTATTGAAAAGATCAAACAAAACATAGAAGATAAGAAAGCCAAAATGATAAGTAGAAAGTTCATAGATCAACTAACAAAACAAAGTCTGGCTGTCTACACTGATGGATCCAAGGGTGATAGTGGGCAACTAGGTGCAGGAGTTGTAATACCGCAATGGGGAATTAAAAAGAGCTACAGTGTAACTGATGGGGCTTCGATTTTTACCGCAGAGATGGTAGCAATTCAAAAAAGCCTAGAAATAATCGAAGATAACCCACCAGAAGCTGTTACGATATTTACAGACTCACTATCATCACTACAAACACTAGAACACCCAGGTAAATGTAGCCGGCCAGACATAAAGGAAGAAATTCTAGCGATTAATACATCACTAGGGAACACGGGATGTAGTGTGAGGCTAGTGTGGGTTCCAGCACACATAGGTATAGCTGGTAACGAGTTGGCAGACCAGAACGCCAAGAATGGAAGAATAAGTAAAAATAATATAAGAGCAGTACTTGGAAGGTCGGAGATCAAGAGCCAAGTGAAGATAACAATAAACGAGGAATGGAAGACAACATGGAAGAAAAGTAGAAAAGGCAGACACGCGTTCAAACTGCTGAAAGAACCAACGAGGACGTGTGTTACGGTCAGTTTGCTGAGTCTATATAGTATGTAAAATGTACCTGGTTAATTTTGGAGACTTTAATTTAATAGTTTCTTGATCAAAGGGGAGGTACTCATGTTTTACTGGGATTGTAGTTTACAGTGGTGGTTGTCCCACTTGTCTGTTAACCCAGCGTCTAATTTTAGAACCGATGTCAGCTTTTCCTGACATGTTCACCCATCTGAGTTTAGCTCAAGGGTCTAGGGTCACGACGGATGCGCGAAGAATCTGGCGCGATTTTAAGACATCCTGTGTTAGAGGAGTTGAGCTGTAGTTTTGTAAATGGTCAAGACGGTTTTGGGGAAAGTCCTCTGTGTGTTCGACCAAGATGGTTAAAGATTGTTCCCCAATGTTATATTCTGATGCGCCTAGGAGGCGAGTGAGTTTTTGTGATATTTATTCTGAGGGACATTAAGGTAATTTACCCTTAAAACAGTTTCTTTATTGCCAGAATGATATATGACTTTTTTGTAGCCAGCTAGCGACTTTCCCCTGGGCGGGAAAGAGTCCATCTATGAATACCAGTAATGGAGCTCACGAAGTATTCTAATATTATATGCACTGGGCTGGTGTATGCCCAAAGAACTTTACAGGTGCTGTATCCCGCTATCTGCGGTGATGCCATTTAACAAGGTTTGACTCACCCTGTTTGTTATAGAAATATCACGGAGGCCATCATATCTATAAGCCCGCCATATTGCGCGGCCTGCTGTAGACCCATATATATATATATATATATATATATATATATATATATATATATATATATATATATATATATATATATATATATATATATATATATATATATATATATATATATATATATATCTGACTTACTGATGTCAGAAAGGAGTTGTGTAAACTCACATATTTGCTGTATTTTGCTGTAGCCGACGAAGGTGGAATTGTACGAGATCAGCTTTATTATATACATGCACCGCTGGCTGATGAACTGTATTCATACATGCTATGTCCTGAATTGTCAATGACTATTTTATGTTGATGTCGGCGTACCTGTCGTTGTGATGTATTAAAGTCAATCAAACGTCAGAGGTGTTCCAAGAACTATGTGAATTACTGCATGTAATTACTACAACAAGTGTGATGTCATTTAGATGCATTGTCTTCCACGAATTTTCATACACGCATTTGCATTCATTGAGGTCTACTCACACTCTATATTAATACAACACCTCAACACTTTCAAGTCATCCAAACGAATGCCAGCATTGTTGCGGTCAACCAGGGCCTGTATATAATTATGCCCGCCTGTGGGGCTTAGAATCGTTTCCAACATTGATACTGGACATTCTTCAACATTCAACTCTACATTTACAGTGGCCAAACTGAGCCTGTCCTATTTGTGTCACGGACACCTGTTACGCTTGGACGAACACAGACCATTCCTAACTGTTTACATGTATAGTGGTCAGTACGGGCTTTTACATTACGGGTGTCAACATTTATGACGACAAGTATTGACTCTCAACATTATGGCGCTCAAATAGCTATCACCATTTATGGTGTGCCAGCTTGATGGGGTTATTTTGGAAGTCTTCAAGTCGTCTACGATTGAGAGTACTCAGCGCTGTGTAGTCTGTTGACACATCGACTACCCCAGCGTAACAGGACGTAACTAGGTCAGAAGGTCAAATTACTATACCTTCGTTGATGCAGTAGTATAGAAGGTCAAGTGCCGTTACTAGTACTGTCACTGTTTGATAGAAGCAAGTTCAGCTGCGGTATTTAAGAAGGTCAAGTGCCGTTATTATCACCGTTATCATCATTTTGGAAGCAAGTTCTGATGTATTTTTAGCGTTGGATCATCTAATCCTTAGAATGCTGACGATAGTTCTTCATCGTTGCTGTTGTTGACGATAGGAGTGTAAAGATAAGTGGCCTGTTTATTGTTGTGAACTGTGCCTTGTATTGTGTTATGAACTAAGCCTTCCACATTTAAACATCCTTGTTTATGCTTTATGTGTTTACATGTTTACATGTTATGTGTTATTGATATTTCTGCAGGTTTTTTGGTTGGGCGGTGTCTTCTAGTAGGATATCCCACGTAATAGAGGGCCTACTGTAAGCGTTCTTCAGGGACTGTGCAAATTTCTTTTAGTGGAAATTGCTAGCGACAATTTGTTGCTATTTTTGTTTAGTTGTGACGAGGTGTACTTTTCTTTGTCGTTATTATCATTATTTTTTGCTGTTCTTTAGTTTTTTTTATTTGATTTGTTTGTATCTGTTCGTCTTCTCTTCCTTTCGTTTAGTTCTATACAACTGATAAACACAACTTTTTTCGTGTATGCTTGGATAACGTGCCACCACATTGATAAAGCTTTTCCAGTCACAATGTTCGGTACATAGGTCAGGTTACCGACTGTTGGAGCCCTGACAAGGTGTACTGTTAAGTGCGTGTATAATGGTGCAATGGGTGAGTGTGAACATCAATAATGACAAACGCGAATGGATGATAGTTCGACAAGTGCACAGGTCACTCACCCCAATCACAGGTGGAAGTCAAGGATGGCTGGACTACTGTGGTCGATGGTCTACCATCATAAATTAGCATTCATGTTGAATAACATTGCAATGGAACATCTGTATACAAGCACTTAGATTTCCATTGTTTATAAATACAATCATCAGGCCTTACTGACCGGGCATGTCAGTTAATAAATAGGCCTACTGTTCAAACTTGACTCCTAAACAGGACCTCTTTCTAGCGAAGATTCCTTTAGGTAAATTACAGCAAATCTCTGTGAAGATAATGTTAACCCACTAGTATTGGGCTTTCTTTATAACTGTGATCTCTTAATCATCACCTGATAATAAGAAGGCATTCCCGTTCTCTGATGGATGATCGGCAATAAGTAGGATTCCAAAATAAATAGAATTCCAAAATGGCTTCTGGTTCCCTGTTGAGCATCGCTCACTATACGGATGTATAGCAAATCTTCAATCGAAGCTTTGTTCATCAACAATAAATGATTCTATAAGAATCAGCATATTCTGTCCTCATAATTGCTGCATATAAACATATTCAGTGCTGCTAGATAACATGTCGTCCCGATATGTATACATAGGTAAATTCATATCGGCGTTCCCATCTGAGCCTAGGAATGAAAGAGTTCAGTGAACAGTTCTTTACCTTGCCATACGAAATATACTAGCAAACACAAATACTCTCCTGGCGTTACAGAATCAACACTGGGGAACTCATGGATCTAACAATCCTAGAAGAAACTATCTTCGTTCCCATAATCAATCAAAGAGATCACAAACTTTGGACAGGTCTAAGACATGACGTCCCGCCAGGCTCCTTCATCACCGAAGAACTCTCTAACCTATCTTCATGCGCCGAAAGCACCTGACCCCAAAGTACAGTACAAGGAAAAATAGTTCCACTTAAACATACTAAGATATCAAAATATAAGACATACTCGTCCTACATAGACAAAAACTACACATAGATTCGGGCCATAGATATTCTGAAGCAAGAACAATCTATTTCTAACCAAACACAGAATAGATCGCTGTAAACCTAGATTCCTCCGCTGAGTTCGATCTTCAGGAAAGATACAAGAACCGATAACTCACAGAATGAATACACATCGCCTAATCTGAGTTCTGTCCCTTTAGACTGAAAATCGTGAATTCAAAGATAAATATATTTTTATCAGACAAATAAATACATTTTACATTTGTATTCGTATTTACGGTAATCTGTGCGCCCCACAAAAAGAATATGCGCGCAACAGACTACCACACCCCCCGGGAAAAAAAATGAAAATCATTTTTTTTTTCATCTGAGAGCAACATGCAATAATCTCCCAACGCACAAATACTGCGCAGATGAGAAATATCTGGAAATTTATAAGCCAAATTAAGGCAAAGTCGAAATATAGATCGACTGGTGAGAATACATCTCAACTTCTCAGAGAAAGCATTTCTCTTAAGCATAAATGTTTCCAGGGAGGTGTCACCAACGCATACTACTATACTTGCAATGACACAATGCATATAACAATTTCATATCTAAGCATTATAAGTACATGATTGATGTTACGTGCAGTCTTTGATATCTTACAATATTATACATTTGTATACTTGTTATGTTCGCAAATATTTTGTAAACAAAATAGATACTTTTTAGTGCTTAAGGAAAAGTCATTATTGAGTTACTTCCCTTGAAAGTTGTGTCGTCACTTTCGATCGAACTCCGCGGATGAATCCAGTTTTACTGCGATTTATTCTTTGTTTGGGTAGTAATAGATTGTTCTTGCTTCAGAATATCTATGGCCTGAATTTATGTGTATTGTTTGTCTGAGTAGGACGAGTCTGTCTTATATCTGTATATCTTTACATATCTAAGTCGAACTATATGTTCTTTTTGTGCATAGAAAGGTCAAAGGGCTGTTCGGCGGATGTGTCGCTAGAGAGGTGTGTTTTGGCTTCGCCCTGATGATGGGGGCTGGGTTTTTTCTATGTCGGCTTGTCGCCGGAAAAAGTGATCTCTATATTTATGGGGAAAGTGATAGTCGTCTAGACCTATCGTGTATGCTTTACCCCAGTGTTTATTCTTATTGCCAAGGAATGGCAGAATCATATTTCTGATACGCAGGTAATAAAAGATACTCTTTTGAACTCTCGTACGAAGCCACCGTTTTTCGATAGGTATGATTTGTACATCTGAGAGGATGCATTTAACTAGATGGAAAACGACTCTGATTCCTAGCAGCACTATATCCTGTAGAATGCAGTCAATTGTATCATGATAGAATCTACAGAGCAATGAAACATTTAATGAATGACTAACTTTAAGACAGATTCATTATCTGTATCCAAACGTGAGTGACAGCTCACGAGAGAAACCATCTTGTAACCAAACATTTAGTGACTTTCAAGAAGAGAAAAGGGATGCCCGTATTATCGCTTGATTAGTCCAGAGATCACTGCTACACATGAGAACCCATTGCTAGCGGTTCAATTTGATTATATGGAAAAATCTGTGCTGGACATTATGTTAAGGAATCTTCACTAGACGAGGTTAGGTCTAGAAGCCATCTTGGATATTGTTTATAATCTGACGTGCTTTGTCAGTAAACTCAGATGATATATATATGGGCAATACTGAGTGCTTGGCTACTGACAGTCCATTATACTATTATTCTACATGAGTGCCCATGTAACATTGCAAGACCATTTATCCACTGTACCATGATGTATTATGCCAACCTGTGATTTGTCACTATCTGTGCTGTCGAGTGTGTACGTCCAATTAAACTGTAGTAAAGGTACACAGTCGTTGGTGTCGATGACTTCCAGCCATACATGAGTGTGAGAAAAGAACATTTGTCAACACCACGAACTCTTCTTATCATTCGCATATTATACACTCAATCTATGTCTACACACCACTGCGTAGGTCAAGTTGACATTCCATACTCGAACCACGAGCAACACAACAACACAGTATTTAACTCTGGTGATGTTCGAGTGAGCTTCAGATTTTTCAGCATGTCTCTTGCTCAGGGCAAGGGTCTTGTATTAAAAGAGTTTATCAACTGATGATGACGTCTGTCTTCCCAAACAGAGACTTTATCAACTGGTGGGCCAGCTTTCTGGGTTTGACCTCGCAGAAGTTCAGAAGTCAACAGATTACCGATACCAGACCGTTTCCTGTGGCTGATACGACACACTTGCAGTATTGGTTTGCTCTTTGTCAACACTTCTTTACGTGACCTGTCAAGTGAATGCAGTATGTAGGTCAGCGTTGTTGACATTTTTACATTAGACATTACAGAGTTTCACAGAACAGTTGGATCAATTCTTGTCAATATTAACAGGAAGACAGTATTATTGAACTAAGAAGTCCTATTTTCATCGATGGATCTTCTTGTTTTCTATATATGAACTTTAATATTTAAGGCCAGAATGTTTAATTGAATAAAGTGGCAGTTTGTTTATTTTCATAAGAATATCTTTGCCATTACTGTAAAACTGAGCCTATTTCGCAACACATACTATCATACACATAATTTATATATTTATGTTTACATGTTATTTGTTTGTATAGTATGTTAGTTTCTATGTCAGCGGGTTGTGTTTAGGTTGGGCGGAGTCCTCACAACAGAATATCCCACGTCATAGAGGGTCCGTTGTGGGCGTTTTCTATAGGTGCAATTTTCTTGATTGAAAATTTGCTGCGACAACTGTTGCTTTTGTGTTAGCTGTGAAGACTGTAATTATTGTTATTTTTGTAATATTTCTTTGTTCTTTAGTTTTGTTTTGATTTGTTTGTAATTTGTTGGTCTACCCTTTCTATCTTTCAGTTCTATTCACAATTTATATTCATATACTGTGACGTCATTTGTGTTGTTATCCCTTGCAGATTCAGTGATTATTTTCATTGATTTCCCTATTTGATTTATTTGATTTCTGCAAACGTTCTCGTATTGTCAGTCCTATTTGTACTTTATGTATTCTGTTGGTTGACATATGTTTTATATAGGTATATTTCATAAGACACTATTGCCTGTGCACTGCACTTGGATTATGGTATAAACCAGTACTTGATTATTATTACTGTTATACAAGACCTTATTAAGGCTTGTGACCCACAGATATTGGGATAGTTTACTGATTAATCAAGTCATTAAGAACTTGTGGTATTATTATTGTTTCAAGTGATTAGTATTATTGTTAGACATCATGTCTACATTAGAATACTTCATTACACAAGGGAAATCCCTTGATAAAACTGGTCAACAATTAGAAGAATGGGAGGTTGCTCAATATGACAAAGCATTAGCTGCAGAAGAGAAAAGCTGCTGCAGAAGAGAGAAAAGCTATGGCTGAAGAGAAAAGATTAGAAAGAGAAGCTGAGGCTGCTGCTGAACAAAAGAAATTGCAGATGCAGGTGGAGCAAAGGAGATTTGAAGCTGAACAAAAAAAATTAGAAAGAGAAGCTGCTGCTGAACAAAAAAGATTAGACAGTGATGCTGAACAAAAAAGATTAGACAGGGAGCTGAACAAAAAAGATTAGACAGGGAAGCTGAACAAAAAAGATTAGACAGGGAGGCTGAACAAAAAAGATTAGACAGACTGAACAAAAAAAGATTAGAGCTGAGCTGAAAAAAAAAAAGCAATAAGAGAACATGAATTTGAGTTAGAGAAATTGAGATTGACAAGTATGAGTAATGTTAATCAGGCATCTAGTGGTAATGGTAAACCTTCTACTTACAAGGTTAAGGTTCCACCGTTCAATCAGTCCAGTGACGATATTACATTCTGGCTGGATAGATTTGAACGTTCTTGTCGTACACATAATGTGGATAAATCACAATACGCTAATCAATTAGCAGAAAACTTGAAAGGTGAATCTTTGACTAGATTATGCCTTGTAGGAGAAGCAGATAAGGATAATTATGATGTCATTAGGGCGGCTTTGATAAAAAAATACCAGCTAAGTGAGGAAGGCTATCGCCTTTTGTTTAAGACGATGGTGCCTGAGACAGGTGTAGAATTCTCAGAATTCACTGCAAAGGCACGTCTCACAGTTGATCGTTGGATTGAGCTTTCCAAAACAGAAAAAAAACGTATGAAGGACTTATGGATTTGTTGCTCAGAGATAAGATTATGTCATGTGTTAACAAACCATTCCTTGAATTTATACATGAGCGTAAACCCAAATCTCTAAAGGAAATGGAAGAATATTGTTCCCAATATGTCACTGCACACCCCGACGTGACTTTTGGCAACACTAAGATTAAGGAGAGTATGCCAGTTGCTTCAGCAACACCATACAATCCCAATTATTCACACAGATTTCAGGGACCTCAAAACAGATTTGATAAAAAAGGTAACCATAATAGTTATCAAAACCAAGGTAACCAATCATTTCAGGGTTCTTCTTCAAAGAACTGGAGACGAGCTGATAGCTCTCGACACAGGGGTGGTCATAATTATAGGAATTTCCGTAGAGGAAGTAATTATAGAAAACTACCCGGGTTATCCGTCTTGGAGTCAACAAGATCATAATTACAGAGATACTCATTATAATGAATATGATAATGGTAACCAAGGGAACTATGACTCAAACCCAAATAGGGGTTACAATAGAGGTAACAATAACTACAGAGGTGATAATAACCGAGGTAGATCTCAAAACAAAAGACATAAACCACATTTTCAGGCAAACTCTGCACAACAAGAGTCCCATGAAGCCTATAAACAGAGTAAAGATAATAATGATGCTAGTAATATGGCATGTGCCGCTTTTGATTTTGGGAGAGCATCTCAGTGCCCCCAATGCAAAACATTATTTGAGCCAACCACAGTGTCTACTTTAAGCTGTGGCCATCCTCTTCCTGCTCTTCCTGCATCAGTCGCGCATGATGGAAGAGGTTCTCTTGTCTTACATAAGGGTTTAGTAAATAACAATCCAGTCTCTGTGCTATTTGATTCTGGATGCACCACAATTGGTGTTAGGCAGTCACTCGTAGATCCTTCCCGTGCCACTGGACAAGTAGTCAAATGTGTAACATTTGGCGGCACATTAGAGAAATACTCTACTGCTATCATTAGGATTGCTACTCCTTTCTTTACAGGAGATGTACACGCATGTCTTCTTCCGAATCCGATCGCTGACCTCATCATCGGTCGCATTCATGGAGTCAAAGAATGCACTCCGCAACAAATTTCCGCGTGGGAAAGGCAAAACATGCAGATTGCTAACGCTGTAGTCACTAGAGCTCAGGCTCTTAATATGCCTCAAACTTCATCTACTGAAGATAATGAAGTGCATAACCAAGATGATCCCTTGGTAATTTCTCGTGACTCGTTTATAAAACAGCAAGAAGATGATCCCACTCTGAAGAAATTCTTCATTCTTGCAACTAAAGGTGATCCGAATAAAGACACAAGTCGTAAATCGTGGATTATTACAAAGAAGAATGGCGTACTTGTACGTATGGTTCAAGACTCCATTACGTCAAGTCATTCTCAAATCCTGGTTCCCAAGAATTTGAGAGTTAAAATTTTGCAGCACGCTCACGACTCTCAGTGTGCTGGACACATGGGTTTTTCCCGTACTAAGTCAAGAGTCCTTGCGGCTTTCTTTTGGCCATTGGTAAACAAGGACATACGGATTTATTGTCGATCTTGTAAAGTATGTCAGGAAGTTAAATCCAAAGGTCCACGGCATGCTGCACCCATTCAGGCGGCGGACATTCCTATTCGGCCGTTTCAAAAAATGGCCATAGACATTATTGGTCCATTTAAGATCAAGTCTGCCAGAGGACATCAGTTTATCTTGACGTGTGTTGATATGTGCACACGTTGGCCAGAGGCTATTCCTCTGAAGAGCATTACTACTGCTGATATTGCAGATGCTCTTTGGCTTATATTTTCTCGTCTGGGGTTCCCCGGAGAGATATTGTCAGACCATGGCACCCAACTAATATCAGATACCATGTCTCAAGTAATGTCTACTCTGCAGATAGATAGATCTTTAAGTAGTATCTACCATCCAATGTCTAATGGTATGGTCGAACGCCTTAATAGAACACTTAAAAACTTACTAGGGAAGATAACTGAGGATCATCCTCAAGACTGGGACAGAGTTTTACCTGCGGCCCTCTTCGCTTACAGAGAGGTACCCAATGAACATACAGGATTTTCTCCCTTTGAACTCGTCTTTGGCGCGCGTCCGCGTGGCCCTATGTCGTTGCTTCACGATCTCATAACATCTGACAATATTGACGATGACACAAAGTCATCCTACGAATATGTCATCGCGTTGAGACAAAAGATTATCGAAGCATGCAAATTAGCAACTTCTTCTTCTGAATTTGCGAAACAGAAGGCAAGGCAATTTGCCAATAAGAAGAGATGCTTACGACAACTTTGTCCTGGTGACAAAGCATTTGTATTACTACCTTGTAGGGAAAACAGACTACTTATTTCTTGGAAAGGTCCGTACGATATAATATCGAAAATTTCCGATGTCGACTATATTGTCGATATTGATGGGAAGCATAAAACCTTCCACATCAATATGCTTACTGAATTCCATGAACGTCCGGATTATTTGCAACCCATTTTCCAAGCAACGGACAATTCTCCAGTACAACATGGTCATTACTCATCACTGTCCGTGATACAGGATGAGGAAACAAGTTTTTCAGATGTAAATCTTCCTCTTCCAATGATCCCACTTCATTCTAGTGAATCATGGAAGAACGTTACTGTCTCTCCTGATTTGTCTCTAGGAGAACAGCGACAAGTTTCAACTATGTTGCAAACATTTCAGGATGTACTCACTGACATCCCTGGACAAACGCATGTCATTGAACATGACATTGTTCTAACTGACCATACTCCTATTAGGGTTAGACCTTATCCTATACCTATACATTTTCAAGCACAGGTTGAGAAAGAGTTGGATGAGATGATAGATTTGAAAATAATCGAACCATCCACCTCTGCATATTCTTCGCCGATGGTTATTGTTCGTAAAAAAGACAATAACATAGTCTTTGCGTTGACTATCGAAAATTGAATCAAGTAACGAAGTTCGATGCCGAACCTATGCCTTTACTGGAAGAGCTACTTACTCGACTCTCCAAATCTCATTTTTTCACTAAACTTGATTTGTCTAAAGGATATTGGCAAGTTCCTTTATCTGAACGCGCCAAACCTCTCACGGCTTTTTCAACACCTAGAGGTTTGTTCCAATGGAATTTTATGCCTTTCGGTCTTATGAACGCACCAGCTACATTCGTACGCATGATGCGCCGAATCCTATCTTATCGGTCAGATGTCATTGCATATCTAGACGACATCTGTCTTTTCAGCGATACTTGGGAAGATCACTATTCAGGGTTAGATGAATTGCTGTCTACTTTGCGCGAGCACAACCTGACAGCGAAACCCTCTAAAGCCTATATTGGTTTTAGCGAAATTTCTTTCCTAGGCCACCGAGTTGGTCATGGTTTCCTAAAGACAGAGGACCATAATACTAGTAAGATACTTAACATCTCGATCCCTAAGACTAAAAAACAGGTGAGAAGTCTGTTAGGTCTTATTCAATTTTATGGCAGATTCATTCAGAATCTATCCTCTATCATGGCACCTCTTTCAACACTTCTAAAGAAAGGTTCGCCTAATATGGTCCACTGGTCTCAGGAATGCCAATGCTCTCTGGATAAGATTAAAACATTGTTTTCAACACCACCTATTTTAGTGCTACCTACTAAAGATAAGACATTCGTTCTTCGTAGTGACGCTTCATCCACTGGGATTGGAGCGGCACTAATGCAAGAGTACTCTGGAACTCTGCATCCTGTAATGTATATTTCCAGAAAACTTAATGCGGCAGAAAGGAATTATTCGGTTTTAGACCGTGAGCTATTAGCTATGGTTTGGTCGATCCTCAAACTACAGAGATTCCTTCTAGGCGCACATTTCATAGTAGAAACCGACCAAAAAGCTCTTACTGCTATACAGAGTAAGAATTTGAAGAGCTCGAGGTCTACTCGATATGCAATTGCTCTTCAACCTTTTCATTTCTCTGTGCGAGCTATTCGTGGATCAGATAATGTGATGGCAGACATTCTGTCAAGATGCCCACATGATTCCACATAACTATTAGGGCTTAGACTTCTTGATATGTCTAGTTCTATAGTAGTTCCTTTTCTATATCATGATAGATACACATTTGTAATTTAATAATATAATGATTGTATCACTACATAGCGGTTCATTGATGTTTATTCACCGCTGTGCTTTGATGATTTTTCTTCATAAATCATAAATGTAAGATATCTAATACGAAACTATGGTATGAATTTTTTAGGCATCGTGTAATTGCCAGAATTGTATTATACTTTGATGACACCTTCCTGGAAAAATATACTTGTAGAGAAATAATTTCTCTCAGTTTATGAGACACATTCTCACCAGTCGCTCCATAAGTCGACTTAGCCTCATATTAGGCGTTATATTTATTCCTGATATTTTCATCTACGCATTATTCATGCGTTGTGAGCCTATTGTACGTTGCTCCTAGATGTATTTCAAAAAAAAAAAAATGTTCCATTTTTTTTTTCCCGGGAGGTGTGGTAAGACTGTTACGTGCAGTCTTTGATATCTTACAATATTATACATTTGTATACTTGTTATGTTCGCAAATATTTTGTAAACAAAATAGATACTTTTTAGTGCTTAAGGAAAAGTCATTATTGAGTTACTTCCCTTGAAAGTTGTGTCGTCACTTTCGATCGAACTCCGCGGATGAATCCAGTTTTACTGCGATTTATTCTTTGTTTGGGTAGTAATAGATTGTTCTTGCTTCAGAATATCTATGGCCTGAATTTATGTGTATTGTTTGTCTGAGTAGGACGAGTCTGTCTTATATCTGTATATCTTTACATATCTAAGTCGAACTATATGTTCTTTTTGTGCATAGAAAGGTCAAAGGGCTGTTCGGCGGATGTGTCGCTAGAGAGGTGTGTTTTGGCTTCGCCCTGATGATGGGGGCTGTGTTTTTTCTATGTCGGCTTGTCGCCGGAAAAAGTGATCTCTATATTTATGGGGAAAGTGATAGTCGTCTAGACCTATCGTGTATGCTTTACCCCAGTGTTTATTCTTATTGCCAAGGAATGGCAGAATCATATTTCTGATACGCAGGTAATAAAAGATACTCTTTTGAACTCTCGTACGAAGCCACCGTTTTTCGATAGGTATGATTTGTACATCTGAGAGGATGCATTTAACTAGATGGAAAACGACTCTGATTCCTAGCAGCACTATATCCTGTAGAATGCAGTCAATTGTATCATGATAGAATCTACAGAGCAATGAAACATTTAATGAATGACTAACTTTAAGACAGATTCATTATCTGTATCCAAACGTGAGTGACAGCTCACGAGAGAAGCCATCTTGTAACCAAACATTTAGTGACTTTCAAGAAGAGAAAAGGGATGCCCGTATTATCGCTTGATTAGTCCAGAGATCACTGCTACACATGAGAACCCATTGCTAGCGGTTCAATTTGATTATATGGAAAAATCTGTGCTGGACATTATGTTAAGGAATCTTCACTAGACGAGGTTAGGTCTAGAAGCCATCTTGGATATTGTTTATAATCTGACGTGCTTTGTCAGTAAACTCAGATGATATATATATATGGGCAATACTGAGTGCTTGGCTACTGACAGTCCATTATACTATTATTCTACATGAGTGCCCATGTAACATTGCAAGACCATTTATCCACTGTACCATGATGTATTATGCCAACCTGTGATTTGTCACTATCTGTGCTGTCGAGTGTGTACGTCCAATTAAACTGTAGTAAAGGTACACAGTCGTTGGTGTCGATGACTTCCAGCCATACATGAGTGTGAGAAAAGAACATTTGTCAACACCACGAACTCTTCTTATCATTCGCATATTATACACTCAATCTATGTCTACACACCACTGCGTAGGTCAAGTTGACATTCCATACTCAAACCACGAGCAACACAACAACACAGTATTTAACTCTGGTGATGTTCGAGTGAGCTTCAGATTTTTCAGCATGTCTCTTGCTCAGGGCAAGGGTCTTGTATTAAAAGAGTTTATCAACTGATGATGACGTCTGTCTTCCAAAAAAGAGACCTTATCAATTGACAAAAAGAAAAATCATCAACGAGTACAGGTGAATATATATATCAATGAACGTAGTGATAGTAGTGATACAATTACTATATTACAAATCACCATGTGTATCTATCTTGATATAGAAAAGAAAAATCTGTTGTCGAGTTGGAAGTGTTAAGAAGTCCAAGACTCAACAGTTAAGTGGAATCATGTGGGCATCTAGACAGAATGTCTGCCATCACATTATCTGTTCCACGGATAGCTCGTACCAAAAAATGAAAAGGTTGAAGAGCAATTGCATATCGAGTAGACCTCGAGCTCTTCAAATTTTTACTCTGTATAGCCGTAAGAGCTTTCTGATCGGTTTCTCCTATGAAATGTGCGCCTAGAATGAATCTTTGTAATTTGAGAATTGACCATACCATAGCCAATAATTCACGGTCTAAAACCGAATAATTCCTTTCTGCAGCATTAAGCTTTCTGCAGATATACATTACAGGATGCAGAGTTCCAGAGTGCTCTTGCATTAGTGCCGCTCCAATCCCAGTGGATGAAGCGTCACTACGAAGAACAAATGTCTTATCTCTAGTAGGTAACACTAAAATAGGTGGTGATGAAAACAAAGTTTTGATCTTATCCAAAGAGGATTGGCATTCCTGTGACCAGTGGACTATATTAGGCGACCCTTTCTTTAGTAGTGTAGAAAGAGGTGCCATGATAGAGGATAGATTCGGAATGAATCTTCCATAAAATTGAATAAGACCTAAGAGACTTCGCACTTGCTTTTTAGTCTTAGGAATAGAGATGTTAAGTATCTTAGTGATATTATGGTCCTCTGTCTTTAGGAAACCATGACCCACTCGATGGCCTAAGAAAGAAATTTCGCTAAAACCAATGCAGGCTTTAGAGGGTTTCGCTGTCAGGTTATACTCGCGTAGAGTAGATAGTAATTCAACTAGCCCTGAATAGTGATCTTCTCAAGTATCGCTGAAAAGACAGATGTCGTCTAGATACGCGATGACATCTGACCGATAAGATAGAATTCGACGCATCATGCGTACGAATGTAGCTGGTGCGTTCATAAGGCCGAAAGGCATGAAATTCCATTGAAAAAGGCCTCTAGGTGTAGAAAAAGCCGTAAAAGGTTTGGTGCGTTCAGATAAAGGAACTTGCCAATATCCTTTAGACAAATCTAGTTTAGTGAAAAAATGAGATTTAGAAAGCCTAGTAAGTAGCTCTTCTAGTAAAGGCATAGGTTCAGCATCGAATTTCGTAACTTGATTCAATTTGCGATAGTCAACGCAAAGACGTATGTTATTGTCTTTTTTCCGAACAATAACCATCGGCGAAGAATATGCAGAAGTGGATGGTTCAATTATTTTTAAATCTATCATCTCACCCAACTCCTTCTCAACCTGTGCTTGAAAATGTATAGGGATAGGATAAGGTCTGACCCTAATAGAATTATGGTCAGTTAGAATAATGTCATGTTCAATGACATGAGTTTGTCCAGGGATGTCAGTAAGGACATCCTGAAATGTTTGTAACATAGCCGAAACTTGTCGCTGTTCTCATAAAGACAAATCCGGAGAAACAGTAACGTTTTTCCATGATTCACTAGAATGAAGTGGAATCATCGGAAGCGGAAGATTAACATCCGAAAAACTTGTTTCCTCATCCTGTATTACGGACAGTGATGAGTAATGACCATGTTGGACTGGTGAATCATCCGTTGCCTGGAAAATAGGCTGTAAATAATCCGGACGTTCATGGAATTCCGTAAGCATATTGATGTGGAAGGTTTTATGCTTTCCATCAATATCGACAATGTAGTCAACATCGGAAATTTTCGAGATTATATCGTACGGACCTTTCCAAGAAATAAGAAGTCTGTTTTCCCTACAAGGTAGTAAAACAAATGCTTTGTCACCAGGACAAAGTTGTCGTAAGTTTCTTTTCTTATTGGCAAATTGTCTTGCTTTCTGCTTAGCAAATTCAGAAGAAGAAGTTGCCAATTTGCATGCTTCGATAATCTTTTGTCTCAGCGCGATGACATATTCGTAAGAAGATTTCGTGTCATCGGTAATATTATCAGCGGTTATGAGATCATGAAGCAAAGACATAGGGCCGCGCGGTCGCGCGCCAAAGACAAGTTCAAAGGGAGAAAATCCTGTATGTTCATTGGGGACCTCTCTGTAAGCGAAGAGGGCCGCGGGTAAAACCCTGTCCCAATCTTGAGGATGATCCTCAGTTATCTTCCCTAGCAAGTTTTTGAGTGTTCTATTTAGCCGTTCGACCATCCCATTGGACATAGGATGATAGATACTACTCAAAGATCTCTCTATCTGCAGAGTCGACATCACTTGAGACATGGTATCCGATATTAGTTGGGTGCCATGGTCTGATAATATTTCTCCGAGGAATCCCAGACGAGAAAATATAAGCCAAAGAGCATCTGCAATGTCAGCAGTAGTAATGCTCTTCAGAGGAATAGCCTCTGACCAACGTGTGCACATGTCCACACACGTTAAAATGAACTGATGTCCTCTAGCAGATTTGATCTTAAATGGACCAATGATGTCTATCGCCATTTTCTGAAATGGTCGAATAGGAATGTCTGCAGCCTGAATAGGTGCAGCATGGCGTGGACCTTTGGATTTGACTTCTTGACATACTATACAAGATTGACAATAAATCCGTATGTCTTTGTTCACAAAACATACGGATTTATTGTCAATCTTGAACTTCATTATCTTCAATAGATGAAGTTTGAGGCATATTAAGAGCTTGAGCTCTAGTGACTACAGCATTAGCAGTTTGCATATTTTGTTTTTCCCAAACGGAAATTTGTTGTGGAGTGCATTCTTTGACTCCGTGAATACGACCGATGATAAGATCAGCGATCGGATTCGGCAGAAGACATGCGTGTACATCTCCTGTAAAGAAAGGAGTAGCAATCCTAATGATAGCAGTAGAGTATTTCTCTAAGGTGCCGCCAAATGTTACACATTTGACTACTTTTCCAGTGGCACGAGAAGGATCTACAAGCGACTGCCTAACACCAGTTGTGGTGCATCCAGAATAAAAAAGAACTGAGACTGGATTGTCATTTACTAAACCTCTATAAGACAAGAGAACCTCTTCCATCATGCGCGACTGACGCAGGAAGAGCGGGAAGAGGATGGCCACAACTTAAAGTGGACACCGTAGTTGGTTCAAATAATGTTTTGCATTGGGGGTACTGAGATGCTCTCCCAAAATCAAAAGCGGAACACGCCATATTATTAGCATCATTATTATCTTTGGTCTGTTTATAGTCTTCATGTGACTCTTGCTGTGCAGAGTTTCCATGATAATATGATTTATGTTTTTTGTATTGTGATCTACCTCGATTATTATTGCCTCTGTAATCATTATTATTTCCTCTATTGTAACCCCTTTTTGGGTTTGAGTCATAATTCTCATGGTTACCATTATCATATTCATTATAATGAGTATCTCTATAATTATGGTCTTGTTGTCTCCATGATGGATGACATGGATAGTTCCTATAATGACTTCCTCTGCGGAAATTTCTATAATTATGACTACCTCTGTATCGAGGGCTGTCAGTTCGTCTCCAGTTCTTCGCAGAAGAACCCTGAAATGATTGGTTTCCTTGGTTTTGATAACTATTATGGTTACCTTTTTTCCCAAACTTGTTTTGTGGTCCCTGAAATTTGTGAGAATAATTAGGGTTGTATGGTGTTGCTGATGCAACTGGCATACTCTCTTTAATCTTAGTGTTGCTAAGAGTGATGTCAGGGTGTGCAGTGACGTATTGGTCACAATATTCTTGCATTTCTTTTAGTGTCTTGGGTTTACGCTCATGTAGGAATTCAAGGAATGGTTTATTAACACTTGACATAATTTTGTCCCTGAGCAACAAGTCCATAAGGGCTTCATATGTCTTTTCTGTTTTGGACAACTCAATCCAACGATTCAATGTAAGACGTGTCCTTGCAATGAATTCTGAGAATTCTACCCCTGATTCAGGTACCATTTTCTTAAACAAAATACGGTAACCTTCCTCAGTTAACTGGTATTTTTTCAATAAAATTTTCTGACAACTGATTAGCATGCTGTGATTTATCCACATTATGAGCTCGACAAGAACGTTCAAAACGATCCAGCCAGAATGTAATATCGTCGCTGGAAGGATTGAATGCTGGTACCTTGACCTTATAAGTAAAGGGTTTGCCACTATTACCATTTGACTGATTAACATTACTCATATTTGTCAATGTCAATTTTTCTAATTCAAATGCTAACAGTTTTTCCTCATGTACTCTTTTTGCCTTACTCTCCTCGGCTTCTCAGTCTAATCTCTTTTGTTCAGCTTCAGCTTCTCTGTCTAATCTCTTTTGTTCAGCTTCAGCTTCTCTGTCTAATCTTTTCTGCTCAGCCTCTCTTTCTAATCTCTTTTGTTCAGCTTCAGCTTCTAATCTTTTTTGTTCAGCCTCTCTTTCTAATCTCTTTTGTTTAGCCTCAGCTTCTCTTTGTAATCTTTTTTCTTCAGCTTCTAATTTTTTTCTTCTATTTGAAGCTTTCTCTCCTCAGCAGCAGCTTTTTTCTCCTCAGCTTGCATCTGCAATCTTAAATTCTCAGCATCTATCTTCTTTTGTTCAACTTCTGCTTTCCATTTATTTTCCTCTTTTTGCTTCTTTTCTTCTGACTTTAATACTATGGCAAATTGAGCAGTTGCAAACTCCTCTAATTCCTTACCAGACTTATCAAGGGATTTCCCTTGTGCAATAAAGTATTCCAATGTAGACATGATGTCTAATAATGATAGCAATCACTTGAAACAATAATGTAATCTATTAAATTATAAATGAACTTGATTAATTAGCTCACAATCCCAATATCTGTTGGAAACAAGCCTTTAAATAAGGTCTTGTATAATCAACTGTGTACCTTTAGTAACAACAATTAGTCATCAGTTGATTATTTCTCATAAGTTCACTACACAGCTAGTAGTGTATGATCAAGTATATTTTATAGTATATGTCAACAACCAACATACATAAACAAAAGACAATCAAGAAAAACAATACGAAAACATTCGCAGAAATCAACTAAATTAAATAGAAAACTAAAGAAACTAATCACAGAACCTGTGATGATAACTGCAAAGGAATAAACAAAACAAATAACGCCACAGTGTATAAATATAAATGAGTATAGAACTAAATTATAGGACAGGGTAGATCTACCAATACGAACAAATCAAAACAAAACTGAAGAACAGAAAAAATATTACGAAAACAACAATGGGTACAGATCGTCACAGCTAACAGATATTGCAACAGATGTTGCAGCAAATTTCCAACCAAGAAAATTGCTCCCTATAGAACACTAATATAGGACCAATATGACTCGGTATATCCTATACTAGTCACCTCACCAACCACCCACGACATAGACTCACAAATAATATGCAAACATGTAAACATTAAACATAAATACATATATGTCATATAAATGCATATAATATAATGACATGTGTTGTAGAAGTGTCTGCAAAGAAGGCTCAGTATTATATCAATATGGTTCAGTTTCCACTGAAAACAAACTGCCACTTTAATAAACAATAGCTTTCTGTTTTAAACTAATTACACAGTTCAACAATATGCAAAACACAAGAAGATCCACCGTTGACGTGTAGACTTCTCAGTTCGATAGTACTTCTCATCAACACAGTTAAATATTCACTTGTAAACAAACTCGCTGTGCTACGCTGTCTGTTCTATTTAAACACCGTCTGTTAACGAGCGCTGACCTATTTACAGCATACGATCGATAGGGCAGGTCATGCTGACTTCAACTGTAGCGTTGTACTGCTTGTGTGTCGTATCAGGCCACAGAAAACGGTCTGGTCTCGGTAGCTGACTTCGCAAAATGTGCACTGTGCTGATTGACCCAGGAAACTGGCCCACCAGTTGATAAACACAACTTTTTTCGTGTATGCTTGTATAACGTGCCACCACATTGATAAAGCTTTTCCAGTCACAATGTTCGGTACATAGGCCAGGTTACCGACTGTTGGGGCCCTGACAAGGTGTACTGTTAAGTGCGTGTATACTGGTGCAATGGGTGAGTGTGAACATCAATAATGACAAACGCGAATGGATGATAGTTCGACAAGTGCACAGGTCACTCACTCCAATCACAGGTGGAAGTCAAGGATGGCTGGACTACTGTGGTCGTTTCATATTATTTAATAGGACGTACACATGGACAGTACGAGCATCGTTACAGGAACACAAGTCGACATAAACAGCATAGTGTTGATCAATGGTCTACCATCATAAATTAGCATTCATGTTGAATAACATTGCAATGGAACATCTGTATACAAGCACTTAGATTTCCATTGTTTATAAATACAATCATCAGGCCTTACTGACCGGGCATGTCAGTTAATAAATAGGCCTACTGTTCAAACTTGACTCCTAAACAGGACCTCTTTCTAGCGAAGATTCCTTTAGGTAAATTACAGCAAATCTCTGTGAAGATAATGTTAACCCACTAGTATTGGGCTTTCTTTATAACTGTGATCTCTTAATCATCACCTGATAATAAGAAGGCATTCCCGTTCTCTGATGGATGATCGGCAATAAGTAGGATTCCAAAATAAATAGAATTCCAAAATGGCTTCTGGTTCCCTGTTGAGCATCGCTCACTATACGGATGTATAGCAAATCTTCAATCGAAGCTTTGTTCATCAACAATAAATGATTCTATAAGAATCAGCATATTCTGTCCTCATAATTGCTGCATATAAACATATTCAGTGCTGCTAGATAACATGTTGTCCTGACATGTATACATAGGTAAACTCATATCGGCGTCTGCCTATCTGAGCCTAGGAATGAAAGAGTTCAGTGAACAGTTCTTTACCTTGCCATACGAAATATACTAGCAAACACAAACACTCTCCTGGCGTTACAGAATCAACACTGGGGAACTCATGGATCTAACAATCTTAGAAGAAACTATCTTCGTTCCCATAATCAATCAAAGAGATCACAAACTTTGGACAGGTCTAAGACATGACGTCCCGCCAGGCTCCTTCATCACCGAAGAACTCTCTAACCTATCTTCATGCGCCGAAAGCACCTGACCCCAAAGTACAGTACAAGGAAAAATAGTTCCACTTAAACATACTAAGATATCAAGATATAAGACATACTCGTCCTACATAGACAAAAACTACACATAGATTCGGGCCATAGATATTCTGAAGCAAGAACAATCTATTTCTAACCAAACACAGAATAGATCGCTGTAAACCTAGATTCCTCCGCTGAGTTCGATCTTCAGGAAAGATACAAGAACCGATAATTCACAGAATGAATACACAGAATGAATCTGAGTTCTGTCCCTTTAGACTGAAAATCGTGAATTCAAAGATAAATATATTTTTATCAGACAAATACATACATTTTACATTTGTATGCGTATTTACGGTAATCTATGCGCCCCACAAAAGAATATGCGCGCAACAACAACCTTTGTGTTTATACACTGTTGCGTAATTTGTTTTGTTTACTTTTGCAGTTATCATCACATGCTTTGTGATATTTTCTTTAGTTCTGCTTTAATGCTGTTTTGATTTCTGCGAATGTTATCGTATTGTCTTTGATGCTTGTTCTTTGTTTATGTTAGTATTTGTTGTCATACGCTGTTTATATATTTATATATAGTCATACACTATTGGTACTATAGGGTACTTAGATTATAGAGGTGATTATTGGTAATATTATTATAAAGGTGATTATACAAGTTCTTTGTCAAAGACTTGTCTCCCACAGAGATTGGGATAAAGTGAGCTGATTATACAAGTGCTTTATTAAAAGACTTGTTACCATTAAGGTTGAAATAAGGTAATTTACTATTTCAGGAAATTGATCTCATATTATTAGACATAATGTCTACACTTGAGTACTTTATTGAGCAAGGGAAATCCCTTGGTAAATCTGGTGACAAATTGGAAGAATTCGCGACTGATCAGTATGCCAAGGCACTGAAGTCGGAAGAAAAGAGACAGAAATAGAAGCTGAACAAAAGAAAACGGAAGCTGAGAATTTAAGGTTGCAGATGCAGGCAGATGAAAGGAAATTCCAGATGTAAATGGAAAAACAAAAGAGAGAATCTGAGGAGAAAAAAATCCAGCTACAAATGGAAAATGAAAATAAAAGATTAGAACAAGAGGCTTAAGATAAAAGGTTAGAAAGAGAGGCTGATGAGAGAAAAATCCAGTTACAAATGGAAAACGAAAATAAAAGATTAGAAAGAGAAACTGAGGAGAGAAAAGCGAAAATGGAGCATGAAGAAAAACTCTTAGCTTTGGAGTTAGAGAAATTGAAGTTGATGAATATAGGTAATGCTAATGATCCAAATAAACAGTCAACTTCTAATAAGACAAATACTACTACTTATAAGGTCAAACTACCTGCTTTCAATTCTTCTATTGATGATATAACGTTCTATCTGGATAGATTTGAACGGTCATGTCAATCTCATAAGGTGGATAAGTCAGAGTATGTTAATCAGTTGTCAGAGATACTTAAGGACGAAGCTCTGACTATGTTAAGCATGGTAGATGAGCCTGACAAGAATAATTATGATGTTGTCAGGGCAGCCCTATTAAAGAAATATCAACTTACCGAAGAAGGTTATCGACTTCGTTTCAAAAATATGTTACCTGAAACTGGTGTAGAATTCTCAGAATTCATCTCAAAGATACGTCTTACATTTACATGATGGATTGAGCTGTCTAAAACAGAACATACATATGAAGCCCTTATAGACTTATTACTTAGAGACAAAGTTATTTCATCTGTCAATGAGTCTTTCCTTGCTTTTCTACATGAGCGTAAACCTAAGAATATAAAGGAAATGGAAGAATATTGTTGCCAGTATGTCACTGCACACCCTCATGTTACTGTTAGCAATTCTAAAGTTAAAGAAGGTTTGCCAGTTGTTTCTGCAGCATCATACGGCCCTAACTTTTTTCGTAAATTTCAAGGTGCTCAACACAACTTTAATAAGAAGAGCAATCGTAATTATGATCAAAATCAAGGTAACCCATCACATAATGGTTCTGCTTCAAAGAACTGAAGGCGATCTGACAGTCCTCGTTATTTTGGGTCCAATAATTATGGAAACTTTCGTAGAGGTAGTCACAATAGACACTATCAAGGCTATTCTTCGCGGGGACATCGAAACCAAACAGGTAGATACTCTAATCAATGGGGAAATGACAATAGTGATTGTGGAAACTGGGATTCGAACCAGAATTGTGGTCACGGTAGGGTAAACAATGACAATTTCAGAGGGAATAATAAAAGTGGTAGATCTCAACATAACAAACATAGATCTTATCACCAAGCAAACTCTGCACAACAAGAGTCTCAGAGAGCCTGTGGTCAAGTGAATGATAATAAAAACTCTAATGCTATGACTTGTTCTGCGTTTGATTTTGGGAGGGCATCTCAATGCCCCCAATGCTCAACATTGTTCGAACCGACTACTGTAAGTACTTTAAGTTGTGGTCACCCTCTTCCCGCTCTCCCTGCTGCAGTTGCGCATGATGGGTGAGGATCTCTTTGTCTTACATAAAGGTCTAGTGAATAGTAATCCAGTCTCTGTACTTTTCGATTCTGGATGCACTACTATCGGAGTTAAGCAATCTCTTATAGATCCTACCTGTGCCACTGGAAAAGTGGTCAAATGTGTGACATTTGGTGGCACTTTGGAAAAATATCCAACTGCTATCATTCACATTGATACTCCCTTCTTTACGGGAGATGTCCACGCGTGTCTTCTACCGAATCCTATTGCGGATCTTATCATCGGTCGTATTCACGGAGTTAAGGAATGTTCCCCGCAGCAGAATGCTGCTTGGGAAGAGCAAAATATCCAAGCTGCCAATGCAGTGGTCACAAGAGCACAAGCTCTTAAAATGCCTCAACCTTCATCAACTGAAAGTAACGAAGTGCATAGCCAAGATGATCACTTGGTAATTTCACGTGACTCTTTCATAAAATTGCAAGAAGATGATCCTTCTTTAAAAAAATTCTTCATCCTTGCTAAAAAAGGTGATCCAAATCAGAACACAAATCGCAAATCTTGGATTACAATGAAGAATGGCGTACTTGTACGTATGGTACAAGACTCGTCTACGTCTATGCATTCACAAATTCTCGTGCCCAAGAGTATAAGAGTGCAAATTCTACAACATGCACATGACTCTCAGTGTTCTGGTCATATGGGTTTTTCCCGTACTAAGTCGAGAGTTCTTGCGGCTTTCTTTTGGCTATTTGTAAACAAAGACATACGTATTTATTGCCGATCTTGCAAAATATGTCAAGAAGTGAAATCAAGAGGCCCACGTCATGCAGCGCCTATCCAGGCTGCAGACATTGCTATTCGGCCGTTTCAGAAAATGGCAATAGATATTATTGGTCCTTTTAAGATCAAGTCAGCCAGGGAACATCAATTTATCCTAACATGTGTTGACATGTGCACACGTTGGCCAGAGGCTATACCTCTTAAGAGCATCTCCACTGTCGATATCGCAGACGCTTTATGGCTGATATTTTCTCGTTTGGGATTTCCCGGAGAAATATTGTCAGACCATGGCACCCAATTAATATCAGACACTATGTCGTAGGTGATGTCTACTCTGCATATTAAAAGGTCTCTGAGTAGTATTTATCATCCAATGTCTAATGGGTTAGTCGAACGTCTGAACAGAACACTAAAGAACTTACTTGGTAAGATAACTGAGAATCATCCTCAGGATTGGGACAGGGTTTTACCCGCGGCTCTCTTCGCATATGGAGAGGTCCCCAACGAACATACAGGTTTTTCTCCGTTCGAACTTGTCTTTGGCGCGCGACCGCGCGGTCCTACGTCTTTACTTCATGATCTTATAACTGCTGATAATATTAACGATGACACTCAATCTTCTTATGAGTATGTCATTGCTCTCAGGCAGAAGATTATGGAGGCATGCAAACTAGCAACTTCCTCGTCCGAATTTGCTAAAGAAAAGGCAAGGCAGTTTGCAAATAAGAATAGATGCCTACGACAAGTTTATCCTGGCGACAAAGCACTTGTTTTGCTCCCTTGTAGGGAAAACAGACTTCTTATTGCTTGGAAAGGTCCGTATGCAATAGTCTCAAGAATTTCCGATGTCGACTATGTTGTCGATATTGATGGAAAGCATAAAACTTTTGACATAAATATGCTTACGGAATTTCATGAACGACCAGACTATTTACAGCCTATTTTCCAGGCTACGGACGATGCTCCAGTCCCACATGGTCATTACTCATCCCTGTCGGTAATACAGGATGAGGAAACTATTTTTTCTGATGTTAATCTTCCACTTCCAGTGATTCCACTTCATTCTACGGAATCATGGAAAAACGTTACTGTTTCTCCTAATTTATCAATTGAGGAACAGCGACAAGTTTCTTTTATGTTACAAACTTTTCATAATGTCCTTACCGACATTCCTGGACACACAAGTGTCATTGAACATGACATAATACTTACCGACCATAATCCTGTCAGGGTCAGACCTTACCCTATCCCTATTCATTTTCAGACACAAGTCGAGAAAGAATTGGACGAAATGATACAATTAAAAATTATTGAACCATCCACTTCAGCATACTCTTCGTCCATGGTTATTGTTCGAAAGAAAGACAATAACATACGTCTTTGCGTTGATTATCGCAAATTAAACCAGGTTACGAAATTTGATGCTGAACCTATGCCTTTGTTAGAAGATCTACTTATTAGACTTTCTAATTCTCGATTCTTTACCAAACTAGACTTGTCAAAAGGTTATTGGCAAGTTCCGTTAACTGAACGAGCCAAACCTCTCACTGCTTTCTCAACACCTAGGGGTTTATTTCAATGGAATTTCATGCCTTTCGGTCTTATGAACGCTCCAGCTACTTTCGTACGCATGATGCGTCAAATTCTCTCATATCGTTCAGATGTCATTGCATACTTGGACGATATTTGTCTTTTCAGTGATTCTTGGGAAGATCACTATTTGGGTTTATATGAATTACTATCTACTCTACGCGAGCATGGTTTGACTGCAAAACCCTCTAAAGCCTATGTCGGGTTTAGTGAAATTTCTTTCCTGGGTCACCGTGTTGGTCATGGTCTCTTGAAGACAGAGGACCATAACACTTCTAAGATACTTAACATTTCTATTCCTAAGACAAAGAAGCAAGTACGTAGTCTCTTAGGTCTAATACAATTTTACGGGAGATTCATTCTGCATCTATCTTCGATTATGGTACCTCTTTCAACCCTATTAAAGAAAGGGTCTCCTAATATGGTGCGCTGGTCCCATGAATGCCAATCTTCATTGGATCAGATTAAAAATTTATTCTCATCTTCTCCAATCTTAATGCTACCTGTTACTGATAAGACTTTTGTTTTTCGTAGTGACGCCTCATCCACTGGGATCGGGACGGCACTAATGCAGGAGTATTCAGGAACTCTGCATCCTGTAATGTATATCTCTAGGAAACTGAATGCGACAGAAAGGAATTAATCGGTTCTAGACCGTGAATTGTTGGCTATGGTTTGGTCAATCCTTAAGTTACAAAGATTCCTTCTTGGTGCGCATTTCATTGTGGAAACCGACCAAAAAGCTATTACAGCTATTCAGAGTAAGAATTTGAAGAGCTCGAGATCCACTCGATATGCCATTGCTCTTCAGCCTTTTCATTTCACGGTACGAGCTATCCGTGGTTCGGATAATGTCATGGCGGATATACTGTCTAGATGCCCACATGGCTCCACTTAACTCTTGTGTCCTAAATTTCCTGATACACGTCTAGACTTATGACAGTTCTTTACTATAACAGTATATGTTAACACATTTGTGTTCACCTTAAGTTTTAAATTATGTGATTTCTTTATCTGTTACCATCTTTGGTATATCGGAGGAAGTTTAGTTATAGCAATATAAGGGACGAAAGTTCGCAAAGCCACAGTTTATAGTTTATAATGAATGTTTGATTGCTGTATATTAGAAAATCTTACGGTTATCATATAGAATTATTTGTATTTTCTCAGCAGAATCATTACTGGTGCTGGGAGAATCTGTACATGTTGTCATCTATGATGTATTATGATGTCCATACTTACCAGTAGGACGACACTGTAGATGCGCCCGCTTAGAATTTGATCTGCGACATCATTTATCTGCTATATTATTAATATTGTAGAACATTATATTAAATCATATATTGCATGTTAGAATAATGTACCTTTATTGGTTAAAGTGATTGTATCACTGTTTTTGATGATTTGTCCATTGCTAAACTTGGAAATAAGGTACTTGATTTAATATAATATGATATGTATGTAATTTTTGGTTTGCATTGTAACTTTGTCAGCACTGTAGTGTACATTGGTGGCACCTCCCAGGATACGTGTATACTTAGAGAAATGCTTTCTCTAATGTGCTGAGATATATTCTCACCTGACGTTCTATGCGTCGAGTTAGCCTCATATTAGGCGTTATATTTATTTGCGATACTTCTCATCTGCGCATTATTTGTGCGTTATGGGCTTGTTGTATCTTGCTCTTCGATGTATTTCAAAAAAAAATGTTTCATTTTTTTTCCTGGGGGGTGCGGTAAACTGTTGCGGTCAGTTTGCTGAGTCTATAGTATGTAAAATGTACCTGGTTAATTTTGGAGACTTTAATTTAATAGTTTCTTGATCAAAGGGGAGGTACTCATGTTTTACTTGGATTGTAGTTTACAGTGGTGGTTGTCCCACTTGTCTGTTAACCCAGCATCTAATTTTAGAACCGATGTCAGCTTTTCCTGACATGTTCACCCATCTGAGTTTAGCTCAAGGGTCTAGGGTCACGACGGATGCGCGAAGAATCTGGCGCGATTTTAAGACATCCTGTGTTAGAGGAGTTGAGCTGTAGTTTTGTAAAGGGTCAAGACGGTTTTGGGAAAAGTCCTCTGTGTGTTCGACCAAGATGGTTAAAGATTGTTCCCCAATGTTATATTCTGATGCGCCTAGGAGGCGAGTGAGTTTTTGTGATATTTATTCTGAGGGACATTAAGGTAATTTACCCTTAAAACAGTTTCTTTATTGCCAGAATGATATATGACTTTTTTGTAGCCAGCTAGCGACTTTCCCCTGGGCGGGAAAGAGTCCATCTATGAATACCAGTAATGGAGCTCACGAAGTATTCTAATATTATATGCACTGGGCTGGTGTATGCCCAAAGAACTTTACAGGTGCTGTATCCCGCTATCTGCGGTGATGCCATTTAACAAGGTTTGACTCACCCTGTTTGTTATAGAAATATCACGGAGGCCATCATATCTATATGCCCGCCATATTGAGCGGCCTGCTGTAGACCCATATATATATCTGACTTACTGATGTCAGAAAGGAGTTGTGTAAACTCACATATTTGCTGTATTTTGCTGTAGCTGGCGAAGGTGGAATTGTACGAGATCAGCTTTATTATATACATGCACCGCTGGCTGATAAACTGTATTCATACATGCTATGTCCTGAATTGTCAATGACTATTTTATGTTGATGTCGGCGTACCTGTCGTTGTGATGTATTAAAGTCAATCAAACATCAGAGGTGTTCCAAGAACTATGTGAATTACTGCATGTAATTACTACAACAAGTGTGATGTCATTTAGATGCATTGTCTTCCACGAACTTTCATACACGCATTTGCATTCATTGAGGTCTACTCACACTCTATATTAATACAACACCTCAACACTTTCAAGTCATCCAAACGAATGCCAGCATTGTTGCGGTCAACCAGGGCCTGTATATAATTATGCCCGCCTGTGGGGCTTAGAATCGTTTCCAACATTGATACTGGACATTCTTCAACATTCAACTCTACATTTACAGTGGCCAAACTGAGCCTGTCCTATTTGTGTCACGGACACCTGTTACGCTTGGACGAACACAGACCATTCCTGACTGTTTACATGTATAGTGGTCAGTACGGGCTTCTACATTACGGGTGTCAACATTTATGATGACAAGTATTGACTCTCAACATTATGGCGCTCAAATAGCTCTCAACAACGTGCCAGGTCAGAGAAGAATTAAAGATACCATCAAACAAAAAACTGTGGCGTCTCCGTCTCGGTGCAGCATACTTTATGATAGATGAACCACACTGCCTAGAATGTCAGGAAGAGAATGACATAGACCACTACCTGATCCAATGTAAAAAGTATGAACAACAAAGGCTTGAATTAAAAACTTACTATAGAAATCACAATATAGACTTGACAGGTGATAAGGTTTTAAGTATAGATGCCCGAAGAGATGCCCAATCAATACTTAAAAGATATATACATAAAACAAAGGAAAACATATAAGGTTAGTTAAAAAAAAACAAAAAACACAAAATAAAAAGGAAAAAAAAACAAAAAAAACTTACTAACTACTCATAGGACAAGGAAAGACAACAAGGTATTAAATAAAAAAAAAAACAACAGCTCAAAAAGAACAAATACTAATACAAAGTAAAACCAAGTGTAAAGGGCAATAGTTATTTGATAACTTTTGATTTTGAAACAATACAAAAGAGAAAATAAAATGGACAAATACTAATATAAATTAAAATCAGCAACTGCTAAAGACAATAGCTATCTAAATTGAATACAAAATAAAAAAATGACACTAAATACTCCAATTATAACCAAATTTCAGGTTGAACAGGGTAGACCAAGATGGAACGAGAAGAAGCAATAATGGTCAGCTGTTAAGTGCCCGCTCTCCACCCATCACCTCATCAAAACAACAATAACAACAACAATTTAAAATCACACACTAACACAACATCCGCCAGAGTGAGAGACTGAGGAAAAAAGTAGCTGCCAACCTATCTGGATGCAGTGCAGGCATACTTCACTACAAACCAGTCCTACACTGAGCTTATATCGATTCTAGAGGGCAGCGGTTCCCAACCTTTTTTCACTTGCGTACCCCTTGGCAGCCCATTTCTATAAATTGTACCCCTAATATTAGCAAAATATTTGAAATTAATATAGTTGCTGTTATTCAAAATTTATAGATTATAACCAGAAATAAAGAGGCCAACCACGGGATTAAAAAACAATGTAATAAAAAGGTGAACAAACAGTGCATATATTTTTACATTAACAAAAATCAGAAGTTACAATAAAAATTAACACATTTAATTTATTAATAATAATAATAAAAACGTTGTTATTGTTAAAAGTTGAAATCACTTTTTTATAACACACATGTCACGTGACCATGACAAATGTTCAGTGCGATCCTTGAGCTTGTTTTGAGGCACATAGTTTTTTTTAAATCAGGTCCAAGTGATGTAAGATACAGTCTCAATTCTTGACCTGCATTCAGTTTACTACGGTATTTATTTTTTATAAAGGTATAAGAAGAGAAAGCCCTCTCCACCAACTCAGTATTTGTAAATGGCAACAGAAACTTAAGCGCCTTGTCGGTCAGCTGTTCATATTCTCTGCTGATGTCTCCCCAAAAGTTAATAAAGAATTTTCCTTTGAATTCAGCTATTAAAGTAGTATCAGCCGAAAATTCAATCAACTTCTCTTTTTCGTTGATTGATAATGTGGCTGCTTGGAAATATTCTTCTTCAAAGGGATTTACAATCCAGTAGCTCTCTTTTCCAGGTTTCGGAAAGTACTTCTCGAAAGATGATTTTAGCCCTTTCAAGTGTTCAATTATTTTCTCGCTCATTTCCTGGGAGAGGTGCAGCTCGTTCTCAGATAGGAAATTGTGCAGAGTTTCAAATACCTCAGGCTGGCCTTTTTTAATACACGACCTCCAAAAATCTAATTTTTTAATCATAGATTCAATTTTGTCTGAAACATTGAAAATCGTTACCGAGCTATTCGCTATTCTGAAGTGCCAAATTTAGTTTGTTTATTTGTAGGAAAATATCCGATAAGTATGCAAGACTCTGAAGCCAATCACAGTCGTGTAACTTTGAAGTAAGTTGGAAAGGATGGTCTTCAAAAAAAAGTTGGACTTCATGTCTAAGCTCGAACATATGTATCTTTTTCCCGCCATTACTCAATTTTTTTCGCGTACCCCTGAACGTCCTGTCGCGTACCCCCAGGGATACGCGTACCACAGGTTGGGAACCGCTGCTAGAGGGTATGAAGGTTTACTGAAGCTATTTGTTGTGAATAATATCATTTTATTTCAGGTTTTGTTGAAACATTGAGTCTATCAGACCAAATATTTGTTTATGCGGGTATGCTGGATGACGATTGAAACAAACCAATATAACCTAACCAGTCCTTGTCAGGGCTATATAACCATGCTAGTTCTTGTCTGGGATATTATAACTTACCAGCAAGTACATCACTGACTTGGGAGGTATAGGGGAAAGGCAAAGGTTGCATCATACCCATGTGATCATATTATTTGATTTATTTATGTATATTATTATTTGACATTTTCCACAAGTAGACACTTGTCCATCATACTATACCTGAACTTATACTGAACCATGTATCATTCATCCAATACGCATCATCATCATCATCAGCTGCCATCTCTACAACGAAGGTTGGCTGTAATGGATCTCCAACGTCTTCTGTCGCTTGTCTTGGTGGTGCACTCTGAAAGACTCTTTCCTGTCCATCTCTTGATGTTATCTTCCCACTTATAGCGCTCTCTTCCCCTTGCACGTTTGTCTTCAACTATACAGTTATGCCTTTTTATGTGGCCAAAGTATTTTAGCTGCCGAACTTTGATCTCCCTCATTTGAGGATACCAATATTAGATTATTTGCAAGCATCCAACTTACCTATAAATATAGAAGAGGTGTTGAGAATAGACAGACCTAGGGAACTGCATAATATAATCAAACAATATTTAACACGAACACATGTTAATATATAGTGGCTGGGAATGTGAAGGTCTGATGCTGTTCTTACAATGCATGGGACTTTAAACAGATGAAAGTCAATTAAATATCTGTTTAAGTCCGTTATATAACTAGAACCACCAGGCCTTTACACCCCTCCACTTTAAATATTATTCTTGTTCATAGTTTCTTCTTGATTTTGTTTGTTCGTTTGTTTGTTTTTATTTTTTATTTTTTTCTATTTATTTAACGTATAAGCACAATTGTGATTATCCCTATTTACATTGATTTGACAAATGTGATGCCACTTTCTCATGTCGGCAGTTGCTCATATTATTTGGAATTGAAAACAATATATATCCTAATTATAACCCATCAGAGGTTGAACGGGATATTTTTTTGTTTTTCATTAATTTAAAAAAAAAAAATCTCCCTCATTAGTCTTCTTTTCATACCTAGATTTTCTAGGACCTCCTTATTTGCTTTCTTCTCTTTCCATGAGATACGCCCCATTCTTCTATGTATCCACATTTCAAGAGCCTCAATTCTTTCTTCCAAATGCTTACTCATCGTCCATGTTTCTACACCATGCAGAAATGCAGAATATATATAACACTTTATGATTCTCAGTTTTAATTTGTGAGATAACTGTTTAGATGTCAGTATATGTTTCATGTTGTTGAAAGTAGCTTTGGCCATTGCTATTCTCTTCTTGATTTCTGTTTCACATCTGCCATCTTCTGTTATTATTGATAAGTCCTTTTTGCGCGTGTAATTTAAATGTTGAGCACATCTAAGAAAATATATATATATGATTAATTATTTACGCGCTGTCATATACGACGTTGAACACAAAAGCGCAACGCGGTGCGCTCTGGTTTGTTGCCAAAGAACAATTACGTTATGAGGGGAGATGCCTAATGTCTATGACCTGAGACGGTCGTCTTTGGACGGAGCTGATTGTAAGCCTTGCCCAAATTGTGGGAAGCATCCATGAAGATATTGTATGGAGTATCTACGTTAGCCAGTACAGGGCTCGTTTGCATATTATATATTATGCTATTTTCGTCATTGCCAAAATCTGGCTGAACTTCGACACATACGCCATGTTGTGTCGCTAGTGGGTTCCAGATCCTTACCGAAGATTATCGGGATTATTATTCAATATATCTGGAGGGTTAATCAATAAAACCCCTGTCGTTTTATACAAGCTCAGTAATGAAAGCCATGGTAGAACTACTTGCCGTAAAGTTCATCGCCGCCCTTGAAGGGTCGGCCGTTATAGAATGTCGATCGAGTCCATGATCAGAGTTAGATGAGAATGCAATGAACTATGATGTCTTGATGTTATAACCTAATCTATTGATATGATGCATACTACTACAATGACTGATCTACTGTATTGCGTCCACCAAATAAACGTGTGTCTGATGTCAAGTCATGACTCCACTCGACATTGATTACCAGTTGGTGAAATTATGTATTAACCTTGGCCCATCTTTCGGCCCACGATGTTGAATGATTCGCGTTCTATATTAGTCGGCAATCCTTGTAAGCCCGACCAAGACTGACACCATTTTAAAATCAGTAGACATATTGACAGTCTCGTATAAAGACACGCCGTGTTGACCAAAACATACACATATAAAGCAATCGGCGTATCAGCTGGTGGCCTAGTCTACAGGGGAAAAGTTCTATATACACCTCAAGAGTCAACAGTCAAATATCCAACATGTACTACAATCAGCTGTGTGGCATCAATTTCCTTCAAGATAACACGATACGTAATTTTCGTTAGAAAGTCTACCTAACGGTCACCCAAGCTGACCTTCAAGGATCCTGACTCAAGTACGTTGTCAGCCATCAACTTTGGATTTCTACAAAACTGTAAGGCCCATCCATGCAACACCCGAGTCCTATTATTGAAGAGTATCGCTAACTTTGCGAGGGCCGGGAAATTTTTTCTTCTTAAAAAAAGATAAGTGGTCACTGATTGTTTGTACTCTGTACCACTGTTGCACGTTTTATGTGAGCCTTTCTTTAATATGTCCACTATATGCTTTAGTGTTCTATGTTCAATGTTCCATGTTCTATGCGGGCTGGTTGGGTAGGCGACTTGAGAAGGGAACATCCCAGATTCAACCCAGGACCTTCGTGAGTGTTCTTTAGGGACATTTTTGCAGACCTCCCACAAATATTTGCTGAAGGATTTTTTAGTCCACTGCGTTTGGTTGTCTGTGACAACTAATTGTTTAGCCGTGACGTTACGTTATTATTGTTGATTATTGTAGTATTTTTTTGTCTGTGCATCAGTTTTCTGATTGATTTTGTTCGTGATTGTCTTTCTCAAACTTGCTATCGTTAATTTCTATACAAATTTTTTTCTTTATACCTTGTGTTGTTGATTGTCTTTTGATATTCCTCGCAGTGTCATTGCATTCTTTGTAATATTTATTCTTTATTTCTACATTCTTACTTAGTTGATTCTGCGAAAGTTTTCATTTGTTCCTTAATATCTTGTCTTTGTCACTATTGTTTGCATGGTCTATATCTTGTTGTTTTACTTATATGACTTAATAGGTATTTTCTTTTTAATGCATGAATAATTTGTATCTAGGTAACAATTTAATAATTAAGAATTTATTGAACAGGTTCTCTGGACAAGAACTTGTCACCCGTTAATTAAGGGGATAATTCTAATTTCGCTAAGAAATATTTATTTAGTGAATTGGAATCTCATATAGAGTTAGACATGATGACTACTCTGGATGATCTTCTCCAGGATGGTAGAGATGATGGGTTACAAGGCCCAGATCTTGAAGATTTTGTATTGAACCGTTTCTTATGTCATACGGCGTCAGATCTGGAGGAGTTTGTGGATTTTAATTTTCAGTCTGTTCCTCATATATTCATTACTAAGGACCTAGCACAATTACTGCGTGGGCATCTTCGATTTTTTCTAGCAAAATACCTCCATGTACCACATGGTCACATAATAAATAACATACACCGCGCTATACGCGACGACAATGTTCATGATGAACAAATAAAAGACAACAAACGGAGTGAGCAAGAAAGGGTGACATTTTTAGAAGATATTGCTGAGGAAAGCAAAATAGATGAGTTATCGGAGGTCCTTGAAGACAGGGAGAGATTGATTGAAAATTTAAACGAAAAGGTGAGGGCACTAAATTTGCAGGTCGAGGTTGAAAATTCAAACTTCAGATCATTGGAAGTGGAACCGGCGAATTCTAAGGAGTCATTAGAAACTGCCTTGAGGAAGAATAGAGATTTGTACTCTGAGGTGCAGGAACTGCAGAATAATGTTGCAGCCGGCCAGAGAAAATTTACCAGAAGTGATGATGAGTTATCTAATAAAGAAAATTTTTATAAAGCAAAAGAGGCTTTGGAAGCCCGAATTAAGGCACAAGTTGCCCAAATTAAGGGCCTAAAGGTTCAAGTTGCCCGACTACAGCCACATATGGTGGAAGCACATAAGAAGAGGTTGAATAAAATGGCAATGAAAAAGACAGCCATGAGAAAGGTCGAGATAGAAACGAGGATACTGCATGAAACGCAATCTCGTGTTCCTCAGCTTCAGGAGATGAGGTTGGAGATTATGCGTCTTGAATCGATTGTTCAGGAAAAGGACATAGCGACCCATAATAAAGAACAGTCTTCTGTGCAACTCGAAAGTGAGTATAAGAAAAAAATGATCTTATCTGATGCTTTATTGCATAAAGAAAAAAATAGAACGATCGAACTCAACAAGGTAAATACCAGGGCCGGCCCTAGGAATTTTGCCGCCCCGTGCAATACCATACCTTGCCGCCCCAGCCCAACCTCAAATTAACGTTTGAAATTTTTAAAACCATTATGTTAAACAAGCTTCAACATTAATTTCATGACCATCAGCCTAATTTTAAATAGTACCATTAATAATAATGTATTGATAAATTGATGAAAATACTGTATAGTCATAAAATAAACCATTGACTTTATTAAAGACAATTATATGAAATAAATGTAGTTACATTACTTACATGTAGGGGATGCTCTTCTCATGTGGAACGATGAACTGTTGAGTCACAAACACTTAACTATAGTATGTACATGTTATAGTTTTTAGCACTATTTTCACATTATTTGAATTTATATTGTTTGAAGTATGTACTGCTTAAAAAGACACTTTTCTTGCTTTCATATTTGCAAAAGCAGAAATAAGGTCTGCGTAGTCTAATTTTTGACCGATTTCATGTTCAATTGAAATCTTGGCAAGTTCTTCCAATCTAGTTTCTGCCATTGTTGAGCGTAAATAAGTTTTAATAAGCTTCAGTTTTGAAAAAAACTACGCTCACACTTGCTACCGTTACAGGCAAAGTTAGTAATATTCTTAAGGCTATAGCGACATTAGGAGCAATGTTATTTTCAATAATATAACGAAGAACTTCAATTGGTGGTGTATTTTCTGGTACTAATTTGGATAATACTTTCAGTTCATCACATAGCTCAATGTCATCAATGTCTCTATTTTCTTGATGTGTTAAAACGCATTCTAGGTTTCTACATTTGTTTAAGAGCTCATTTGTCGTCTCAGGTTTCAATTTAGGGATGTTATATAAAAAGGAAAAATGTGAACTGGGATGTTCCAATTGCTCGAACCTTTCTTCCATAGAATTAGTTGCAACATCAATAATAAAAAAGAAAAATTCAATTTTGAATTTAGTTTTGGGATCCAAAATAGGTTCATCTCTTGCTTCATGATTGTGTTGCTTTTTCTGCCGACGCACTCTAGTACATTCAAACGTTGATATCAAATCAGGATCAGCTTCAACTTTCTCAGCTAATGTTGTAGCATCAACAAGAAAATTTTGAAATGATTCATCATTTCTGAGATTCTTAAGGCGTTGGAGAACATTTATCAAAGTTGTTATGGCACTAGTCAATTCCATTTTTATGCTTTGCAACAGTTTACTAGCAACATTAATCATCAGCTGTAAATATACTTATCAATTGAACACCATCTTCCAACTCCCACCATTCATTACAAAATGAGATAGAAGTAAATAAAGAGGATATATTAATTGTATTCAACAGCATTATTCAATTACTAAAGTTGAAGTTCAGTTTAGTTGAATTATTATCCCTTGGGGTCACACAGCAGGGTGGCGCAGTAAGGTCTGACTGTTCGGTTTAGTTCCAGATACTTTCACAGCCGTGACTATCGGGTGATACCAGTGTACTTCTCTGTCACTGGGACCTCACACATTCTGGAGAGTAGTATTATTCCATTTCTTCTCCAGCACTTTCATCACACATATAAAAACCCTTACGCTACAACAGGCCAGACAATCGCCCATCCCTGAGATTAATTGTATCACTAAACGTGTTAATACCACATTGACTCCTGGTACATGCGAACATAAAGTGTTTGTTCAAGATTGCGTACGCACATCTGGTTCTACAGTAGAATCGACTGACAATACGGGTTTAATTGTATAGATCACGATTTGTCTAGACAGGCAGTCGGCTTGCGGCAAGTCATGTGATACAAGAGGTCGGCAGAGTCTGGTAAACTATGTCATCAGACTTCCGAATTACTGTAGCCGTGTATACCGTGATTTCTTCGGAAACAGGCTATATCCCACCAAAGACGGAGGAAGCACAGATTAACATATAAATTAAATCTTATGAGAAACAGAGGATACAAATAAAACAATGACATAAATTTTAATTAGGCTAGAGTCGCTTCTTAGATGCGACTCTATTAGTCATGTGATTCCCCCTTACCAATCCTAGAGCTCAGATTTGTCCCCGGCTAGAATCAGAAAGGACGCCATTTAGCAGTCAGAATAAGAAAGCGAAACCAAAAGGACGTGCCTAGTCCAGCTCAGTGTATTTCTCATGTTGAGGAGATCAACTTCACACTTATATAGCAAAAGTGTATTTCAAAATGTGGTGTGATTTGTTTGTGATTTCAATACACTAGTAAGTATTAATTACAAATGAATGCATATCTGATAGAGCTCACAGCCATAACTGAAACAGAGCTACGCTCGAAGATTTGGTTAAAATGGAAACCAAATCATATATCTAAATGCTTTGCTGAGGAAGAAGTTCCTTATGTTGAGAGATATTAAACCTAAGGAATACCAAGAAGTAAAAGAAAGCTTGGACCAATACATCAAACTGAAGAGATGGAAAATGTCGTCGAACCTAGAAAACGTTAACTTAATGAAGGAACAATGTAGAAAGATAGAGGAGTCTCGCCATTTGAAAATTGAATATGATGAAAAGATGCAAAAGGGATTTTGCATCAATGAAATAATATATTGACATTATATATGCATCATGCTCATTACTGTAAATATTAAATTGTTCAAGAATTTGTTATATTTGACTTAAGCCAGCTCCTGTTGAAGGCTATTAAAAGCTGTGTCTATGAAAACAAATGCTGTTGAATGTTGGACATTATGCTGATAAATCAATCCATCCCAATTTAATTGGTGCTGTTCCTAGTATAGTCAAGTCTCTAACACTTCACTCCCACCTCTCGATGCTAGACCTAGTATAGTCAAGTCTCTAACACGTCACTCCCACCTCTTCATGCTAGACCTAGTATAGGCAAGTCTCTAACACTTCACTCCCACCTCTAGCTGGTAGACCTAGTATACTCAAGTGTCTAATACTTCACTCCCACCTCTAGATGCTGGCCCTAGTAAAGGCAAGTCTCTAACACTTATCTCCCACCTCTTCATGCTGGACCTAGTTTAGTCAAGTCTCTAACACTTCACCCCACCTCTAGATGCTGGACCTGGTATAGTCAATCCTCTAACACTTCACTCCCACCTCTCAATGCTGGACCTGGTATAGGCAAGTCTCTAACACCTCACTCCCACCTCTCGATACTAGACTTAGTATAGTCAAGTCTCTAACACTTCACTCCCACCTCTAGATGCTTGCCCTAGTATAGGCAAGTCTCTAACACTTCACTCCCACCTCTAGCTGGTAGACCTAGTATACTCAAGTGTCTAATAATTCACTCCCACCTCTAGATGCTGGCCCTAGTAAAGGCAAGTCTCTAACACTTATCTCCCACCTCTTCATGCTGGACCTAGTTTAGTCAAGTCTCTAACACTTCACCCCACCTCTAGATGCTGGACCTGGTATAGCCAATCCTCTAACACCTCACTCCCACCTCTCGATACTAGACTTAGTATAGTCAAGTCTCTAACACTTCACTCCCACCTCTAGATGCTTGCCCTAGTAAAGGCAAGTCTCTAACACTTCACTACCACCTCTTGATGCTGGACCTGGTATAGTCAAGTCTCTAACACTTCACTCCCACCTCTTCATGCTAGACCTAGTACAGGCAAGTCTCTAACACTTCACTCCCACCTCTCGATGCTAGACCTAGTATAGTCAAGTCTCTAACACGTCACTCCCACCTCTTCATGCTAGACCTAGTATAGGCAAGTCTCTAACACTTCACTGCCACCTCTAGCTGGTAGACCTAGTATACTCAAGTCTCTAACACCTCCCTCCCACCTCTCGATGCTAGACCTAGTATAGTCAAGTCTCTAACACTTCACTCCCACCTCTAGATGCTGGCCCTAGTAAAGGCAAGTCTCTAACACTTCACTCCCACCTCTAGATGCTGGACCTGGTATAGTCAAGTCTCTAACACTTCACTCCCACCTCTCGGTGCTGGTCCCATAGTAAAGGCAAGTCTCTAACACTTCACTCCCATCTCTAGATGCTAGACCTAGTATAGTCAAGTCTCTAACACTTCACACCCACCTCTTCATGCTAGACCTAGTATAGGCAAGTCTCTAACACAAGAATAAAATATATTTATTAACTATTTTGTTTTTGTTATATATATATGTATAAATATTGTATGTAGAATAAATGTATAAATAAACAACACATAACAACAATAAAACAACACAATACACAACCAACTTACTTATCTCCCCTTAGTTACATACACGCCCGCCATTATTGAGCGGAGTATTTCCTTATATAAAAAGTCAGCTCCACCACCACAACCGAGCGGAGTATTTCCTTATATAAAAGTCAGCTCCACCACCACCATCGATCGGAGTATTTCCTTATATAAAAAGTCCGCTCCGCCACCACAATTCTAACCGTAAACAACATACTACGGGTTGATATCTGTTACTTCAATGCTGCTAAACATTTCAATCCAGCATTCAATTGTACATATGCTACAACATTATCGCTGACATCTTCATCACAGACGTTGATATTTCGAAAATAATTACGTATTAAGTCAGAACATTCAGCATAATCTACGCCTTTTGATATTACATCGTTGGATTACAGCTGTTTCATGCTAAGAAACACTTGCGAACGACAACTGACGTTTAACGTTCCGGGGATTTGCATCGATCGTTCCAATATTGCACCGGATTGTTTCGATTTACATTGCTGATATCGTTTGAATATGGACTTTGGTATGTGTCCATTCTCCTATCAACCATTACAGTTTGATTTACAAACACTACCCGTTTGAACGCACACATATGTGGATGAATACTAACATTGGTCATAGTATCTTGGTCTCCTTCAACGTAATGAACACTTCCAACCAGCATGATAGCGACCATATAGGCCTTCTATACAAACAATGACTTTATATTTATCGTGCTTCACACGCTGGATTTTTAAGATTATTAAACGTTTTAATAATATTGAATAAAACTATTAAAATTTTAGGATAATTAGGTTTAATTAGTACTATAACCTATACACATGATTGCATTATTTCTATGTATAATTTTGTGTTAGTATATTATCTAAGTTAACTTAGCGGCAGGTTAGATAAATTTTTCACATGCAATTTTATTGATAACATTAGTTAATTAACTTAATTCATTTATTCTTTACTATTTCTTTTTCATTACTTTTCTTATTTTATGCTCTAACGTATTTCTTCTGTATTCTTTATCCTATTTCTTTTTTATGACATTGGGGTTACTTAAATAGATTCATGTTGATAATATTACACACACATGACATCTACACGTAAGTACATTGATTACTTAAATAAATTTTTAGTTCTTATTATTTTGCTTAATTAACTAACTCTTATATTAGTTAAGACATTAGATGATAGTTTTTTCTTCTGACGATTGACATTTCTTTTCTTTAACTTAAGTATTAATTTTATGACTTATATGACAATATAATATTTTGACAACGACCATTGACACTGTTTTAATCAAAACATCGTTGGCCGTATGTCCATGATTTGGTTTTCATTGATATATTTAATTGCGACGGAAAGAGTATGTTAAAATTTGGTAAAAATCTGTATACAAGTGTATATACAGATTTTTAAACCCGGGCTGTCAGGGGAGTTGATACGGGTTTATCTGGGTAATGTTGGCCTACTTTAATTTGGTACGCGTTAACACATTGTTGTGCCACCAATGTTAGGTGTTTGCACTTAAAGCCATTATATTGACCGCGATTTTATGGGGTTGACTAGTGATAGATGTGACGTAGTACGAGGCGTGTTCAAATGAAACCCGTCCCAGTGGCTTTATAACAAATATATGTAAGGTACATCAGCAGGAGTAGTAGAATTAAATACAGCAATTGTTACGAAGCAAGTACTCACTGGGGTTCTTTAGAAATAGTCACCATAGGCATTCAGACACGCATCCCACTGCTTGGGTAGACGGCGGATGCCGTCCGAGAAAAATGACTTTGGTTGCTTATTGAACCATTTGGTCACCGAGGCCCTGACGTCTGCATCGGAGTCGAATCGTTGTCCCTTTAGATATTTTTTTAAGGGTCCGAACAAATGAAAGTCACATGGTGACAGACCTACCGAATTAAAAACACACTGTGGCCGAATTAAATTTTGTTCCCATTTTCATTCTGTAGGTGTATGAAGAATTTAATCTGTAGTTTTCTTAATTTTAAACATATTTTTATGAATTATATGTCATTTTAATGATAAATGAATGTACTGTTGCTCCTAAAAGCTGATAAAAGGAAAGTTTACTTACTATGGTAATATATTAATAGTAATATAAATGATTGACAGAACAAAAATCAATTCAAATTTGTGTCCAAATTATCAACTTATGTTCAAATTTCTATATTTCTATGGTAGGTAATACCTTTCTTAAGTGATTATTAATTGTAAGTAATATCCAATAACAAGAAAAAAACAAGCCCAAGAACACACACAGCACTACGACTATTATTTACACTATTGGTAACTTTACAGTATCACAACATCACCTGTGCCACTTCCCAAAAAAAATGTCTGAAATTTTTTCCTCATTTTCTCCCTGTAACTGTTTGGAGAACTTTAAGCTGCAGATTTATTAATTTTAAATACACAGATTTTTTATTACTGATATGTCATTTTGATGACAAATGAAATGTACTGTTGCCTCCTAAAGCTCGATAAAGGAATAAATGTTACTATATATGGTAGATATTATTAGTTAATGTAAAAATGAATTGAAAGAAAAAAAAAGCATGCAACATTGTCTTTAAATTATCAACGTACCTGGAACTTGCTTATTCCTGGGGCAGCTAATTTCTTTTCTTGGTGATTTTCATGTAGTATATCCAATGGCAAGAAAAACAAGCCCAAGAACACACACAATAGCTAATAAATACACTATTAATGACTTACATTATCACACCTACACCACTTCCAAAAAATCTCAGAAATATTGAATAAATAGCTCCTTTGACAAAGCCACAACATCTATAAACTTATTTACAGTATGTCAATGTCTTTAGTAAGTTACAGCAGAAGGAATCATCATGCGTAGGGTACAGCTTTAAAAAAACAGCTCTTTGGAATGGAGATGGGGGCGTTTTTTCGGGCAACCCAATGCAATAAAAACTTGTTCGACTCGTTTTGCAGGTGTTGAGCACACTATATCCAGTTCCTATCTTTTGTCGGTGTAAATCCACAATGTGCTTGGCAACCCTCAAATCCTTTTTAACTTTGTTTCCTAACAATTTCCTACCTTTCTTGTTGCTCCTGGTATCTACTAGATCAGGTGGAGATATGGAGGCAGCCTTCTCACTCAACTGATCAATCAGTATTGTCTTTGAAAAATTTCAATGACACTGACTTCTCATCAGCAATGACTGAGCGGGGTGTAACAATAAATGGGCATTTTACCTGGGACACCTCATATAATCACGTAAGAAAATTTTCTTCCACCATTTGGGAGTTCTAGTTTTTCTTTGGAAATTGCCATAGTAAGCTACCATTTTGATCATTGTGTCACATCCATTCATCTGTGCAAAAATTGTACTGGTGTACTGGATTGGGTTTTTCGACTAAGTTTTGTGATGTCGATTTTGTGACTTGCACCATCTCAACTGATGTTTCAGTGGACACAACAATACATGGTTTCTTTGCCCTTTTTGTCTCGCCATCATCGCCAAGCAACACATATCCTGAGATCCATCACCATTTTTGTACCACCTGGCTTCTCGGTGATGGAGGGAGAGGGTCTTCAGTTGAAGTGGAAAAATTTTTCTGTTGATGTTTGACTGTGCCAGTATAATGAATGCCCCTACTCAACAGATAGGTTATCAGTGTATCCACAGTGTATGTATCTGTCTCAGCATACATGGTGGCCCTTTCCCAATTCCTTGCAGCAAGAAATCAAATACCTTGTTGAGTATGTAGTAGTCATTAGCAAGAATATATGATGTATTCTTCCCAAAGTATGTCAATACAGAATGGACATATCCAGTGGCAGAAATCACACAATCCAAAGGTCTTAATGTGATACTTGCTTGGCTTTTGTTGCATTGTACTTGCTTGTGTTTCCAGCGTCCATTATACCCAAATAACCATTTCATCAATGGCTAAATTCTGAAATGGATAAAATGCATCCTGGAACTTCGCAACGACGGCAAATTTAAAAAAGGCTCTATATTTGGTCCTTTTATGCCCCCTTCTGAATCAGCATCTCCCAACATGCATCATTGTATGGTAAAATTATTTCAAACCTAGATCTTGAAAACACATAATGCCATACCAGGGTGTATAATTATGAGGTGTATGTGCCCAATAATCTTTTACCGATGGCTTTTTATCTAAACCCATCGCAGTTGTTACTGCGAAAAATTTCAAAAGCTCATAGTCAGTGACAGGTTTCCAAGCAGCAGACGAAGATCTGTTTGAAGATGGGGGTTTTGAATTCTTTACTTCAGCATAGTCATTTATTACTTTGACCAAAGAATGTAAAACATCTGGTGTCAGCAATGTAAGCCAGCAATCAAGCACAGAGGAAGTTGCATCAAGATTTGCTTGCAAACCTGGTTCATGAGTTGGATCAAAATAAAAACTATTTGTTGTTTCATCCCCAGTCACTTGCTCCCATTGTTCTCTTATTTTAGTTAGGCCTAGGCCTACAGTATTTCCTGCACTATTGGTAACTCTAACCGAGGTTTTCGCTCTTTTACGACCCACTGATGGCCCAGGACTTCTAATATCTTCATTGCTTGAATTGTCACTACTACTGTTATCACTGCCATAAAATTCACTACCTGAATAAATGTCCACATTGTTTTCACTGTCCTCATCGTCGCTAGAGCTATCAATCAATTGCTGAAATAAGTTTCTAGCCTGTTCAGCAGTTAGACGAGGTGTACGTGCGTTTTTTGTGGCGCTATCATTCGTTGCCATAGTAAACAGTTTTGCGATTTGGTAACTAACCTGAAACGTGTAATAAATATGAATATAATATCACTTTTGAGAGGCACAAATTTACCCACGCTTTGGAATGTTGTTTTCCGGTGTTAAATTAAAATCTCGAACCAGATCAGAATGTGTTTCGTCATATATTTCATTCGTTATCTTACTAAACTTAGAAAGCCGATGGGAGCGGTTTGCCGTCCAAATGTGTTTCTTTCGTAAGCCGCTCCCATCGGCTTGCGGTAGTTAATGAGTTAAAGTCTACCAATAGAAGCCTTTCATGGTCAAAACATGCGGTCAGCATAACCTTACCGGCGAAAATCTGTGACTTGAATTTTTTGGGTTTTGGTGATCCGGGATGTTTCCATTGCATGCTCGCTGTTTTGCTGCACGGCTCAAAGTGGTGGCACCACGACTCATCGCCTGCCACTATGCGCAACAGAAATGCATCACCCTCCTCTTCGTAACGCAGCAGGTGGTTCAAACTCCACCCCATGCGTTCTTCCTTATGGTGATCGGTCAGCATCCGTGGGACCCATTGTGAACACACCTTTCGATACTTCAGTTTCTTCCTAACCACCATTTGAACTGTCCCAAGAGACACAGCGAATTCCTCTGCTAGCGAACGTAAGCTCCGACGACGGTCCACCCGTATTGCTGCATCAATCTCGGCGATGGCTTCTTCTGTCGCAACAATATGCACCTGACCTGGCCGCGGAAGATCTTTCGTTAACTGACGTCCTTCTCGAAACATTCGTGCCCAGTCTTTCACTGTAGTCTTAGACACACTTTTGTCACCATACACTGCTTTCATTCGGCGATGAATGTCGACTAGTCGACATCCTTTGGCTGTTAGGAACTGAATGACCGCTCGCTGATCGACCTTGGACGGATTCCGTATCACACCGGCCATTATTTTAACGGTCTGCAGCACAAACAATGAATACTTGGAGAATGAACACTTACACACTTGTACATGCGTTTGTGCTTATTACGTCAGATGTGACGTCATCATGCTCCTCCTACAAATGTCCACTTGGCGCAGCACGGGCGGGTTTCATTTGAACACGCCTCGTATGTTGGTAGGCTGGGGGATAGCAACGCTCTTCCTATACCCTTCTTGAGACTGACTTTGTTCAAGACAGTCGTGTTTTGCATCGCTCTCGATGCTTGTGAATTATGCAGAGTTTCTCCTGGATTACAAGGCATAGGGTCAGCCTTTATGAAATAAGGATACAAGTTTAAGTCATCCCAGTTATATATATAAACTACGGTTCAAGAAGTGTTACAGGGAGGATCTTGGAATAAGAATTGTTAAATTTATAATATTGTCAAAACCTCAACGATCACTTTCGGATGTTCGCTAGACGGCATCGCGCATATACACGTTGACACTTTTGACGATGAAAGAATGAATAAGAAGACAATAACTGGACTACACATATGTATGTATAATGATAATGATGTAACTGTAGCGAGATTTGATAACACTTGCTTGGTTGTAGCGCGACACACGCCCACAGCGCACACACACACACCAGCGCAAGGACAGCGCGGCGGTCTTTCTTTGAAGTTTGAAGACGGGAAATGTGAATTACGGTTAAGCTAGACAATATTACGGAAGAATGAGGAAATAGTTATATAGGAATGTATGGCGGACTTTAAAAGTTTGCATTTACTGGACATTAAATTATTAACTACAAGAGAACGCCTGGTTGGACTACAATTAAATAAAAATAATTCAACAAAGGAGATAGACTAGGAATTATATCCAAAAGGATATTATTCAAATATAAATAGTTTTAAAGATAATTAATATTTTTCACCTTCATCACATCTGCTAAAAGTTAGCTAATAATCTTTAAACATTTATTATAACTACATGCCTAAACGGATTTAAATATAAATTGGATAGAATGGAAGCCTCATATCCTCTTCTTCGATCCTTAACCACCGACCGTCAAAGCAGTCAGTGGCCATCACGCCTAGTGGCGTCTTGTAGGGCAACAACAAATTGATTCCACTTTGCACGGTCGGTGGCCATCCTTCGTACAGTGCCCCAACTCTGGTTCATTCTTTGCAACTCAGCCTCCACAGTCCTCCGCCAAGTTGTTTTTGGTCGGCCTCTCTTTCGCTTTCCTTCAGGGGTCCAAAGCATAGCTGTTCTTGTGATGGCATCGGGGTCTCTTCTGAGGACATGACCAACCCAGCTCCAGCGTCTGCCAGCTATGATGGTATGCATGTCCTCTTGCTTACTACGAGTAAGCAGATCTTGGTTGGTGATGGTATTCGGCCAAAAGATTCGGTGAATTTTTCTTAGGCATGTTGTGTGAAAAGAGGACAATTTTGACATTTCCTTCTCTGTGACTCTCCAGCTTTCCGCACCATAGAGAAGCACAGAAAGCACGCAACTCTGGTATAATCTTAATTTTGTGCTTGTGCTGTATTGGGAGGACTTCCAGATGTTATTTAGGCTAAAGAAGGCTGTTCTTGCCTTATTCATTCCGATGTTGATGTCTTTGCCTGCCCCACCGTCTGGTGTTACTATGCTTCCTAGGTATGTGAAGGTATCTGTCTGTACCAGTTGCTGATTCCTTACTGATATGGGCTCAGGGTTGCTCACATTGAGCGTCATGACCTCAGACTTCTTTAAATTGATGTTCAAGCCCACCTGCTGGCTAAATTTATTAAGTCTATCCGTTTTTTCCTGGATGTGTTGATGTGAATGTGCCAGCAGTGCAATGTCATCTGCATATTCCAGATCTTCAAATGTTGAAAATGTAGTCCATCTTATTCCTCTTGGACTGCCCTCTGTTGTCTGGCGCATCACCCAGTCTATGACTGTTAAAAATAGAGTGGTTGATAAGGGGCATCCCTGTCGTACTCCTGTCTTCACCTCGAAGGTTAGGTTGCTCTGCCCAACACTACACGTAAAGTTGGCATAGAGGCTTTTTATGATTGACACTATGCAGCTTGGAATTCCATAAGCCCTCAGTATTTTCCATAGACTGTCCCTATGTATGCTGTCAAAAACCTTTTCAAAATCAACAAAATTTATGTAAAGCTGTCTTTGCCATTCTGAGCACTGCTCTATAATGTTCCTGAGAGTGAATATATGGTCTACACATCTTCTGTTCTTTCTCAATCCTGCTTGTCCTTTCCTCAGTTTGTAGTCTACTGCCTTTGAAATTCTCTGTATAATTATCCTGCCTAGTATTTTGCTGGGAACTGAGAGAAGAGTGATTCCTCTCCAATTATTGCAGTCTGAAAGATCTCCCTTCTTGGGCAATTTGACAATTATTCCTTTGTTCCACTCTGATGGTGTTGTCCCCGTTTTCCACACTTGTGCAAATAGTGGTTCTAATAGTTCTGCTGCTAGCTCAGGGTCTGTCTTAAATAGCTCTGCATTTAAGTTATCATGGCCCGGAGCTTTACCGTTCTTTAACCCTTTGATTGCTGTGATGATTTCTTCTTTTCGTGGAATGTCTGTATTTACATCTAGATCGTTTTCAGCCTCAGGAACATTCAATTGTGTCTCTGGTATTTCCTTGTTCAGAGTTTCTCTGAAGTGCTCTGCCCATCTTGTTTCCTGTCCCTCTGCTGTCTTAATGAGATTTCCGTGCTTATCTCTTACTAATGTAATATTGTTTGCACCTTGTTTTCCGCTGATGAATTTAGTTATTTTGTATACTGTGCTTTGTTCATTTCTCAGTGCTGCCTCTTCTGCCTGTTTTGCAAGATCGTCTAGGAAATTCCTTTTGTTGGCTCGGGTTTGGCATTTAACTTCCCTGTCCAGTTGACTGTACTGTTCGCTATATAGTTGCTTTAACCTGGGAGACTTCGCTTCTGTTTTCTTTCTTTTCATTTCCTTTCTCATCTTTATGGTGTTTAGTGTTTCTGGTGTTATCCAGTCTTGCTTCTTCCTTTCCTGGAATCCCAAGCATGATTTGCTGCTTTCCTTATATATTGTTGAAATGGTGTTAAAATTCTGGTCTATATCATCAGTCAATGTCTTTTCCTGGCTTTTGGCAAATTGATATCGTTTCTTAATGTCGGCCGCAAAAGCTTTTCTGGTAAGGGGGTCCTTCAATTTGCTGATGTCAAACCTTTTCTGTGTAGTTACAGTTGGTCCAGCCCTTCTTAGTTTCACTTTCAGTTTTGCAACTACTAAATGGTGATCGCTTCCCACATCTGCACCTCTTCTTACCTTCACATCTTGTAATGCATGTCTCCATCTACCGTTAACCATGATGTGGTCTATCTGGTTTCTGTCCCGACCATTTGGTAATTCCCATGTTAACTTGTGAATTTCCTTATGTGGGAAAAGTGTTCCTCCAATGACCAGGTTGTTAATGCTACAGAAACTTATTAGCTTATCCCCATTTTCGTTTGCTATTCCGCTGCCGCATTTCCCCATTGTTCTTTCATTATATGTATTGTGTGTACCAACTTTCGCATTGAGGTCTCCCATTACTATAACAAGATCATATCTAGGTGTGTCCTCCATTTCTTTCTGCAGTTGTTGATAGAATTCATCCTTGACCTCCTCATCGCTATCATTCGTTGGTGCGTAGCATTGTATTATTGTAGTGTTGGTGAATCTCCCTCTCAATCTCAATCGTATCAGTCTGTTGTTGATGGGTTTCCATTCCAGTAATGTCCTTTCTATCCCTTTCTGTAGAATAATGGCTACGCCTTCACTGTGCTGTCCATCCTCTCTGCCAGAGTAAAGTACTGTTTCTCCTGTTGCTGTTTTAACTTTTCCTGCCCCTGTCCACCTGCTCTCGCTTATCCCCAGGATGTGTAACCTATAGTTTCTCATTTCTGCCGTGACCTGTCTTAGTTTACCTGTCTCGTACATTGTCCTGACATTCCAAAATCCTATTCTTGTATCCTGTTTTGCGGTCAGGACATCCGTTTTCATGTCAGTGGCTTCCTTTCGGCTTTCACCACTGACAGTCATACGAGCCACAGACTCCGAATGTCCATCCCGCAGCAAAGTTTGTTCATTTGATGTTGTTTCCGTAACTTCATTATTTTTTTTACATAGACAGGGGTGTCAGCCCTATGCTAAAACCCCCAACCTGGAGGACCAGGGTACCAGCTTTTGTCTGACCCCTACCCACACAGACCAGTCCAGCTTGGTTGAACCTACCAGGAGTAAAACTCCCACTGGCATAGCTCTGGGGATTGTCAGGGTACGCAAGCTGCCATACCGCTACAAGGTATAGGTACCATTGATGGCAGGAAGCCTCATATGGGGAAAAGGAAATGATACCTAGGAAGGAAGGAAGGATATAAGTGTATAGTGAACAGAAGAAAAAAAACAAGTACAGGAAAAGCACAGATCGCCTCAAATCGCCTCAAACCGAGAGATTAAACGAAAATCTTTTGGGATTTTTAGAGGTGCTTTCTCGTACGGACGAGAGACTGAAATATAAGGACAGAGCGGCGCGTTGGAAATCACACACACCAAATCCAGAAGCCAGAGTGAGAAACTGGAAGACAGTATCTGCAAGAAAAGTTATTTTTTTCACGCTGCATGCAGGGCAGATTAACTTCAACCAAAACAGTCTCACCGTGAGCTTATAAATCCTAAGAGGGTTTTTATGATCAATGTTTATGATCATTCCTGATCGAGAAACTAAAGACTTGAGGATCGTTGATCCAGCTAACTGAAGCCTAGAGGTCAACCAATCTTCAACACCTTAGTCCCCCGTAGTTATAGGGCGGGCTGAAGGAAAGTCTTCCGTATTCAAGTGTGTCTCAGGAACCTCGAGCAGACGTGGCTAATAACATAAGATGAGTAATATGTGTATCCATCCAACAAACACTGTGAGCAGTTTCTAAAACGACTGTCTAATAATGACAATTAGATGGCAAGAGATAATGTGACAATCCTTTTGTTGTAATTTCAGTGTAAGATAAATCCAAGACTTTTTCTATTACTTATTTTAATTTGTAACTATAAATAATCATTCATTTTACCATCTTCCAACACCCATTTCTCATTACAAGAATATATAGATGTACATAATAAATTATGAAATTGTACTCATTTGACTTGTTAAATTTTTAACTGTTAAATTTTGAGTTACCTTTTCAAATTTAATTATATTATCACATAGGGTTACTATAGCGAAAGTAGCAACTTATACTTCTGAAGCCTAAATCTATTGTCCAGCTCAGAGTATTCACAGCTGTAACTCACTTGTGATACCAGTGTACGTCTCAGGCACTGGAACTTCATACTTTCTGGAGAGAGATTCTACTTCTGCTCTACCACTATTATCATATTAGGAAAACCTTTCGCTACAGTAACTCATCTATGAACTGATTGAATGTATTTCCGTAATAAATCGTATTGTTCTTGTGGACTCAACCCACACAGTCTTATCAACTTTATTAAATTGGACTTAGAGTTCATGTGCCCAGTTCGCGTTTCAACATCAATAGCACGATCGCTAGTCAGCTCACAAAAATAACAAGATGACCAAGCCCATATAAGAGTTGAACAATAATGGACTTCCAATCATTTAGGTTACCGTCAAAACCAAGCTGTAACAAATGACGTTGTAACATATATATATATATATATATATATATATATATATATATATATATATATATATATATATGTATATATATATGTATATATATACTGAAGCACATTAAAAACGCACCACCTGTATAATCCAGGAACAGAGTGTGAAATGTAAATATAAGTGTGTACAAGTTTACATATTTGGAATCTTTATTCATTTTCCTATGAATCCATGCTGGTCATTAATTTGTACATTTGATTGTTATGAAATTCATTGCATTCTGTGCAGGCAAGGGAGAAAACCAAAAATACAAAAAAATGCACGTGCGTTATCCTGCTGGAGAAGCTGCAAGTCTGGATAAATTGTGAACGCAGGAGCAACCAGTGCATCCAGAACCTCATCTCGATATGTCACAGCATTAACATTTCCACGGAAGACGTGAAGAGGCAAGCGATGGTGAAAACTGAATCCTCCCCAAATGTGAATACTGCCACCTCGAAATCGGTTGACACAGCAATCTGCAAAGCGCTCTTCACACCGTCGCTAAATCCGCATACGTCCATCTGCAAAGGATATGTTGAATCTGTTCTCGTCTGTGAATAGGACAGCATTCCACTGCAGTCTAGTCCATCTGATATGTTGCTCTGCCCATTGCAGGCGCTGCTAACGATGTCTGTGAGTCAAGTTTGGCCCAACATAAGGTCGTCTTGCAGTAAGGCCTGTATCTCTGAGTCGTCGTATGACTGTCATTCGAGAGACTTGCCCACGTCTACCCACTATTGCTCTTGCTGTTTGACTTGCCGGGAGAGTACGATTCCTTAGGTGACTCAGCACAATATGACGATCTTGCGCAGGGGTAGTAACTCGTGGTTGGCCACTCCGAAGTCTATCCCGGGCACTGCCAGTGGTTCCGTAACGTTCATTGAGACGTACAATAGTGCTGTGGTGGCAATTCATCCTTCTGGCAATGGCCCGCGAGCTCATTCCGGTCTCCAACATACCAATGGCTCGTTGGCGGTCGTTTTCAGATAGTCGTGGCATTTCAAGCACATGTACTGGGTGTTTTGTCTCAACGGCCTTTTTATACCGAGTATACTGCCAGAACGCGTACACATTTTCAGGGTCATAGCTGTTGGGAATCGTGTTGCACGTGTAACTTTCATCGTTTTCATGTAGTATGTACACACACCCGTGGGTTGAATCTTGCACTTTCCATTCCAGCAGCCATTCGCTCTCTACCTCATGGCAAACACGGGGAAAATCCATTCCCACACTTTTTTTTGCCAGCTTCTCGGCATCAGTATATATAATAGTGGTGCGTTTTTAATGTGCTTCAGTATATATATATATATATATATATATATATATATATATATATATATATATATACACACATGCACATGTACATATGTGTGTGTGTGTGTGCGTGCGTGTGTGTGTGTGTGTGTGCGTGCGTGTGTGTGAGTGTGTGTGAGTGTGTGTGAGTGTGTGTGTGTGTGTGTGTGTGTGTGTGTGTGTGTGTGTGTGTGTGTGTGTGTGTGTGTGTGTGTGTGTGTGTGTGTGTGTGTGTGTGTGTGTGTGTGTGTGTGTGTGTGTGTGTGTGTGTGTGTGTGTGTAATTTTAAGCCCGGTGAGTGGGGGATGTGAACCTAACAACGAAAAGATCGAATTCCTATCTCATGCAGTTAACGAATATATTTAAGTAGCCAACTCGAGAGTTTTCATTGGGAATGCGGACGAAGTACCTTTGATCCCGGGGACACCGCGATTTTAGCTGCCGGTGGGAGAGGTTTAGACAGAAATTTCCCTTGTTTAAAAAGTCTTTCCTTTATAGTTGGCTAATGATCTACCAAATCCTGCACTGTGATCTACTGGTAGATTGGGATCGACAGGTAGCCCACCCCTGATCTAGATCATCTAGCTGGTTTGTCACGATCCACTGAATTCCGTTTATGATGGATGATGTTGGTGTTTTCCTAATCCAATTAGTAGTCAGTAAAAAGAAAAAGGACAAGAGGCATTCCTGCCGTACTCTAGTTCGACTCTTAAAGGTGCCAGTAATTGACCTTAATGGAGAATTTTAAATTAACACTCCATTGACAAGATCCAAAATTAGTTACTGTTAAGGATTCTTTTTCCAGACTTGAATGATTGGGTTGCTGTTACACTTCAATTCAAGTATTCTGTATTCATCTCTTCTACCATCTCGGTTTATATTTATGATGTAGCTTCAGATTCATTTGTGTGATTATTAGAATGTTTGTTTCAGTGTCTTTTCAATAAAACTTTATATTCATATTATTTAGCAGTGTTTTATTTATTTATTCTTATTCTCAGCCTGTATATAAAATGTTATATTCTGAACAGACCTTGCAAGGTTAAGTTAACAGTCACAGAACATCTTTGAACTTGTAGAACATTCTAGGCAACAAGTCGGTTTATAGACGACTGAATATATTTAATATAGGTCCTCATTTTCATCATGAATACGTAACAAGTTATCACACCTTAAAGACACTTCCTAATCACAGTTCTAGGATACACTACAGTTCAATCTTTCCAGACATCGTATGTCTGTCCTATAACCGTTTTCTTTATAGCGTTAATGTCAGCAACCAAATCTATTTAAATACGTATTTGGTATAACTATCCCTTTTCTGATTATTAGTGATATAAAATAGTGATTCACACATCAAGTCTATGTCTATTATATTAATATACTTTTGGCATACATAGCCAGGCTCTATCCGCCTTATATATTCTCAATTGCGATCGTGTCCCACGATTTTCGCGTTTTATACTTCGGACTCAATGGTCCTTACACATTTTAACTTTATTGCTTTTCAAGCATTATATTTACGGTTATACGCTATTGTACTTTTAAGGGGTTATACCATATATTACACGTTCTGAATCAGTGGCCATGTCACACATATTATACACTTTGAATAAGTGGCCATGCCACACTTATGTTAAACACTGCCGTTCGGCACTACGGCCACACATTGACTGTTGTAGCTATGTTCAACGCGTCATGCATCGATATGTGCGATCTATTTCAGTATTTATTTAGCTGAGGTGTTTCGTGGTGCAACCATCCAAATGGAGCTCCGACCCAGATGCTTGCAAACCCCGAAACAATCCTCAACAGTTACGTCATTATATTAGCAAAATAGAAAGTGCATTCACTTAGAAAAATTTTACCTATTTTTTTCTTTGCTGGACGAAGAGGTAGTGGTCAACAGTTTCATATGACATATTACGTAATACTAAATACAAACAAGACCCTTGTAGCCCCCCCCCCCCCCCCGGGGGGGGGGTCTCTGAAGAAACTAAAGAAAAAAAAGTAGGACTACTGAACACCCAGAGATTTAAGACAAAGTAGATCTACGTTTGATCCATGTAAAGAGCGTTTAAGAAGGCGCTTAAAATTAGTACAAGGTGACTATTATGAGGTTGTTTATGGGGCTGGCAATCTCATCATGTAAAATAAATTGATACAGAAAACACAGCTAGAAGAGTAGATGAATGCTTGGTGAAGGATTCCTACAAAGGGACCTGCAGTGGTGGCTCCATGCTTCATAAAGAGCGCAAAGGAAAATGATGGTGATGATGAAATAATAATAACGAGACATTTACATAAATCGTAAAATACAAACAAGACTTCCACCTGCACATCTTAAAGCAAAGAAACCTGCATGAACGGCCGCACCTCAGACTGTTAACAGGAACGACTAGTTTTACAGGATGACTGCACAGTCACTCCCTATGTTTAGATTTTTAAAGTCATAACATGTCTCTTATGGATGTACTGAACATCATCGTGTTGTCGACTCGAGTCAATCGATTCGGACTCGAGTCGGACTTCATTCACAATAGCGACTCAACTCGAGACTCCACTCGTGAGCTAAGTGTTAGCGACACGACTGTGGTGAAGTGGGATGTTATAAATACTTATAGGGAACTTAGTGTACTGACTGAGATCAGCTGTGAAGGTATCTATATCTATTAAGAGTAGTGTATTATAGATAACCTTACTTGCTACCACATATCTATATATCTCAGTCAGAATTATTCTGGAATAGTGTGATGCTACGTTATGTGTCTAGGGTATGTGTATGATGAAGTGTAAGTCACAACAACAGACAGATAAACAATTTAATTTAATCCACTACTCTTAACAACACTGTGACACTCACATACATATAACACTCTATGAGAATATCTTAAAGAAGTCACTCGTAACCTTTCAAATAACAATATGTATTCATTACTGGCATGAATGAATATGTGTCCTGATTCAACTACAAGGGAACCAGGAATCACAATCAATTTAAATTACAAGTTATGTACAGAATGTATTTAATATGAATATTGTAGTGACATATATTATTACAAATGTTCTATGTGTGTCAGTTGTGTAGTAGTAAAATGAGGTAATACTGGTTTTGTTTTGTTCAAGCTCTGTTGGTATTTGTCATCATGACTTCAATAGTTTGTCTTTAGGGACTAGTATTGGAGATGTTCACAGTTCCTGATTTTAAGACAAGTAAATTCCCCTCTTAATGTTAATTTTATAAAGTCATTTCAAGATGAGGGGACATAATGTTGAGCTCAGCTGGCCAAGTTAGCTTATCTGGCGTGATGGCGGCAGGAAAGGACTCCTCTGCTCGAATTCTCCTCTGGGCTCTGGAGACACCTCACTGATAGCTAAAAGGACCAAGGAGTATGCTGTCCGACACTGGATTCAGCAAAGCTCTGACCAGGTGCTGCTCAGTACCATCAAGACCACTGTCCCACAATTCATACGAATAAACACAGATACGTTGATTAGCAATGAATTCTGGCACAAACTGGCACAAATTCCCATCTGCTTATCTTCCAGGCTTTTATTTAGCAAAATATATGCTGGCTTCAACGCACTGATGCTTTATCAAGCTATTTTAAACAAGTGGTTTCGAACTAACGCTCCCAAGTGTGTATATCAGCGAGTCTGACCAATGAGCCCCGTTTCGACAAGTGTTTGAAAAAAATGTTACCTTTCCCCGTTTCCCCTAACAACCAAGATAGTATTTATAGCCCGACCAATCGTGGTTAGGCTTTCATTTGTTGCGCTCCAATCAATTTGGAGTTTACATGGTAGGCTATTTCTGTAACGTAAATTTTTTTTCAAACACGTTAAAAAAAAATCTTATGAGCAGAAATGATTTTATGCTGTCAGGCACCCCCAATATTTTATTTTGGGTATAATTTATTAATTCCTGGACTATTTGCGTAACGTTTTACATATTATTTGTCAGCAAGCCCTAAGGAACCCAAAAATACAAATTTAAAGGAGCTACGTGGCTGCATTCAAAATATGCAATTTCTTCTACCTCCTGTTTCGAAGATGTGCTGTCTGGGTACTGTTATGTTCTCAACCGTAAACCCATCTAATGTTATCTTTTCTAATAAGAGTTTTTTTTTATGATTTATAAACCTAACTCTGGGAAAGGGTAGTGTATTTTATCACTGTCCGTCTGAAAAAAAATTAGTGCATGTAGACTTACACGCGTGATGCATGCGTTCCTGATTTCCAGCCCTCCCCTCTCTCTTTATCCTTTTGTCCATCTGTTCGTTCGTTTTGGTAACGCAGTATAATTAATGTTAGGATTAATTTAGGTCATTACGCAGTACGTCTCAATGTTTTTCTTAGAAATGCAGCACACGTTTCATTGAAGAAGGCGGGTAATAATACAGTAAGCTTTTATATCAACGTGAAAGCGTTACAATTTGCAGACGAAGCAGAAAACAAGGGGGATTTCGAGTACATTCTTTGTGACAGCACTGTTATTTTACCATTGCTCTTCTCTTTATTAATTTTATTTGTTAGGCTTCATATTTACCTAATAATTTATATATGTGGATTAGAATATTTCATGACACCTCCCCTCTTAAAACAGACATTATATGTCAGTCCTTTATTCTATATACACATAGAGAAATTTATTATTATTTCTGGGGTTTACGGTGATTCTCATCACACGGATGGCGGCTTAAAAAATCAGCTCCCAAATTGGTTTTTCCAGATATATACTCAATGCTAAAATTATATGGAGCCAGAAGCAAAGACCATCGGAGTAACCTAGAGTTCTCATGCTTAGCCTGTGCTAAAAACGATAAAGGTTTGTGATCTGTTTGCAACTTAAATGCCTTCCCATATAGATAAATATTGAATTTCTTTATTGCCCATATTACTGCAAGACATTCTTTTTCGCTAGTTGAGTAGTTGATTTCAGCTTTATTCAACTTTCTGCTAGCATATGCCACTGGGCTTAATTCCCCATCCAATGCATCTGATTTCTGTAGTAGAGTTGCACCTAGCCCAATATTACTTGCATCCGTCCTTACTATGAATTCTTGACTTAAGTCAGGTAATTTCAAAATGGGTTTACTTGTGAGCTTTTCCTTCAATTCTTGGTAAGTCATTTCACATTGTGGTGTCCATGTAATGCGATCTGGATGTCCTTTACGTGTCAATTCAGTTAACGGTGCACATATGGAATTAAAGTTTTTGATATACTTCTGGTAGAAACCACATAATGAGACAAAGGATCTCACGTCCTTCTTGGTTTGTGGTCTCGGGGCTTTCTGTAGTTTCTCTAAGTTCTTTGGGTCAGGGGTCATGTTTCCCTGATAAACTGTGTGTCCCAAAAATTCCAATTCTTTACATCCAACGCAACATTTGGTTGGTCGGGCTGTTAAATTTGCCTCCCTAAGTCGAGTAAACAGCATGTTCAGAGAGTCAATGTGTTCCTCAAATGTTTCTGTTGCTATAAGGATATCATCCATAAAATTTGTTATACAGGGATTATTCAGAGGATCCAATAATTTTCTCATCATTCTAGAGAAGACACTAGGCGCATTCTTCAATCCAAATGGCAATCTATTAAACTCATAGTGTCCTTCTGAGGTACTAAAAGCTAGGTATGGTCTAACCTCAGGCTTTACTGGAATCTGATAGTATCCTTTACTCAGATCCACTTTTGAGAAATATTTAGCTTTATTTAGTCTGGCAAACAGCTGATTTGTATCCGGCAATGGATCCACCTGTCCTTCTGTAATAGCATTCAGTCTCCTGTAATCTATACAGAGTCTATGTTCTCCAGAGGGCTTCCTTAAGAGTACCACCCCGGAACTATACGAAGACTCACTGTGCGAAATAATTCCTTCCTTCAACAGATAGTCTATCTCTTCCTTCAAAGCTTTTTCCTTAGCAAACGGAATCGAATATGGTTTCATACAGACAGGTGTGGAGTCTATGAGTTTCATATCATATTCCAATAGGTTTGTATGCCCTGGTCGGTCTGTTAACACCTCTGCATGATTATTTAGAACCTGTTGCACTCTCTCTTTCTGAGTTTTCGTTAAATGTGTACTGATTTTCACCTGTGCTGCTGTCTCACAGGGGTGTAATGGATATTCAAATGATGAAAGTGGTTCCTTTTTCATCTCCATGGCGATGGACAAGGTCAACAAGTGTGTCTCTTCCTGATGTTCTCTTTCCAAATATTTCTTCAGGAGATTCACATGATAGATTTTTTCTTTCCCCTTCTTATCTATCTTATAATTTGTTCTAGACACCTTCTCTAGAACTGTATATGGACCCTGCCATCCAATTTGTAACTTATTCTGACTCCCGGGCAAAAGAAGCAGTACTTTCTCTCCCACAGCCAAATTTCTGTCTTTCGCCTTCCTGTTATAATAGGCAGCATGTTTCTTCCTGGCTTGTTTCAAATTTTCATTGGCAAGTTTCCAGCCAGTTTTTCAACCGAGTGGTCAGCTCATTCACATATTGGTATGAAGATGTAATGTTTTCCTCTGCCTTTTCATCAGTCCACGTTCTTAACAAAGCTACATATGGACCTTTAATTGTGTGGACCTATTTGTCCATGCACCGGTATGGTCTCTTCCACTCGAAGCTTTATAGTGATGATTTTTCCTCCCAGAATTATCATTCACAAAACGACCGCTACCAATTTTTTCTTTTGGGGCTTTCTCCCCACTTAAAATTCTTGATGAGAGATTTCCTCTCTACATCCTCTTCCTCCAGTTTGTTTAAGTCCGATTGAGGGATTTTCGGCTTATCCTGGGGTAAGACATCTTTTGCACTCTCCGCATAGTGGCCATTGTAAAACAGTTAAGTGAAGCTTGTCCGTGAAAAGGGGCTTCCCATTCCATTTGGTCCACTTTATCAAATCTATTTTTCCTTTTATTGTCAGGCCTGATTTTGCCCCATGGCGTGTCCAGGTCCTGATCCATGTTCCCACTTGTGGGTGTTCCCTCATGTGCTATGCTACACCTTTCTACAAAATTCTCAATGTCCCATCTTGCTTTGGGCCAATAATAATTGTGAGCCACCTTTTGAATGATGGTACCTATCTTCTCATGGTCCCCATCTGGTTTCACATGTAGGCTCCTTATTAATTCTGTCCTATATCTTTTTGGAAGAACCAGCTGTCCGTGACCATTGGATCTAGCTCCAGTCTTCCTATACATCAACTTGTTTTTCATGTAAAAATCTCCCTTGCCTGGAGTTGTATGACAAGTTGACAATTTTCTGAAACAAGGCTTGAGTGTTTTATCCCCAGCCTGTGCCTTCCTCATCTCTTCTGGAGTGGTATCTAACATAATATCCTCCTCCTGTCTTGAGGTCGACCTGACCTGAAGGGTTGCCATATACACAGGTTTCCTTCTGCAACGGTCAGTGTCATGATTGTCCATCTGACAATTTTTACACCACCTTTTTCCTTGGTTGAAAGATTTTCTTTCATCATATTTCCTTTCATCGAATTGTGGGAATTTATTTTTATTTTCATACCGTGGCCTATCAAATTGGTGCTTACCTTTATTTTGATCCCTAGGATCAAATTTATTAAAGTTCTGTGGTGCCCTAAAGTTATCCACCTGTTTCTTTTTATTACCTGTTACCTCTGCTTGAGCTGCTTGATACCTTTCAGCAACATTTAGCAACTCACCCAGCCTCTCTGCACCTTGTTCCATGAGAAACTTTCTCAGGTCTGGAGCCATGGACTCTCTTAGTTGCTCTATAAGGACCATTTCCTTAAGATCTTGGGTTTTCCCCAGAGAAGTCCATTTCTCCAAGTATGTCTCGATTCGTGCAGAGAACTGGTGATAGGTTTCACCTGACAGTAGTTTAGCATTCCTAAATTTTTTCCTGTAAAACTCTGCATTCTTTTCATACCTTAACAAAAGAGCCTGCTTTAGCATGTCATAATTTTCCTGATCACCTCTGCTCATTTTTGCAAAAACTTCATAAGCTGCCCCACGAAGTCCCTGAGATAACTTTAAGCTCCACCTTTCTCTCTCTAACCCATACGTGGTAGCTAATAGTTCGTACCTATTTATATAGCTCTCAATATCATCGTCTTTCTCAACAAAATGATCTAAATGAAAGTTCATAGCTGAGGTCGAGGCTCCCTGAGTAACCGTAGCATCAGAGGCAAAGGGACTGGCACCATTTTCAGGAGCATGGCCTTGAAACTCAAACTCCCTTAGTCGTAACTCATGTTCCCTTTGTAATCTTTTATCTTCTGCTTCCCTTTCTGCAGCTAATTTTCTTTCTTCCCTTTCTGCAGCTAATTTCTTCTCTTCCCTTTCTGCAGCCTGTCTTCTTTCCTCGGCTTCTCTTTCTGCAGCTAATCTTTTGTCTTCTCTTTCTGCTTCCAATTTCTTAGCCTCAGCCTCAATCTGCAACCTCTTAATTTCCTTGTCAGCCTCTAACTTTCTTTCGGCTTCAAACCTTCTTTCTTCACGTTCAATAAATTTGTCACATTCCGTCGTGACATAGGCAACCATAACTTGCCCATCTAATCCTAACTCTTTTGCAGTCTGAACCGCAGCAGATCGAAATTTGGCCAGGTCCGCCATTGTCTATTATGTAAATTTATACAATGTCTAACCAACAATTCAATCTCTAATGGACAACACAGGCACCGTGAGCTCAACCTTATTTAATTCCACCCAAGGATACCTTTTAATTCTTATATTCCCTGAAGTGAATTACCCCCAATATTTTTAATAGGGAAAGATTCAAAATCCCAAGAGCGAGACCCCAATATATGTGGTGAAGTGGGATGTTATAAATACTTATAGGGAACTTAGTGTACTGACTGAGATCAGCTGTGAAGGTATCTATATCTATTAAGAGTAGTGTATTATAGATAACCTTACTTGCTACCACATATCTATATATCTCAGTCAGAATTATTCTGGAATAGTGTGATGCTACGTTATGTGTCTAGGGTATGTGTATGATGAAGTGTAAGTCACAACAACAGACAGATAAACAATTTAATTTAATCCACTACTCTTGACAACACTGTGACACTCACATACATATAACACTCTACAAAGATATCTTAAAAGAGTCACTGATAAACTTTCAAATAACAATATGTATTCATTACTGGCATGAATGAATATGTGTCCTGATTCAACTACAAGGGAACCAGGAATCACAATCAATTTAAATTACAAGTTATGTACAGAATGTATTTAATATGAATATTGTAGTGACATATATTATTACAAATGTTCTATGTGTGTCAGTTGTGTAGTAGTAAAATGAGGTAATACTGGTTTTGTTTTGTTCAAGCTCTGTTGGTATTTGTCATCATGACTTCAATAGTTTGTCTTTAGGGACTAGTATTGGAGATGTTCACAGTTCCTGATTTTAAGACAAGTAAATTCCCCTCTTAATGTTAATTTTATAAAGTCAGTTCAAGATGAGGGGACATAATGTTGAGCTCAGCTGGCCAAGTTAGCTTATCTGGCGTGATGGCGGCAGGAAAGGACTCCTCTGCTCGAATTCTCCTCTGGGCTCTGGAGACACCTCACTGATAGCTAAAAGGACCAAGGAGTATGCTGTCCGACACTGGATTCAGCAAAGCTCTGACCAGGTGCTGCTCAGTACCATCAAGACCACTGTCCCACAATTCATACGAATAAACACAGATACGTTGATTAGCAATGAATTCTGGCACAAACTGGCACAAATTCCCATCTGCTTATCTTCCAGGCTTTTATTTAGCAAAATATATGCTGGCTTCAACGCACTGATGCTTTATCAAGCTATTTTAAACAAGTGGTTTCGAACTAACGCTCCCAAGTGTGTATATCAGCGAGTCTGACCAATGAGCCCCGTTTCGACAAGTGTTTGAAAAAATGTTACCTTTCCCCGTTTCCCCTAACAACCAAGATAGTATTTATAGCCCGACCAATCGTGGTTAGGCCTTCATTTGTTGCGCTCCAATCAATTTGGAGTTTACATGGTAGGCTATTTCTGTAACGTAAATTTTTTTCAAACACGTTAAAAAAAAATCTTATGAGCAGAAATGATTTTATGCTGTCAGGCACCCCCAATATTTTATTTTGGGTATAATTTATTAATTCCTGGACTATTTGCGTAACGTTTTACATATTATTTGTCAGCAAGCCCTAAGGAACCCAAAAATACAAATTTAAAGGAGCTACGTGGCTGCATTCAAAATATGCAATTTCTTCTACCTCCTGTTTCGAAGATGTGCTGTCTGGGTACTGTTATGTTCTCAACCGTAAACCCATCTAATGTTATCTTTTCTAATAAGAGTTATTTTTTTTATGATGATTTATAAACCTAACTCTGGGAAAGGGTAGTGTATTTTATCACTGTCCGTCTGAAAAAAAATTAGTGCATGTAGACTTACACGCGTGATGCATGCGTTCCTGATTTCCAGCCCTCCCCTCTCTCTTTATCCTTTTGTCCATCTGTTCGTTCGTTTTGGTAACGCAGTATAATTAATGTTAGGATTAATTTAGGTCATTACGCAGTACGTCTCAATGTTTTTCTTAGAAATGCAGCACACGTTTCATTGAAGAAGGCGGGTAATAATACAGTAAGCTTTTATATCAACGTGAAAGCGTTACAATTTGCAGACGAAGCAGAAAACAAGGGGGATTTCGAGTACATTCTTTGTGACAGCACTGTTATTTTACCATTGCTCTTCTCTTTATTAATTTTATTTGTTAGGCTTCATATTTACCTAATAATTTATATATGTGGATTAGAATATTTCATGACAACGACTCAAATTCGAGACTTGCCCTAATTTTGATGAAAACATTAGCGACTCGACTCGACTCGAGACTTGTCCAATATTGGTGAACCGACTCGCCGTCCCCATTCATAACGCACTCTTAATTAAGGAGAATCCCAAAAGGTATTTTGGTAAAAGCGGTATCAACTAGAAATCACGCTGCGTACAAGAATTCATTTGTGCAACAAGAACGTTGTTTTATAGCTTACCAGACGAATTAGACGTTGTTGTTGGACAAACATTCAGGCAGACATACCAGGTTTCATGAACAATAATATCCCGCAACTATGTAAATATAACCAGTCAGACCGCGACCGCGGGGGGAAATACATTTTGCGTCAGAGAAAATATTACTGGTGGACAAGGAGTTGGAGCTTAAAACATCTAAATTAGGGCTTCTTAACATCTTCCATGGACCCCTTGTGGTACGTGAATAGATTCTAGGTGATCCACTATGTAGCCTAAAATTTAGAATGCAAAATTTTAATTATGTTATTATACATAAAGCAACATGGATATCATCAGACCACAGAACTGAGAATCAGATTGATCACATATGCATAAGTAAGAAGTTTAGGTTATCATTGCATGATGTAAAAGTATGTAGAGGAGCTAATGCGGTATCAGACCACCATCTTCTGTTGGCTAAAACAAAATTAAAACTCAAGAAATTTACAACAGTATATAGCTATAGACAACAGTCTAATGTGGGATATCTAAGAAATCAGGAAATAAGAGAACAATTTTCAATCACAGTATCCAACAAACACCAAGTACTCCAACAGATGGAAGATGAAACAGATACGGAAGACTACTGGCAAGAAGCAAAAATATATGGAACGAGACATGTAAAGAAGTACTGAGAAAAAGAGAACATCAGCACAAAGCATGGATACCAACAGAAACCATTACCAAGATAGAAGACAGAAAAAACTAGAAAACAGATTTAAACAGAAGCAAAACCAGAAGCTCCAAAGCCAAGGCTCATGAAGTGTACATAGAAGCAAACAAAGAAGTGTGAAGAAACATCAACAGAGACAAGAGCAAGTATATTGAAGAGCTGCAGCCAAAGGAAATATGAGGGATCTGTACAACAACACAAAGAAGCTAACAGGGAAATATAAGCAAGCAAATGGCCTCATAGAAGATAAGAATGTAGACCAGCTTCAACTAATCCCCCAGACATCCAGCCAGCAGAAGAGGAGCTACTAATCAGCTGTGAACGACCAAGTAGAGAAGAAATAAAGAAAGCCATAAAGCTTCTGAAAGATGGAAAAGCAGCTGATCCAGATGGAATTCCAGCAGAGGCCATCAAAACAGATATTGATTCCTCTACAGAAATATACAAACTACTTGACAAAGCTGGGAGAGAGAGGAAATACCAGGAGAATGGAAGGAAGGTTATGTGGTCAAGTTGCCTAAGAAGGGAAATTTACAAGAGTGCACAAATTATAGAGGAATAATGTTACTATCAGTGCCAGCAAAAGTATTAAACAGAATCATCCTTGAGAGATTGAAAGAGTCCATAGACAAGCAACTGAGAGATGAACAAGCAGGTTTTCGACAAGACAGATTCTGTACAGACCAGATAGCCACATTGAGAATAATAGTTGAACGAAGTCTGGAATGGAATTCACCACTATACATCGGATTCGTGGACTATGAAAAGGCATTTGACAATGTAGACAGAGAATCACCTTGGAAATTGATGAGGCCATAACCATAATCAGAGGCAAGAGAAAATGAAAATTCTCGATGAGAGGTCACAACAAGTCTGCGTGAAAACACACAGGGAAAAGACAAAGATTATGAGAATTAATACAAGAAATGATAACAAGGTTGAACTTGAAGAAACACCACTAAATGATGTAGAATCGTACACATAATAATAATAGCCCCTTCAGTCATAACTGACTATGGGAATGCGCCCCTGAGGTGACAGCCCTCAGCTGCTTATTTTCCTAGTGCTCCTTTCGACGTTTTCTCCTCACCTCTGCTTCTTGTGTGAGCCTCTCTTCACCCAATCTGAGGTGGCGCCGTAAATAGCATCGCCACTTAGTGCGATCGGCAGCTTTAAATATTTATAGGGGACTTAGTGTACTGACTGAGATCAGCTGTGAAGGTATCTATATCTATTAAGAGTAGTGTATTATAGATAACCTTACTTGCTACCACATATCTCTATATCTCAGTCAGAATTATTCTGGAATAGTGTGATGCTACGTTATGTGTCTAGGGTATGTGTATGATGAAGTGTAAGTCACAACAACAGACAGATAAACAATTTAATTTAATCCACTACTCTTAACAACACTGTGACACTCACATACATATAACACTCTATGAGAATATCTTAAAGAAGTCACTCGTAACCTTTCAAATAACAATATGTATTCATTACTGGCATGAATGAATATGTGTCCTGATTCAACTACAAGGGAACCAGGAATCACAATCAATTTAAATTACAAGTTATGTACAGAATGTATTTAATATGAATATTGTAGTGACATATATTATTACAAATGTTCTATGTGTGTCAGTTGTGTAGTATTAAAATGAGGTAATACTGGTTTTGTTTTGTTCAAGCTCTGTTGGTATTTGTCATCATGACTTCAATAGTTTGTCTTTAGGGACCAGTATTGGAGATGTTCACAGTTCCTGATTTTAAGACAAGTAAATTCCCCTCTTAATGTTAATTTTAAAAAGTCAGTTCAAGATGAGGGGACATAATGTTGAGCTCAGCTGGCCAATTCGCTTATCTGGCGTGATGGCGGCAGGAAAGGACTCCTCTGCTCGAATTCTCCTCTGGGCTCAGGAGACACCTCACTGATAGCTAAAAAGACCAAGGAGTATGCTGTCCGACTCTGGATACAGCAAAGCTCTGACCAGGTGCTGCTCAGTACCATCAAGACCACTGTCCCTGAAATCAAGAAGGATGTACCTTCTACTTCATAACTAACTTAAACTCTCTTGTTACATTGATCACAACACAGCACAAACATTGAGTTCAGAGCATTAGGCCAACTGTCAGCTTCATTTGAAATACTTTATTCCAGTATTACCCTTCTTAATGGTTACTACGCCTCTGCACTTCCAGCATTATTTCTTTCTAGTCAATCATCCAGGTGTCAGTGTACTGTTTGGCCATTCCATGCCGTTTTACTTCTCTCCGACACCCTCTGTTCAGGCTGGAGCATTACAGGCTTTACCTCACGTTGGCCACTGAACTACACATATATATACAGGCATAAATCAACAATTCACATTCAATTTTCATTAAAAGATATTGAATGGTTCAAGCTTACCACAATTCATACGAATAAACACAGATACGTTGATTAGCAATGAATTCTGGCACAAACTGGCACAAATTCCCATCTGCTTATCTTCCAGGCTTTTATTTAGCCAAATATATGCTGGCTTCAACGCACTGATGCTTTATCAAGCTATTTTAAACAAGTGGTTTCGAACTAACGCTCCCAAGTGTGTATATCAGCGAGTCTGACCAATGAGCCCCGTTTCGACAAGTGTTTGAAAAAATGTTACCTTTCCCCGTTTCCCCTAACAACCAAGATAGTATTTATAGCCCGACCAATCGTGGTTAGGCTTTCATTTGTTGCGCTCCAATCAATTTGGAGTTTACATGGTAGGCTATTTCTGTAACGTAAATTTTTTTCAAACACGTTATAAAAAAAATCTTATGAGCAGAAATGATTTTATGCTGTCAGGCACCCCCAATATTTTATTCTGGGTATAATTTATTAATTCCTGGACTATTTGCGTAACGTTTTACATATTATTTGTCAGCAAGCCCTAAGGAACCCAAAAATACAAATTTAAAGGAGCTACGTGGCTGCATTCAAAATATGCAATTTCTTCTACCTCCTGTTTCGAAGATGTGCTGTCTGGGTACTGTTATGTTCTCAACCGTAAACCCATCTAATGTTATCTTTTCTAATAAGAGTTTTTTATGATTTATAAACCTAACTCTGGGAAAGGGTAGTGTATTTTATCACTGTCCGTCTGAAAAAAAAGTTAGTGCTTGTAGACTTACACGCGTGATGGCAGCATTTGTGTATCGCGCGACGCCTGTTGCATGCGTTCCTGATTTTCAGCCCTCCCCTCTCTCTTTATCCTTTTGTCCATCTGTTCGTTCGTTTTGGTAACGTAATATAATTAATGTTAGGATTAATTTAGGTCATTACGCAGGGCCTCTCAATGCTTTTCCAAGAAATACAGCACACGTTTCATTGAAGAAAGCGGGTAATAATACAGTAAGCTTTTATATCAACGTGAAAGCGTTACAATTTGCAGACGAAGCAGAAAACAAGGGGGATTTCGAGTACATTCTTTGTGACAGCACTGTTATTTTTCCATTGCTCTTTTCTTTATTAATTTTATTTGTTAGGCTTCATATTTACCTAATAATTTATATATGTGGATTAGAATATTTCATGACACAAGTCTGCGTGAAAACACACAGGGAAAAGACAAAGATTATGAGAATTAATACAAGAAATGATAACAAGGTTGAACTTGAAGAAACACCACTAAATGATGTAGAATCGTACACATAATAATAATAGCCCCTTCAGTCATAACTGACTATGGGAATGCGCCCCTGAGGTGACAGCCCTCAGCTGCTTATTTTCCTAGTGCTCCTTTCGACGTTTTCTCCTCACCTCTGCTTCTTGTGTGAGCCTCTCTTCACCCAATCTGAGGTGGCGCCGTAAATAGCATCGCCACTTAGTGCGATCGGCAGCTTTATCCTCCCATGTTGCTGGATCCATGTCCAGTGCCCTCATATCTCTCTTGCACACATCTTTGAACCTCAGCTGTGGTCGCCCAACTGTTCTCTTGCCATCTGCTAATTGTCCGTAGAAGATATCTTTTGGGATGCGACCATCATCCATGCGGCGAACATGGTTGAGCCTTCTTTCTTGCTTAGCATAGGTCGTCTAGGTCTCGCTGCCATATAGGAGTGTGCTGGTGACGCAGGCATTATATACCGCAGCTTTGGTCTTCATTGTGAGTTTAGAGTTTCCCCAAACACGCGATGTGAGGCGGGCAAAGGTAGCTGCAGCTTTGCCAATGCGGCTGTCGATTTCTGTATCCAGTGAGAGTTTGTCATTGATGGTAGACCCTAGGTATGTGAAGTGGTGCACCACTGCCAATTCATAGTTATCGATAGTGATAACTGGTGCAGCACCCACATCCTGACTCAGCACATTCGTTTTCTTTAGACTTATTGTGAGGCCAAAGTCCTTGCATGCTTTAGTGAAGCGATTCATCAAGCTCTGAAGCTCCTGTTGGCTTTGAGTGATGACTGCAGCATCATCAGCGAAAAACAAGTCTCTTATAGTGACCCTTCTGGTTTTTGTTTTTGCCTTCAGCCTTGAAAGATTAAACAGACGGCCATCTGACCTAGTGTGAAGGCATATTCCTTCAGTTGCATCTCTGAATGCATGTTTCAAGAGTAAGGCAAAGAAGATTCCGAAGAAGGTCGGAGCCAGAACACAGCCTTGTTTAACGCCACTTCGTATATCAAAGGGCTGTGACGTGCTTCCAGCATATTGGACTGTTCCCTTCATGCCGTCATGGAATGACTTTATCATTTCCAGCATTCTAGAAGGGCAGCCTATTTTCAGGAGGATTTTAAAGAGTCCATCCCTACTAACCAGGTCGAATGCTTTTGTGAGGTCTATAAAGGCGATATATAATGGTCTTTTCTGCTCTCTTGATTTTTCCTGAAGCTGGCGGAGAGAGAAGATCATGTCTGTTTGTTGATCTGCCAGCTCGGAATCCACACTGTGACTCTGGATATATGCGCTCAGCTAACTTGTGTAGTCGCATTAAGATGACTTTGGCAAAAACCTTACCAACAATACTAAGAAGAGAGATGCCTCTGTAGTTATTGCAATCACTTCTGTCTCCTTTATTTTTATACAGTGTTTACAATCTTGGCATCTCGCATGTCTTGAGGAATAGTTGTCTCTTCCCAGCACTGGCACAGCATCCTATGCAGGGGATGTAATAGCGTGCTCTTACAGCATTTGATTAAATCAGGAGGAATCTCATCACTGCCTGGTGCTTTGCCAGAGGCCAAGCTATCAATGGCCTTGCTGAGTTCCTCTAATGTTGGTTCGGCATCCAGCTCCTCCATAGTTGGCAGACTGTTGACACCATCAAGGGCTGCAGGCGTAACGGTATTGTCTCTAGCGTAAAGCTCAGAGTAGTGCTCGACCCACGTCTCCATCTGCTTACCCTTATCGGTTAGCTTCTCTCCGCTGATGGTTTTTAGCGGTGCCGTCTTACTTTTATGGGGGCCAAGTGCTTTCTTTATACCGTCATACATTTGTCTAATGTTGCCTGTTTGCGCTGCGATCTGGATGCTGTCACTGAGCTGGAGCCAGTAGTCATTTGCACAGCGTCGAGCAGTTTGTTGAACTTTGCTTCTCGTAGCCCTCAGGATCTGTAGGGTTCTGGCACTCGGTGAACGTTTGTATTCATTCATAGCACTGCGCTTAGCTTCAATGACAGGTGCCATCACATCTGATGAAGCATCAAACCAGTCATTTGACTTTGCTGTTTTCTTACCAAAGGTGGCAAGTGCAGTACTTTGAATGGTGTTCCGTAGATGCTCCCAGTTCTCTGTAATAGTATCACCATGCTGAGGGCTACTGAGCACTTTCTCGAAGGTCGCAGTGAATTGAGCGATCATGAAAGGGTCTGACATCTTGCTGGTATCAATGCGTGGTTTCCCTTCATGTCTGACACGATAGAGTTTTCTTGGTTGTGCTCTGATTTTGCAGCAAACCAAGGAGTGATCTGTATCACAGTCTGCACTATGGTACGAGCGCGTGGAGAGCACAGACCTGAGGAGTGGCCTTCTGACGAGAATCAGGTCAAGTTGGTGCCAGTGCTTGGATCGTGGGTGTCTCCATGACACCTTATGCTGGGGTTTTGTCTGAAAGTAGGTGTTGGTCACGCAGAGGTCATGGTGGACGCACAACTCTAAGAGCCGTTGTCCATTTTCATTCATCTTGCCAATACCAAACCTGCCCAGACATGAAGGCCATGAAACATTATCGGCACCCACTCTAGCGTTAAAGTCACCAAGGAGAACAAGCTGTTCTTGCCTAGGTATGCTTTTGATAATTGCTGTTAGATTCTCGTAGAACTCATCTTTAGCTTCTGAGGCAGAGTACAGAGTAGGAGCATACACACTGACAAGGGTGATGGGACCTGTGCTAGTTTGCAGGCGGAGCGTTAACAGGCGTTCTGATCCATTCTCGCCTGGTTCAACCATTTTAGTTAGCGATTTTTTGACCGAAAAACCTACTCCGTGTTCTCTAGCTTTATTAAGATCTTTTCCTTGCCAATAAAATGTGTAGTCCTTCTCGCTCACCGTTCCAAAGCCCGCCAGGCGCGTTTCCTGAAGTGCAGCTATATCCACCTGAAGTCGTTTAAGCTCATCATTAATTATGGCTGTCTTCCTTACATTGTTTACATCCTGTAGGTTTTCGGATAGTCCAGTCAACATAGTCCGGACGTTCCAGCATCCCAATCTGAGAGTTTGCTTATTTCTATTTTTTCGATAATTGCTTGGTGCAAAATTGTCTGTCCACAGTTCGGGTTTGACCCTAATCCCCATGCACCCAATGGGGAAAGCAGACAGTGGCGGGACAACACCTTATTGACTGGGGGCTGCCCAGCTTGAAGCGGGCGGTAGCTGTCCAGTGAGATCCTGGAACCTCTCCCACTGTCGGAAGTAGCCCCTGGCGCCATGCCCTACGCCAATTGGGCAAAATGCTTATAACCGGTAACTGCTACTTCCCGTGTTTTGCCGACACGTATAGGGTGAAGCTGGAGTGTCCTCTCCAGGGCGCGAGCTTGGGCACAGTTATATGGAGATCAAGCTGTTGCCCATGCAGCATGTTCCCCCTCTCCACACAGCCGGTAGATCCAAAGGAACGGCAGTAGCCGATACAGTTTGGTACCAGCCATGTCGCACACATATCGTACACATATCTTGGCAGTAATATATTCAGAGTTGGAGGGACATACAATGATATCAAAATAAGAATACAAATAGCAAGAGGAGCTTTCATTGCATTGGGAAACATATAGAGAACAAGAGAAATCATGTCCAACACAAAAATAAGAATCTTCAACTCTGTCGTAGATTTTGATAAGGGGATTAAGACATAGATTGGTCCCTTCTGAATAGACTAGAACAGGTGGTGACTCGGTGAGAGATAATATAAGAGATAGATTTTACACGAGGGAAATGGTGGAAAATAGGTAGAGTCTGTCCCTGAACTCGCGAGGCTTCTCTCGTTCAGCCTATCTCTACAGTAGAACCTGGTTAGTCAGACAGTCTACCAAAATATATATATTAATATGTATATCAACCACTCACATACACACACACATAAGTGACGACAGTTAGATGCACAGACGTGAAAACTACATCAATGGAATAGGGATATTTTGGGACAAGCTGACCAACACATGTAAATAAGTTTATGTAAATTTTATTTACCATATAAAAACTTCACAACAGCAACAATTTGAAAATCAATCAAATACAAATAAACATAGGTTAATGAATTAATCAAGAAATAGACTCATAGGTGTAATCCTCCCTCCCTCTGTTGAGACAAGATCCCGTTAGAAGAAAGTTATTAACCCCCAAAGAGTCAAAGATTTTTACGCTATGGTCTAGGATTTCCCTCTACAGTAAAGAACAGAGCTTATACGATAATCTATTCTGAAAGGGACAGCATTAGCAAAACTTACATAAAAAATATATAACGTGAATATGTGGATTATACAATAAAAGAGTCACTCACTCCTGCTTTCTTTCTTTCCATACAACCGTGGCCACGTACATTCGTTCTTACCTAACACTTGACATGCACCTTCTGGAACAATTTTTAGGACACACGCACACAGCAAATCCAGTGTTCTTTTGGCAAAGAAAACCCCAGCTCCTAAAAGACAGATTACATACATTTCTCCGGGGAGCGTTCGCTTTGTTGCTTTTGTTTAGGATTACTGTTTATGTCACTTTAATTAGTCCAGGTAAGAAATTTTAACTGTGCTCACAGTGTCAGAAACTTGAGATTTCCAGTACATAGGAATGTCAGGTCGGTAACTTCTCTCAGTATAATAATTCCTGGTCACACCACAAATGGTCAAACGTCGGGAAATATTAATGTTTGTGATTTCGCCACTACGGGCTGAATGTAAATGAAATTTCGGAAATAATATAATCTGGATCTATAATCCCAGTTACAATATTTATTCTTAATGTTCTTTGGGTTGGTACTCTGTCTCTTTCTGTGTGCAAACACGATGCCAGAAAGGTTTACCTGAAGACCCAGGTATTAATTACAAAAAAGTTCTTTCGTATGGTTATTCTCAGATATATATGGAAGCCGCTGGTAAGGTTTAGGGTTTGACACAATACCGTGTAAAGGAAAAAAATACAAATACTTAACCATAATATAGTATTCTCAATCCTATCCTTACCCGGCGTAAAACATAATATGTTTATCCACTTCGGTTATTTAACTTAAATTATAACTACAAGCTCAGAGCTTGTCTTATCGTTTAAACCTTCCATGAAATAAATTTTAATCATTTAAAAAAATTAATCATCATGAATTAGAAATAAATACATATTTCGTCAATACTCATAATGAACAGTGCATTTACTAGTTGGTTAAAATATTATCTGACTGGTTACTAGTAATTAATTAAATTTATTTTATAGCTGGAAGAGTTTAGCTAGAAATTATTATTTATTCTGCTAGCCGATATACCACAGTAAATCCTAGAGAAATATAAATGACGGACCTATCTAGTAAATCACTCTGCACAAAAATCTTAGAGAAATATAATACGGACTTAACTATTAATCACTCAAACTATTAGTAAAACACAAAACTTCTAAGACTATCTCCAACGAAAAACTAAGAAACTCCACTAATACAAGTGATCTAGAAATCGAAGCTAGATGTTCTCTGAAATTCTAGCGGTGCTGGATAAATTGAGTTAAAATGCTGGGATTTATAATTAAATCTCCAGAAAATTGCTCGTACTTTCTAGATATGACACCTTCGCTCAGATCTTGGAAAGGGGGGGGGGGGGGGGGGGACATGAATCAAAGCCATTTTTCACGCTAGAACCGAAACCAGAACCTACGCTCTCGCTTAGATCAGGTATCGGCAATTTTCTTATCAGTGTGAGTTTTCAATTCTTTGATCAAATTCGTGAATCAAAGATCTTTCTCACACTTTAGACCGACACCAGACTCTCTCTGCCCGCGTATAGACTCAGCACTCGAGCGAAGCCTGTTCTTTGATCTGGCGATTCTCACCGTGTTTAATTACCTTTCTAAACGAACCGATTCAGAGGGAGGTGTAGTGAATTTCTAAATACAATATCTAAATTAATATATATAACAATATCGGGCATAAAGGAAAAGATAAGAAAGTACAAAAGAATTTTCTACTAGAACTGTTGGTATCGCCTCCGCCGTCAGATTATTATTTGCTAACGCATAAGACGAACAAAACGGTACCAAAATTTTTCAAATTCGTCCTTGACATAATCACTTTTCCTAGTTCTAAGAAAATTGTGCCTAAAAATGCATTGTGGAACGAGGAGGGGCAAGGAAAGATAAAATGCTAATACATTTCGCATTGATTTTAAACTAAAAGCCAATACTAGCAAGTGGCAAGCCTTGCCATAGGGGGTTTCCCCGAAATACGACGAAAAAGTTAGAACATGTAGACACCTCGTGTCACAAAAACAACCTTAGCTCTTATTTCAAAGGACGTAATTAGGACGTAAATAGAGAAGACAGCACATGGAAAAGAATTGAACGGGTAGTAGACAAAAAATAAAAATACTAACATAGAAAAAAAAACTCTGTACTTCTGAACCAAGCCAACTAGTCCCATATAAATTATATATTCGTGTACCTTAGGACTTGCTGACAAAGAATATGGTAATAGTTACGCAAATAGTCCATTAATTAACTAATTATAGCCATAATACTATAGCGGACCCGACCAGACTGTCAAGTAAAGATCATGCCTGCTTATAATTTTTTATGGCATGTTTTGAGAAAACGACTTTGGGTAAATGAGGTTAAAAGGTACGGGATATTTGATTGGTTGGATTTTACAGGAAGGCGAAGTATGATTGGTTGACCAAAAACTAAAAATATATTTGCCTTGAAACATATTGAGAGTCGTTATTTGAAACGATAGATTCAAAATTAAATGTAAACATGGTCCCATTGGACAAAGCAGTAGATATAGGCACGAAACGGGGACTGTTCCCTGCCATTACAAGAAAATTTTGTGCAACGCAAGATCGATGAGAGCAGGCGGAGAATTTTCTAACATAGGAAAAGCCTGGACATAGGGGCAGATCGAAAATGTGCCAGATTCTATTGCCTAGTCATCGTTTTACTTGTGTTATTTCCTTGCATCTGTGGTAAGATTGATTTTCTTAATATTTTATTTAAAATAAAATTTGAATGTGAAATACTAACATACGACTGTAAGTAAGTGAGTCTATGGCAGACTCAAAACAGAGTCTAGAGATTGATCCAGCATATGAAAGACTATCAGAGAGGTGTAGACCAACTAAATTATATAGGATTATCATCAGGAGCATAATACCTATCCTATTGTATGGACAACAGATTATTGCTGGAATTGCAGAGGCGTTGTAACTATTAGGGGAGAGGAATACTGGTATACCTGGTCACATCAAAAGAAACTGGTGAAAGGGATTGTCGTAAAGAGCTGATCTTGCATGTTTGTTTGTAATGTGCCTGTACTGGTTGTTGAGTATTAGTGTAGGCACCAAGTTAGGTGCATGTTTCGGCACCTGATCGCTCAACTAACATTATATTAGAAAAGAGACTGAGAATAGTGATATAAACATTCCATCAGTGTCCATAAAAACTTACAAACAACATGCAGAGATGATGATAGTAAACAATCAACCAGTGTATACTAGAAGTCACCTCAGTTAAACAATACAACTACACCCTTATATAATAATATATGTATTATGGACAGAAGATCCATTGTATAAATTGATTGATGTAATTAATTTCTATGATTTCACTTTGATTGTCAGTCCTGATTCCAAATAAATCAGATTCAGGACAATAAATTGAAAAACCGTAACTTTCACCCACAGACTTACTAAAGATAGTCTTTTAAAGTGTAGTTTGTATGTGATTGTCGTGGTACTGTTGTGTTGTATTAGATAATAAAATAATTTGTGTAATTGTTTATATGTTTAGTTGGTTAATGCAACCTTACACTACATTTCATAACCCTAGACACCAAACGTAGTCATCTTATAGTCTATCAAGAATAAGTCTGAATGAGATCATAGTGGTGGAAGTAGAAAGGTGCCCTGGAAATTTACTCAAATATTTATTATATTCAGGGACCTTCACAGCTGACCTCATTCAGTACACTAAGATTTCTTAACAACAAACTGTATTAACATCAACCCACCACAGGAGGTAATAGAAATTGTTTCCCCTTGGTTCCAAATTATCTGCTCCTTTTATTCAAATTATTTCTCCTGATCACTGTCTAACGAAAAATACGTTTCAACTATATTAGCTTATCTACGCGTTCCGTCTCTCTCTCTCTCTCTCTCTCTCTCTCTCTCTCTCTCTGTTTGATCCTATTACGACGATTTTCAATCGCTGGCGTTTAATTACAGGTAACCGGCTCAACGTTAGATAAAAGGTCTGTTGTTCAACATTCCTAAGGAAATAGAGAACAGAAAATAAAATAGGCGTGCTAAATTAGAAAAAGAGACAGATCTCTGAGTGTAGGAGGGTTTATGTTAACAAACGTGCGTAGGTGAAAGAAAAATGAAGATGATGAAATAGATATATGAAAGCTATTATCATAATATGTCACAAACTCAAATGCCAAGTCAGTCCTATTGTATGGCTCTGAGACACGGAGAGCAACAAAAACAACAACCAAAAAGCTACATACTTTTATAAACGGGTGCTTGCGTAGAATAGAAGGACTGAGATGGTATGACAAAGTCACACATGTGGAATTGATGACAAGAACCAGACAAGTGCCCGTGGAACAAGAGTTGAGAAGACGGTGGCGATGGATAGGACACACATTGAGGAGACTTGTTGATAACATTACAAGGCAGTCCTTGTTCTGGAATCCACAGGGAAAGAGAGGCAGAAGTAGACCAAAAACACACGGAGAAGAGAACTGGATACAGAGGTGAAATGATGAGGAAAACATGGAAAGAACTTGAGCGGATGGCACGGGACAGGAAGACTTGGCATGTGTTTGTTGAAGGCCTATGCTCCTCGCGGACCTAAAGGGTATTGATTGATTGATTATTCTATACATTCCGCTGTAGTTTGGGGGTGGAGCAATATGCTTGAGAAGATAATTTTTCTAAAATGTAATACCGAAAAGTAACTTTGGTCGAATAAAATGTCAGTAAATATAATCGTGAAAGTTTTAAAATATACATTATTATTTTGCATTATTATATGTAGTGATCGAAGTGATTGTTTAATAAAGCGTGATTGTGACTATAAACAGTGTTAGGTCTAAAACTCTAAAATGAGGCTCAACTTGGAACTCGACTTACGACTCGACTTACACTCGACTTGAAGCCAGTGTTAGGGACTTGCGACTCGACTTGAGACTTGTACCAAGAGACTTGAGACGGCTTGAGACTAGTTACGAAAGACTTGACGACAACTCTGCTGTACATAAAACGAAAGTCAAAACAAGGAGTCTAAACTGCCAGTTGACTAATCCGTTTTAATATTATTTTTTCCCCCCCCCCCCCCCACACCCCCACACCATATATATATATATATATATATATATATATATATAATGGCTAATAAACTGATATTACAAGGGGGAGCAAAAAATTTCTGCCCGCTAAGAGGTAATGTGTTGAACACGCCGGATCTCACTGTGAGCTGTGTTGTCAATGTCACTTAACCTTTTATGTAACAAAATAACAGTTAATGTTTCTTTATGTGACTTAGTTTCATGTAAATTAGCTTAGTTGTAGTGATTATATACAAACTTAAAAATACGTAGTGACTTTTCAATCACCGTGTATATCTCTCCTTGGATATTATAATAAAGTGTATAAATGTCGCAGGTTGTCTCCCTGCTCAACAGTTGTAAAGATTACTATTGGCAGAGATATAAATAGAATGTTCGTGCTTCTATTTCAGGGCGTGTCACAGGGATTTTTAGAATGGCACGTATAACACCTGAGTCATCTAAGTTTGTTATAAACTTTATATTCCCCCGCCCATTCTGTGAGAAATATGTTTTGACTCGCATTTAATGAGGCCCCAGCTGAAGGTAATTAGCAAATTATTAATTGTATGTTTAGCTCTGTATACTGTATTTTTTTTTAAATGATTTATACGGGCGCAGACATAAAATTTACTGAATTCATTGATAAACAACTATGACTTTATATTTACACAGACAACAAGAGATTTATTTATGTAATATTTGATTAATAGGGTTAAAATTAATAAAAATCGATTTGTTAAGAAAAATTCTGTTAATTTATGGTGAATCGTCATAGGAAGAGATTATGTTATTGTGGATTTTAAAGAATAAAGTCCATATTATGTGATAGTATTATTGACCTAGCTGACTTGATGGTGACAGTTGATTTCTGGTTCACCTGATGGCTACACATGTCCTGCTTTCATGATGTGAGATCTGAATGTGAGTGGAACAAGCAGTTGTTTACCATTTCTCACTCGGCGGTATAACATGTAATCATCTTTATGGAATGCTCCCGGTGAAGTCTGCGACTGTGATATTTGCAGTTTCTCAGAACAGAGCGTTACTGGAACGTCATCAGTCGGCGCATTTTTCAGCTCTATTGTGCTGAGGATAAGTGGTGAGTAAAAGTCAGAACGTCTTTCCATTGTTGGAGGTTGTGTGGGCTGCTTCTTCTCCGTCCTCGTAGATAAATAATGGTTATTACTATTTTGCTTGTCCAGGCTATAGCAGTCTGAGTAATCTTTCACATATTGTCGAATGTCTCGTTGCATGCCCGGCCAGAAGTTTTCGAGGGAAACATGCCTAACTAAGGCTCGTTCTCCTCGTTGGGTTTTATACATTTGTTGCATCAGGCGGGTTGGATATGGGAGTGGGACAAGTAATTTCTCTTGCTCCCGACCCGTCTGTAGACTAAACCATTCTCCTTTTAATATGTTCCCTGTGGAGTATGGAAGTGGTTGTCATGCAACTCTGCAAGACAAGACTTTAAGGTGTTATCATCCCTTTGGGCATTCTTCAGCTCCAATATGTTCGGGCTGATTAAAGAAAACCTTTAGGAAACTTTCCAATGACTTTCATTTTGACAATCTTTTGATGTATAACATATTTTCCTTTTCTATATTTTCTAAACTTTAACTCCTAAAGTGCGTATTGGTTTTCATTTGTCTGACACACGAATTTTCCGTCTCTTTGAGTTCTCATATAATGCTAAATTTTAATGATCGGTTTGTCTTAACTATAATATATATATATATATATATATATATATATATATATATATATATATGTATATATATATATATATATATATATATATATATATATATATATATATATATATATATATAGATATATATATATGTTTGTGTATCTGTGTGTGTATGTATGTAGTTATACGAGACATTAAATAAGGATTATTCCCCAGAGCCTTCTGGAATAGAGCGGACCGACAGCCAACAAAAAACATTGTCTAAAAGAAAGTGCAACTGAATATACCACGCTTTCAGGACGACTCATTACAATAAAATCAGACAGACCTCAGAGGGAAACCTGCAAGGAAAAAAAACAAAACGGTATAACAACCAAAGAATCCGCGGAGAAGATAAAACACAGGGTTGTGGAGTCAACCATAACCTTTCCTGGCTTCGACTCATGAAATGTTAGAATTCCGACTCCGATTACCAACTCCGACGACAGTATTTTAACGAGTCATATGGCATAAAATTCGAAGTCGGAGTCCGGACATTTTTTACCGACTCCCACTTCCACTGAAAGAACGACCGACTGCATAACTTCCGGCTCCCGACGCCGACTCCAACTTCACAGTCCTGATTAAAAAAAAAAAAAGCAGAAACATTGAGAGATTTTTAAAAAAGCAAGAATTTTTGGATTGTGATGAAGACAACGGTACAGAATAGAGTTCCATGGAAGCAGAGTCGGCGCTAGGGAAATTTTGAAGGTGGTGAGAAGCCTCGTGATGGCATCCCCCTGCCCCCGTGCAACTCTGTATACACTCTTATGAGACCCAATTTTGTGCTATTGGGTTGAATCACATTGTAATTTCCGCAAGTGATGTTTATTGTAGCACTTTACTAACACAATTGTTTATGTTTTTACAATGTTATTGTAGGTAATTAAAAAAAAAAATTATATTCATTTAGAATTACAGATAGGAGGTTCAGTGCGATGTTTTTGAGATAGTAATAATATATTTAAGAAAAAAAATAAAATAAAACTTTGCCTCGTTTTATTAAGGTGCGTCCCGTTAAACTTAGTTGGTTATATTAGGGTGCGTGTCCAAATATAAAACACCTTTAGGTCTGATGGTGTTAAGTATTCATATAAACAAATAGGAAAATGATCAGTTCCTTGGAAGGACAAAATTATTTACTTTGACATTTTCTGATGCATTTTTCTTGTTATTTTATAATTTTAATGATATTATTATTTAAAAGAAAATGTCGGCCCCTCCCTCAAGTGGGCGTCCGTTGCAGCCACACGGCTTGCACCGCCTAAGAGAATATCCTGCATGGAAGAATGCTGCAGAGTCCTTTCGCTTCGTTAGGAATTAAAACAAGGCATTAAGCTAGCCAGAGGAGTATTTATTATTTGACTGTCCTTGGAACGGACATTCTGTGTGCAGACTAACAGGGTTCCACCACAAATAGTTTTAGAACCGCTGGCCTTGCACTAGGGCGGCGCGAATGTTTTTCGCTGGAAGTGTCGGTCGCATGCTTTTTCGCACGGGACACATGCGGCACGGACCTAATATAACGTATTAATTTTCAGGATTCACAGTTTAGCTTACGCTTTCAACTAAACCTGGCTGATTGACTGCGTGACTTACAAACAAAAATGATGGCACTTAATTGGGACTACAGTTTTGTTAAGGTACTGTATTACATTTTTGCTGAGGCACAGTATTACAATTTTGCTGAGGCACAGTATCACAATTTTGTTAGGGTACTTTATTACACTTGTATTAAGGTACAGTATGACAACTTTTTTCTTTTTCCAAAAACACCGTATTTTCCTCGCCCGCTTCACCATTATATCATTAAGATTATACTCAGCGTTCTCATCACCATAGTAAAACACTCTAGTAGCTTCACTTCTTGTTCAAGTAAAATGTCGGCCTTTGCTCTATGAGGATCTAAAGGGTATTGATTGAGTGAATGAATTATAATTACCTCAAATGCAACCTTTCCACTTTTCCAATACAAAAGGACCATCACTATATTCAAGTGTCTCCAATTTATTGGTTCATTAGATAAGTTTAATTATTTTGAATAAACTATTGGTCAAAACTTCAGACCGTAGTGCAGTTTTCCAGTTATGTTGTTGATAGCCCGTGCCATAATGTTAAATTGTCGAGTACATTCTCTCGCTCACTGTGGTCCTCTTTCTCTTCTTCCATAAATTGTGCGCACTTCGGGCTGAACATTTCATATTTGCAACTTTATCCGCTAGTTTTAGTAAGTGTGTAAGTCTTTAGAAGGGAAGAGCTTCTCGGGTTAAGCCTCCACCGCGCCTAAAAATGATTACCTTTGTAGCTCCGATTATTAATTTTTAAAATATGATTTTGTATTAATCTTGTAAACATTGATTCGAAGCACAAAAGTTTGTGAATAGTTCCTCATTTTTGTTCATCCTACCTAATCCATGCTTTCCCATGATTTCTTCAAAGCCGGTGTTGTCTGTTCCTATCTTTGCATTCAGGTCCCCCCCCCCCCCCTTTTTTCCCCCTTCCATCCCCTCCCCCCCCCCCCCTTTCCCAGCAAAACTGTGATGTCCTTTCTTCTATTTTTATCCAAGATAGACAAATTCCACTAGGGCAAGAGATGAGAAGAAGACGCTGACGATGGTTAGGACACACACTGAGGAAACTTGTTGATAGCATTGCAAGGCAGTCCTTGTTCTGGAATCCTCAGGGAAAGAGAGGCAGACGTAGACCAAAAAACACACGGAGAAGAGAAGTGGAGACATAAGTGGAAATGATGAGGAAGACATGGAAAGAACTTGAGTGGATGACACGTGACAGAAGAACTTGAGCGGATGGCACGTGACAGAAGAACTTGAGCGGATGACACGTGACAGAAGAACTTGAGCGGATGACACGTGACAGAAGAACTTGAGCGGATGGCACGTGACAGAAGAACTTGAGCGGATGACACGTGACAGAAGAACTTGGCATGTATTTGCTGAAGGCCTAATACTCCTTGGGGCGCTAAATGGTCACGTTTTCAAATGCTTCTCTTTTGATCACATACTCAACAAAGGTTGACTGTCGTCTCCATATGTTTGTCATTATATGTCTTATTTCATTATCTCTGCTCAAGCATTCTTATCTTAGCTGTCCTTGCGATTTTTAACACGCTGTTTTTGTTGGTAAATTCAGATGTAAGCTCAGTGTTGCGTTTTCAGTCGAATGTAATCTCGGTTCATAAGCACAGTCGTTTCTCCTATTTAGGTGATGCACATGTCCCTAAAAATCACCGCGTTGTGGAATTTTGCGCAATAAAAATATCAGTGCTTATATGAAAAGTAAGGTTGAGGGGCACAACACTCAATACCTGTACAGTCTCGTAATAAATAAACTATAAAAAAAAAACAGATCCAATAAAAATGGAGTGTTTTAAGCCACTAAACCAACCACTGCCAGCACTAAAAGGAGGCACTTCTGCAGGATTTGATTTCTTTAATTAAGTTCTTTATATTTAGCTAATGATTTCTCTTTAATTGTGAGAAAGCTTGCTCCCGATAACTTTTTTTTTGGTGTGGTCCGTCCTGGGCACACTCAACAGTCTTTTAATTGTTTCTGTTATATTTTAGACCTATCTGTAAGAGACTTTGCACTAGCAGTTGTTAATGCAAAGGAAGTTTCTTTTATTTTGGCAGCGTTGTCTCTGAAGGTGCGCAGTGTGGATTCTTATAAGCCTTTTATTCTAGCGATATCACATATTCTCCCGTTTCTTTCAAAATGATTTATTATTTCAAGCATCTCCTCAATACTTCGGCTTTCCTTTTTTGGTTTAACAATTGGATTCTTATAACCGGGTCGCCTATTCATGTTTGGGATTCTATATTATATTAAATACTTTTATCAAGAAAAGTAGGCTACACAAACTCGAGAGAACAGCGCGATACACACACGTAGGGCATGAGATGTGTGTGTGTGTGTGTGTGTGTGTTTTGTGTATTCCTTCACTGGTCACTACGTTCAGTTGGGTGGCAATTTTCGTGATCACCTGATGTTACTCTGTATCGCAAAGCAAAGTCACCTCGTGGAACATCGGTTTATATTTGATTGGCCGATTTATGTTTTGACAGTATGGAAAGCATAGATGAGATGAAAGAAGTCATCTCTGCTTAAGTCCTTGCTTTATTGATTGGACACTGCTCTGGTAATTCTCATCACCGCTTCTTGTTTCCAGCACATATTTTTGATTATTCTTAAAGTCTTTCCAGTTAGTATCCAAGACTTGTAATATTCCAATGACCTCTTGCTGTTTTAGCTGATCTAATTCTTTGGAATAATCGGTGAGGTACATGTATATATCATTTTAGATCTCCAATTCGTATTAT